>JACEFZ010021429.1:0-47500 GCA_014155875.1 Cepaea nemoralis
ATAACATGTCCAAAAAATTTTTGACTGTCTACGTCTAATTTTATCTAATCAATTTACGATTGTAATTTGTCTCCTCAGATCTTGGGCATTGTTTTTCTGTCTGTCCGTTTTGATGGATTCTTGCATTTTTTCAGAAACCAATATCGGCAGCATCAGAAGTTGTTTCACTTGACTGCTCTTGTCCAAGCTTCACATCCATATAAAAGAACAGGTTCCGCGTGTCCCCTCAAAACTTTTTTCCTCGGTCAACTGACATCGTGTTATTGTCAGAATGTTGTTCTCTGCGAAGGGCTACTTATCGCCCTTGATATCTTGTTGTAATTCTCTTCAAGGCATCTCCCTAGATGTTATCGCTGTTTCGGATAAATGACCTTTTCTTTTTGTTGAAGCAATATTCCCATTTACTGTATAGTTACATTGTGTTATTCGTTCTTCCTTGTGACACCATAACCTGTGTCTTTTTTACACTTAATTCTAATAGTTTCCAGTTGTTGACAGTGTGCAAAGAACCAATATTAATAAGTGTTGTAAGCTCCTGCACATTGTCTGTAATTAACACTGTATCTCTCATATCCTAATGTTATTGATTTCGTCCTCCACTCTGATTCTAGTTATATCTTCTTCTTTCTGAAAATATTTTTCACTGTATTGGTAAAACAGATCTGGAGCATTACACTTCCCTCCCTAACGCCTCTCTTAATAGGCTTGGATATTGTCCCACTTCATTATAAATCCTTAGGCGCTTATGTTTCCAATCATTTGTTTTTTTATATGTCTAATCTTCCCGGTCAATATATAGATCTGCAAACATATCCTACCCATGTTGACATTTCTTACGTATGAAAGCCTTTGTGTATTCAATAAAGCAACAGATATATATCTGTGTTTACTTCTATAGAACGTTCGTAATTCGGCAAGCATATATACAGCATTTACTTACCCATTTCCCTGGAAGTACCGCAAATTTGAAGATGAAGTTCAAAATGATTCTTAAGCCTATGAAAGATCAATGCCCCGTGCAGATAACATCACAACATAAATGATAAAGATTTAGAAGAATATGGAAAGATCAGTCACCAAACTGCGAACACTTTTATATAATAGCTTCTGACTAATGTAACTATATTTATTGCCATCCCCACGAAATCAGGAAGTTGGATTTGATCACATAGAACATTATATATAGTGGGTCCACATTACCAAGGTTTTTGCTACGAATTAATCATGCGAAAGAGTAGGAGAAATAACACCTGAATAGGGTAATGAACAATGTGGGTTTGAAGAAGGAAAGGTACGTAAAATGCTGTTGATATGCTGCGAACAGTTATTTAACGTGCTTTAAAGTAAACACTGATATACATCTATCTTTGCTTTACTTGATTCTACACAACATGCTTTTTGAATAGAGTTAGAACATGTCAACATGGTGTAATATGCTTTGCAGATCCTGTCGTTGTCCTCCTTTAAGTGCCGTTCGCCTGAGTTGAGGAGATTCCGACAACCCACATTATAATTTATTTTTTTTCCCCCTCAATATTCTGGAGAATCCACCCAGCTTCCGTCCAACACAACCCATCAGCCTAGGGACACCTTTTCCTATCACTCTCACAGACTGTTCGTACTATGCCCCCTTCTCATCTTCCACCAGCGCAACATTAACTCAAACAACTCTTGCTTCTAGAACTTAATAAGCTTATTTAATTAAAATAAAAGTGTAACGTTAGAGACGTGTATGCGAAAGAATTGGTGTGAAGTGTTCTATAAAGTGTGTAACTCTGTCTCGCAGACTCAACACAGTCAGCTGATCAGCAAAGATAGAAGACCACATCAACGTTACGTCAGAACATTACGTCCTCACCCGTTGCGGACCATCTGCCGGATAATGCTTTGCTCTGTAGACTCTGGTAATCCAATTTCATGAACATCCGAAATAGACACCGTGGTATTAGATTAATCAGGGACCGTTGCACAACACCACTCTACACAAATGTTCCGTTCCCTAATGTTTCCTAACCAAACAGCACAAGTCCGCCTGTAGTGTGTTACACATCATTAAGTTAATTGTTACTGTACTGGATCCTCACTCGTGTCTATCTAGCCTCGAAGTATAATGTCTTGTGTTCTATTACACGAGATTATATAACACTAGGTAACTATTAGATTGTTCTCCGGTAGTTACTACTGTCTGATGCTGTATGGTGCATCTGTAATCATCACTATGTTTGATGAATCAATTTCCTTCTAGCGTAAGTTACGTTTCTGTATGCAACTTTATTGATTGTTGAACTGGTGTTCCTTCCGAATGGGTTTTTTAATTCTTTCCCAAAACTTGTAGAGTTTCCTTGGATCTGGTAGGGAACCTTAAATGGCACAACTGCAGTCCTATAAATCATATCTACATCTGCCATATAGGCACGTGTAAAATTAAGTCACTAATTAACACACGGTAGATATTATTTCCACTGGCACTGCAGTGCCCTGCGCTCTGTCTAGAGCATTATTCAAGTCCACCTAGTTGATCTCAACTCGAGTTTATATGGCAAACTACCAAAGTTGGCACGTGACGTTATCCTTTACTCCCCCACACAGGTGGCACAGTGGCAAATCATCCCCTGTCAAGAAACTATTTTCCTGGCTTAAATCCTGTCAAAATTGTCAGTAATTGCCTAGATTCTCAAACAAGCCAGCGAGTTGCTGTCGAGTTCCAACAAAGAGTTTTCCTCAACAAGCTGTCAGTAGCAATCTGCCCCTCTGAGTGATGTCCGGAAACTATATGACATATGGACTGTTTACTTCCTTGCTGAGTACTTCCGTTTTCCATCCGACTTGTCAAAACGATGTATGATTCAGCGCACTCACTTCCTCCTCACTCACCACCAAATGTGTATATGGGCTGACCCCACTGCTTCCATTTGTATTCAAATGTTGACAAACTGCCACGGCGCTGCCGGGATCTGTCTCCATCACCACCAAATGTGTATATGTGCTGCCCCGATGTAACCTGTGCAGCTGTGTTTACTCTGTTAGTAAAAATAGTTGTCGCTGGCAGATCGTCCGCTTAATCCGAAAATCCTCTATAATAATCAACCTGTTAAACACACGGTTTTATTTTGTGACATAGGCCCCCTCTTAAGAGAGTAGTCCCATCTCACTCTTCTCCACCGTGATTTAATCCAGATGATTCGTTCTCTTCTTCAAGAGCGGGTGTCTTTGACAAGAATCCCTCCAACATTTTTCCTTCCAGGAATGTACTCTACTGTGAAATTATAACGGTTAAGTAACCACGACCACCGCATCAAACGTGCGTTGAGCTTCTGAACTTACCAGGAACATCAGGGGCTGATGATCGTACTGGACCCGAAAAACGTAACTCCATACCAATATGGCTGAAATTTTGCACTGCCCATACAAGGGGAATCAAGCACTCTCCTCGACAGTTTTGATAATTCCTCTCCGCCTGTAGAAGTTTCTTACTTGCGTATTCCACAGTTTTTCAAAACCGAAGCCATGCGGGGTCGTTCCTTCTGTACAAAGCGGCTCCCAATTCCAATCGTCAACTTGCCATCCTTTCTCAACACATGGTACTTGGAAAGGTCAGGGAGCTGTAATACAGGTTTGCTGACCAATGCCTCCTTTAACTGACCTATAGGCCTTCTCACAATCTGGGTGTCCCAAATGAATTTGATCCGAATCCCTTTTTCAAGTTTCCGTCAACGGAGCTCCCAGTTCAGTGAAATGTGGATAATTTGGGGTAGAACCCAGCACGAACTAAGAAAAGATCGCACATCTTCTTTTCGTTCTTGGCCTTGGTGCATTCTGATTTCTCCAGTTCTCTCTCTTCTGGAACAATGTGTCCTGGAGTGATGGTGTGGCCTAGAAATTCCAGAGTCCTGGTACCAATCATTCACTTGGTTGACATCTGTAATCCCTGCTTCCTTGATCTATAACCCACTCTCTCCAAGGATTGTAAGTGGTCATCCAAGCTGTCACTGGAATCGAATATCTCCATGAATGAATGTGGACGGATCCTTAACGGTCTAGTAGTCCTCTCATGCTGTAAACACACAGTCATTGCTGAGTATCCAAAGGCATGACCCTTGATTCGTAGTGTCCTGGGTGTACTGAAGCAACAGTGTCGAATTCTCCGGTTTTGACTGTTATCTGATTAAGTACCCCGACTCAGATCCAACTTTGAAAGTACCACCTTATGAGCCTACGAAATGAACTGAGTGGATTCGGCAAAGTTCCCCTGAAACGGTGTAAGACTGTTCAGAAGTCGTAATCTATACACAACCGGTGTTCTCCACTTGGTTTTGCGTACAAAACTACCCCCGCTGTTATGGGGATGTGGATGATGCAATCACTCATCCTCCAGCAGTTTTTGTAATTTCCTCCTCCATGGCCTTTTCTTTAGAGAATAGGCATGGTAACTTCTGACGAACCGGCTTCCTGTGTGGTCACGTCATCTCAAACTCCCACCTCGTCGTCCTGGTTTATCAATCAGTATCTCCTTATGACTTTAGAACCTGGGTATCTTTTCCTCTCCTTGAGGTCAGATCAGGGTTCACTTTACATCCTTTTCCTCCTATAGGTTTTCCTGGTGTACCAAGGGATAATTCCCTGCCCTTCGCTGGTCCCCATTCTGTCTCCCACTGCAACTGCCATTGCCATGAGTGAGGCTGCCTGTCTTCCGGTCTCTCTTCGTATTCCCGCAAGAGATTGGATAGGAAAATCTTCGACTTTCCCCGGATCCGATCTGATCGGTTGGTTCTGGATATCACCCTTTCACGAAATGGTCCTTGCCACCTATTCTCCAGTTTGTTGTTTCCCTTGGGAGTACACAAGACTTTATCTCCCGAACCTCTAGAGATCTTATTCTTTAGACCCTACGGTTTTTGGTAGTAAAGCCGCATGTCTTTTTCCTGGCCCTTTTTTCAAGTTTTTGATTTGCCAGATTCCATCCCTTGTGGGAGTTTTTCTTTCAGTTCTCCTCCCCGTATTTATAGGATGGATCACTCTTCTGACTGTCCCCTCTTTTTGTTTGTTTTTCAAAAAGATTTTCAACTCCTCAACATGGCTTCCCAACGGGCCTTTGTGACGACCAAACAGCAACGTAGCGGGTGTAGTCCCTGTGTTGAGCCATGGGAAACTTCCCGATAGGCAAAGAGTGCTGCTGGAATAGTATTCCATCCCACCTATCAGGTTTTTCCGGCGCTAATTTCCTGAGCATTCTCATCACGTGCCGTTGAAACGCTCTACTTGTCCATTGGCTTGAGGTGGTAAGGGCTGGTATGTAGGTTGTTTAGAGTGAAACACCCAAATACCTCCTCCATGAGTTTTCCACAAAACTGAGATCCATTGTCCGTCAGAATTTGATCCGAAAGCCTAATCTGGTAAAGGGCCTCCATCAGTGCGTCCGCACTAGACTTTTCGAGTCAATCGTGGTCAACGGTATGGCTCCACCCCACATTGTACAGCAACCCACCATTGTGATATATACATGTTCCTCTTCCTAGTCCTGGGATGGACCAGGACGATATCGATGGCTACCCTCTCGAAAGAGAGTTCATGATGGGCATCTCCCCCAACATCACCGGTGCTGTCCGTGTTTTCGGTGCCCACCCTCTTGCATCAGGGCATGACTTCACATACCGACGCACATCATCTGTCATTCCCGGCCAATAGTAGTGGCAGGAAATCCGCTGCATGGTGGCGGCAATACCCATGTGTCCACTAAAGGAGATGGTATGCCCATATGAAGAATCTGGGAAATGAGCTTTCGGGACGACCAACTGACCGATAGGTTGTCTCCCCTTCCTGCTCTCCTGTAGAGTACCTATTCTTCATGTAGTACTGCCCCCGTCCTGGTGGATCAGCACTTTCTGCATCTTTTTTGTAGCAAGAACGTAAGTATCATCCTCACTCTGGCAGTTCGTAGCATCCCCCGGCATTGGGTTTCGTCACAATTGCTTCTGCCTCTTCCGTTTTCGTCTGAGAGCGAGTCTGCATTGCTCCCATTGAATTGGCTCCCTTGGCATTCCCAGAAAGACATACCGACAACCTAGGATGACTGGGAAAATGGGATCGTTCAATACAGCGGCCTTGATGGTGCCGTGACGTACCGTGACCGAATCTCCACATTAGCAATGGGCAACTTCATGGTTAAGCACTCTTCTGTGCAGGCTGTATATCCAAAGTTTTTCACCTGTGAATTGTTCTGGATGTACCAGATCCGCAGAAATCACGGCCTCCCCGTCCAGTCCTGTGTCGTATAAACACTCCACTTGACGACCGTTAACCTCTACCAATTCCACTACAGGTGGTTTTTCCTGGTCTGGAGTCTCTTCCTCGGCCTCGACCTGTTCGGTGGCTCCACCTTAGGTTTCCCTGAGCACACGACGAATTGAGTGTCTCCTGACTTTTCCCTGCAGTCCATAGCATTGTGCGTATTCGACTGACTTGGTTGCACAATTTTCCCTGTCCTAGATTTTCTATTGTCGGACTTGAATTAGCTCTCCTGGTGGCGAGCTTCCTTGTTGACCTTGGCATTTTCCGTGACAACCTCCTTGGAAGTCACTTGACATGCTGCAAAAGTAGAGGTTCTTAGCCTCGATTTGCAGTCCCTCGTATTGTGAGAGGGTGACTTCCAATTGAACACCTTCTCCGAGCCACGGTCCCGTTTAGGTGTAGAGCTTGAAGTGCTCTTGCTTCCCTCCTTCTTCTTCTCTGAACTATCCTCTGATTTTTACCCATAAGGTTCCCACTTTTTGGTTCCTGAGTTTTTGCTTTCTTCTGTCTGTTTCTCTTGACTTTTTGGTGTTGGTGGAAAGGTTTTCCCCTGCCTCCCCATGTACCTCGACGAACCGTTCTGCTAATTTATTCACGAGGTCAATACGTTCCGCTCCTTGTTCTCCAGGAACGGTCCTGAGAGGTTTAGACATTTGCTTCTTCAGCTGGTCGACCACCATGAGCTCTTCAGACTCTCATAGTCATGTGCGAACCCAGCCAAATCCGTCCACTTATGAGATAATATTTTAAGACGCAAACTGTAGGCGGCAAAACAACTCTCCCTGTTCTCGTTTCGCTGCTCGAAATTTTTTTCCGGGTAGGTATGTGACGTAACCTCGAATCGTTTCAGCAGAGCCGTCTTTAAACTCGTCGTAATTGTTCTCATGTCCTGGTGGCAGCGGTAAAACCTCGTATCCCGTCCCGCGTAATCCCTGAGATAGCTTAATATTCCATTTGTTACGCTCCAGACAAATAGCAACAGACATAGCCTCGAAGCGTTGAAGGTACTGGTCAAATCTTCTCTTTGTCCTCCTCGTAGACCGCTAAAGGAAACTCAATAGCATGGTACCCGAGTCCCTACTGGTGTTGATCTGGGATGGAGGAACCTCCAACTGCTCCCTCCTTTTCTCCATTAGATGACTCTTGAAGCTCGAGTTCCCGCATCCGTACTCGTGCTCCCTCTTCTGTGCTTCTGTTCAGCTTCTAATTTCCTAGCTGCTTGTTCAGCTTCAAATTTCCTAGCTGTTGCTCAGCTGCCAATTTTCCCTGCTGCTGCTCATCTTCAAATTTCTTAGCTGCTTCGCTACAGCTTCAATTTCTTAGCTGCTTGCTCAGCTTCCGATCATCCTTCTCATTCCAGCTCGCCCTTTCGATCTTCCCTCTGCCCTGACGATACTCTCTCTCCACTTCCTGTATGTAATCCGTTTTAGAGCAACCCCCAATCCCATTCTTTCCCCTTTGCTTTAATTCTAACTGGTTTAGTTTATGGTGGCCATTATACAGAGCGTACTGCTAAGCAGGTCTAGTACAATAGAACTGCAAATTACTATACAGATTATGAGCAAGTACTATAAATCTAGATTTCCACACACAGCTTACATTCACGCAGTGACAAGAGTAAGAATCAGGCCACAGCCCTATGCAGACAGTGGTGAAGTGTTGAACAGGTAGATCTTTGTCCTATACCCACTAACCACATTCACTCTATCTGGTCTCCAAATGATATCTCCCTTTATACTAAGGATCCCGTGTCAAAGACCGTTGTCAGAAGATCCAACTGTCAAAGTTCCCCTGCTTTGCAGGGATCTCGCGTCCAAGGACATTCCGTTTACGGAGATCCGCTGTCCAAAGATCCACACCGTTTTCCGATAGATCCGCTGTCCAAAGATACGTGTTATGAAAGATCCCGGCTGTCCCAATACACGTTTACGAGAGATCCCTCTGTCCCAATATCACTTTACGAGCCCCCAATAATGTTTTTCCCCCCCCCCCCCCCCGTGTCTCCTTTTAAAGTGGTTGCCCGTCCCTGGAGTTAGGAGTCCGACATCCCAATTAATATTCTTTTTTTCCCCCTCAATATTCCTTGGAGAATCCACCAGCTTCGGGGCCAACACACTCCATTCAGCCTATGGACACCTTTTTCCTATCACTCTCACACTGTCGTACTATGCCCCCCTTCGCATCTTCCCCAACGCAACATACTCAACCACTCTTCTTCTAGAACTTAATAAAGATTAATTTTATTAAAATAAAAGTGTACGGGTGTATGAACGTGTATCGAAGAAAATGTGTGACGTGTTCTATAATTGTGTAGACCCTGTCTCCTCAGGATCAACTCAGTCAGCTGATCACAGCAAGAGCGACCACGGCAGTTACGTCAAGACCAGTACGTCTGCACGCGTGCCGGAACCATCTGACAAGGGGATAATGCTTTTGGCCTCTGTAGACCTCTGGTAATCCGCATTTCATGAACAGTCCGAAATCGACACCGTGGGATTAAGATTAATTCAGGACCGACCGTTGCACTCTACACAATGTTCCGGTCCTAATGTTTCATAAACAAACTGCACAGTCCTCTGTAGTGTGTACACAGTCATTATGTTATTGTTACTGTACTGTCCTCACTCGTGTCTATCTAGCCTCAAGTATAATGTCTTGTGTTCTATACAACACGAGATTAATAACACTAGGTAACTATTAGATTGTTCTCCGGTAGTTACTTCTGTCTGAATGCTGTATGGTGCTCTGTAATCATCACTATGTTTGATGATCAATTTCCTTCTTAAGCGTGAAGTTACTTTTCTGTCTGCAACTTTCTTGATGTTTTAACTGTGTTCTTCCATGGTTTTTTTTAATCTCTTCCCAAAACTTGTAGAGTTTCCTTGGATCTGTAGGGAACCTTAATGGCACAACTCAGTCCTATAAATCTATATACATCTGAGCCATATAGCACGTGTAAAATTAAGTCACTAATTAACACCGGTAGATATATTTATTCCACTGGCACTGCAGTGCCTGCACTCTGTCTAGGGCTATTATTCACGTCCACCCTAGTTGATCTCAACTCGAGTTTATATGCCGAACTACCAAGTTGCCACGTGACTTTATCCTTTACCTCCCCCACACAGGTGGCACAGTGGCCAATCATCCCCTTTCAAGACTATTTTTCCTGCTTAAATACTTGTCAAAGTTGTCAGTAAATTGCCTAGATTCTCAACAAGCCAGCGAGTTCTGTTCGAGTTCAAAAGAGGTTCCTCAACAAGCTGTCAGTACAATCTGCCCCTCTGAGTGATGTCCGGAAACTATATGACATATGGACTGTTTACTCCTTGCTGAGTACTTCCGTTGTTCCATCCGACTTGTCAAAACGATGTTGATTCAGCGCACTCACTTCCTCCTCAATCCCCACCAAATTTAATGTGCTGACCCCACTGCTTCCATTGTTATTCAAATAGGTGACAAACCTGCCACGGCGCCTGCCGGATCTGTTCTCCATCACGCACCAAATGTGTATAATGTGCTGCCCCGATGTAACCTGTGCAGCTGTTTACTCGTCTTCTTCTTCTTCTTCTTCTTCAGCAGTTCCGAGCCATTGAGGTTCTTTGCTGCAAATACAATCGTCTCCATTCGTCTCTCTGGTGGACCTTCTCTTGCCAGTCGTTGATTCCAAGTGCTTGTAGGTCTGTATGTATATTATCTCTCCACCGCCTTCTTGGTCTACCTCGGGGTCTACGGTCATTTATTTCCTGAGTGTAAGCGAGTTTTGTTTCCCTATTATCTTCCATTCTTTCTATATGCCCCAGCCATTGTAGTCTATTAGCCTTCATGATACCAGTGATTAGCGGGGACTTAAACAAATCATAAATGTCTTTGTTACTTCTTCTTTTCCACTCTCCACTTTGTGTATCCCTAATGGGTCCAAAGATGCGTCTTAAAATTTTGTTCTCAAAGGTTTGTAACAAGGCTTCGTCTCCTTTCGTTGTACTCCAGGTTTCAGAGCCATACAGCACAACTGGTCTGATCAGTGTTTTGTATATTGTGATTTTGGTGTTACGAGATAGCGCCTTTGATTTTAGTAGATGTTGTAGTGCATAGTATATCTTATTTCCAGAGTTGATTCTAGTTTGTATTTCTTCCCTTATGATGTTGGAGCAGTTGAAGATTGTACCCAGGTATTTGTATGTTTCCGTTCTTTTAATGGTCATATTATCTATTTGTATGTGGCCAGAGTTTTTAGCCATTCCGTCTCTTGAAATTACCATATATTCTGTCTTATCTTGGTTGATAACCAGCCCCATCTGTTGGGCTTTTTCCTTTAAGTGAGTCAATATTTCTAATGTCTTTTGTTCACTTTGCCCTATAATATCTATATCATCTGCATAACCAAGCAGCTTGGATGTTCCTCCAATATCACATTCCTCCTTTACCTTCCTTACAACTTTCTCTAGAGCCAGATTGAAGAGTAGCGGCGATAGTGCATCACCCTGTTTCAAGCCAGATGTTATTTGGAAGGGGTCTGATTTCCTGCCTTTATATGTTACTATATTATAAGTATCTTCCATGCATAGTTTGGTCATGTTAATTAACTTCCTTGGTATTCCAAATTCCTGCATAACATTCCATAGACTATTCCTATGGACACTATCATAAGCCTTTTTAAAATCCACAAAAATGTTATGGAGATCTCTTTTATATTCCCAATGTTTCTCGGCTATTTGTCGTAAGATAAATATCTGATCTATTGTTGATCTGTTTTGTCTAAAACCCGCCTGGTAGTCACCTAATATGTCTTCTGAATATGGTTTTAGTCTATTTAGTAATACTGCGGATAGTATCTTATAGCTTGTGGACAGTAGTGATATTCCTCTATAATTTCCACATTGGAACTTGTCTCCTTTCTTAAAGATAGGTATCAATAATGACTCTTTCCAGTCATGGGGTAATTCTTCTGTCCTCCAGATTTTTATTATTAGTTCGTATAGCTTTAGATGTAATGCATGGCCACCTGCCTTTATAAATTCAGCAGCAATTCCATCAGTCCCAGTTGCCTTATTGTTTTTAAGTCGTGTGATTACATATAGGATTTCTTCAAATGTAGGTTCTTCAATTTGTGGTTCGCATGTTAGAACCTCTTCCTGTGGGAAAATGTTACTTGGAGCTTCACAATTTAGTAATTCAATAAAATATTCTTTCCATGTGTTGCACATTTCCTTCATTGGTATTTATCATATTCCCATTTTTGTCTTTTAAACCATATGTGTTTTGTTGGTGCCCTCGTTTCATTGACTTCAGTACTTTAAAAAACTTTCTGGATTCATTTTTCTGGTGATTAGTTTCCATATCTTTGATTATATTACTCATATATTCTCGCTTCTGCTGTCTGACTATTTTTGTAGCCTCTTTACATTCATTTCTATAGTGCTCTTCCTTTTGGATGTTATTGATGTCATTTAACCATACATGTCTGGCATTCTTCTTCTTAGTGACTGCTTCTTCACATTTTTGATTGAACCATCTGTTCTTTCTATGCGTGGTTGACACACCGAGACATTCTTCTGCGGTAGATTGAAGTTGTATTCTTGATGTTCAACCAAGTTTGGTCAACGCTTTCCTCCAAAGGGTTTTGAAAAGTTTCAAGTTTTACATTTTATTTCATCTGTAAATTTCTCTTTGACTGTAATGTCTTGTAGTTTTTCTCTGTTATATGTTGGGTGTAATCTTTGTAATTTAGTATAGAAAGCTCTCTTAAGTTTTATTTTAAATTTTGCTCCAACGAGGAAATGGTCACTGTGGCACTCAGCTCCTCTATAACTTCTGACTTGCTGTATGTTTGATGCATTTCTGTTGTTAATTAAAATGTGATCTATTTGATTATAGGTTCTCTTGTCACATGATTTCCAAGTTTGTTTGTGTATATCCTTTCTTTGTAGTCTGGTACTGCTAATCTGCAGTCCTTTGGCTTCTGCCAGGTTGATGACTCTCCATCCATTATCATTTGAAGTTGTATGTAGGCTTTCCATACCGCCACTGTAGTAAAAATATTGTCGCTGGCAGAATCGTCCGCTTAATATCCGAAAAACTCTATAAAATCAACCTGTTAAACACATTCGGTTTTATTTTTGTGACACGGATCTACAAATTGCGGGAAAGACATTTGCAGGATTATGACTGGACTATCTGAATTGAGGCTACTATCGATACACTTTGTGGTACCATACTTCTCATTCCAACAGGGGATGATTTATTCTTCTCTTCTTCTCCATTCAGAACTCTGGGTCATCTCGCGCACATAGTATATCATGGTTACTACGATCATACGTCATTACACCCTCACCTCTACTCGAACGCCAGTAACTCGACAATAGTGAACACAAGACTGTTATCGTTTCCTACGTATAATATAACACGATCCATAATCAGATAAATCCTTATTCGCCAGTCCGCATCACGTACACTAGTCGTACATCATAGATTAAATTGCGTGGGCCAATGTAGAGCCATAACATGTCGAGTTTCACCCTCTCCCACAGACTATGATCACCGCCGACTACTTGTCCCGAACTCACTTCTATTCACCCTGGGAATGAGCTCCAGCGTTTTCACGTTGGTGGACGCCCCTGTCTTTCCAACTTCTCAGTGTTGTTACCTTCCGAACAGTCCACTAACCTGTACTCTCCGAATTAGTTATAACTGAAACATTCCATGCTTCGTCATGCTCATGGCATTGCCCCTCACAGCAATTTGAGAATCAATTTTTTGAATATACATGTTCAGTATGTAGCAACATTATTGTACCTTATTTCTTTGTACTGTACCAAGTCTACAATCTAATTTTAATTAACTATCTGTCCGTCTTCAAACACATTGTTCAGTTCTGTCACGCGGAAATATACAACTAGTTAAGTTATGCTCATCACAATCTCAAGTACATCCAATGCATACCTCTATTTTGCCCTACACCCTTTTTAATCCAATTAACTATCTAACAATATCAATGTGATGTTTCTTTGTAACATGAATCAAATTTCTACATCTAAATTCTTTATGCCTCTATATTAACCCCTCAGCCTCTAATATCATCCCGAGAATTAAGATTTCCATTCTATCATGCTGTGATGGTATCATAATCAATTTCCGCGTGTTGTTGGTATAGCGTCTTATGGTCATACAAGACTTACCATCACTCAGCTTCATTGCTCACCCTCACCACTCATTTACTAAGGCCACATCGTCAGTCTAGAAGATCAGCTGTGTTATCGCGTTACATACAAGGCCACCTGTACAACGCAAGCCAGCGTTCCCATGCTAGACAGACTGATACCCGACTACAAGGATTAACCAAGGAAGATACTAAGTTCCAAGTACCGCCAGCACATCTTTGCTGTTGTCGCGTTACCATACTTGACCACCCGCATCTCCAGTCAGTCAGCCACTGCAGTCACAGACTTCCACCACCGCCCATGCTTGTAACAAGTTCCAAGTACCGCCAGCCTAGACATCCTCTTTGACTCTGTCGTTGTAGACCCAGCGTATAGCAATGAACATAGTTGCAGCTAATACGCTTGAGAGCATCTTATGTTACTGGCCGCTTCGTTCCATTTGACCAAATCATTACGCTTTAACTGCCACAGCTTCTGTTGTATCTTCATCCTCTATATAGTACTCTCCTCACTTTCATTAATTATTCCAATACTAAGTATCCTATAAATCTAAACAATTTCTTCTTATATTAATCAAAATCAATCAACAAATATCAATAAATGCAACATCATAATAAATATGAACACAAATATATGTCTCAATCAATCAATTAATAACAAAATTAAATAATATCTATACTCAACCAATAAGTAATTATATCCTCATTACTAAAATTATATAGCATTTACATAAATAGTTCACAATATTCATTAATACGTATCAATAATAACTATGCAATGGTAATATTAATTATATACTATATAATATAGTACTCATCTCATCTCATCTCATCATGTTCCTCTTGTATCCTTGCGGTGTCGAGGTGAAGTATAAACTTCGTGAGAGCTGCCCGGTTATGGGCTTCGTATATCGACATTCCCATGGATTCTGTTATTCCCTCCGTCCAACGTTTACGTGGTCGGCCTCTTCCTCTGTTTCCATCTGGTCTGTACATCATTGCTTGTTGTGGCATGCTGTTGACTGGTAGCCTACTTGCATGGCCAAACCATTTGACTTGCTGCTTTCTAATAATTTGCAATAATAACAATCATTGCTTATAATTTAAGTTATCTATTCCATAAAATAATTACTAATTGTTCTCAATCTAATTACATAGTCACTCATATTGCAATATAGCTTCCTTTCCAATAACATTTCAATTTCAATTCTAACTCAACCTGTATGGCTATGTGGCACCATGACCACGTGTTAGTAATACATGCAATCAATCATCAAATTATTTACATAGGTTAGTTATGTACAGTAAGTCAATTCATAGTGCCTCCATACATGAGTGAGTCTCCATCTGCCACTAAACCACACATATTAACAACCTGCAATGCGAGACCGCCATCACACAGCGAGCACACACTCAGCTCACCAGGTGTTAGCAAACCCACATTAAATGATGCCAATACCCATATGGTTTTACCTATCCACTACTGTTATCAATAGCAAGATCTTTCAAAATTAAAAAAGTATAATCCAATAAATATCGACATGATGTGTGCCGCCGGTCCCCGTCACGGATTATCATTTAACACATTCATTCCATTCACATCAACCACCATAACCCGTATCAGAGATCAGCCGCCCACATGACGTAACTTATCATACTATCAATATTGACAAAGTCATCTCCGGTTTCCATCCCAACCGATGTTTTCTCCCAGCGATCTCCGCCGATGCCGTAATGGAGTCGACAAGTCTGATGTTACCAAAGAGAACACTGCACCGCCAGACACCGCTTGGATATCCAGCCATTTGAAATGAATTCCCATTCACTAAAGATAGTCTTAACCAAAATCCACTAATGGAAAGTAAACCAACTACCACACTCAACCATAGCATGCAAGACATGATGATGTTAACCTAAATAATTGTCCATGCCACAAACTCGAATTCAAAGAAATTTATACAGTGGAAAATATGAACTAAACGCTTAGAAATTATGTTCCACCATAGCCCAAAACAATGTCGCGTATCATAACCCAGAGACGCGACACCGGTCAGGTGCTGATATAACACAACCTCACATGCTGTTATCAGTTGTAAACTATTTTTATTTCTAAATCACACTTTACCTCAACGACACTCTGTTGTGTCTCATTTACCCATAGACACAACAATAGTTAGTTGAACCTACAATCACATATGCCCACCACCCTGGATAGCAAGTCTCCCGCCACATAACAATTACCCATGCCATATGCCGGAAGGCTGCTCTACACGATGCGAACCACATTCTTGAGAAATGCTCTTGTCGGCACAGCAAGATTACCCACGAACCATGCCGGCAATGCACGTCTCCAGTTGTAAACAAACTCACTCATGCGAAATTCACTTCGCCAGGTGTTAATTCACTATCTGTTAATTTTCCACTGGACAAACAATTGCCCATTCTATTTTAAATAACAATAAAATACTTGCAGAAGAATAATAATATTATCCTCAACACTGCATGCAAAAATGATGATGATTTAAATTAAACAAACTTCTGCACGCAATACATCAGAAAACAACAACAACAAAATAATTACTAAAATTATAACAAAATTCAGAAATCATGCATAACTGTAACCTATAAATTCCAATAATGATTGATTCAATCTCCTGCTGTCAGGACATTATAACAGTCCACGACAGGGCTCATACTTACCCACTTGATGTGTTAATTTATTAATACACTATAACCAAAATTAATTATAATAATATAACCGTAAAATATTCTACCGTATCGTTCACTAATTATTACTATCATCTTATTATCGTATAATGTTCGTTAATATATTGGTTTCCGCCCGAAGTACTACTTAACTCTTATACTAACTTATAATTTGTTCAATAATTATAGTTATTTCTTAACGTAGGCCGTACTCCAATTATTACCTAATGCTACTACCAAGTAATTTTATATGCATTCGTTAGGTTACCTATCACATAAACAAATTCACAATTACATATCTAACACTAACTAAACAATAACATGTCACAATATATAACTGTACATGCCTAATAATAGACTAATGTCAAATACTAATTGCACAACGCAAGTAGTTTCTATATTGCCTGTTCTTAGCTTAACTGTCCTGCTGTTTGTTTACCATTTTCCTAACTTACACTGTCTAATCACACAGTTACAATGTTTAACCTAATTTCAGTTGATCTAATAGCCTACTTAATGTTTTTACGGCAGCTATGAACTACACACACACCAGGCCCCACGAATATAACAGGTGTTCTGTCAAATACCGGCACTTTACAAGTTCACACAGTTCCGGTGTTTATTATAAAATGTTCACCTTGTTTTATAATTGTTTATTTCAGACTGGCTGATCACATCCTGATGTCTCAAATTGTTAACTTGTGTGTCCGTTTTTTGAATTTACACAACTGTAGCCAGCTATGACTGTCCCTTCACTTGTTTACGTTGAATATCTGTTCAATAACACAGTAGACCTGTCGAACGTCTGACCTCGCTTGTTGACACAGCAAGCCTGTCACAACCCTGTAGGCCTGTTCCATATTTCCCTACATACCGCTTGCGTTGAAGAAAAAAATCAATGCTTGCTCACAGGTTTTACCAGTTCGTACGGGGAATTCCCATGTTTACAGGCAAGTTATATGAATCCCAAGTGGTTTGTTGACATATCTAATTTAAAAGGAACTTTCCAGTCACATGATGTGTCCATTGCCTCATTAGAATAATCAATACTCACTGTTGACTCCTTGATTTATCTTCATTCACAATTATAGTAATTTCACAGTTCAACTTGTGTACACTTATTGTTACTAGTGACACCTTTGTAAGAAATAAATTTCTCTTGGTCTTTAAAGTCTTGCACCAATATTAAGTCAATATCTTCAATCACATAGTACTAACTGTTTATATATTTCACATTGTCACATTTTCAATACTTGATAAGACTTATTTAATTATTACACTTGTTGACTACATCTTTTTGCCGAATCTGTTCAATTGTTCACATGCCTTTTGTAATGCATACAGTTCTACGCCTGTTTTGTCATTTCAAATTCATTATGATAGCTGGAGTTGGTGTTTATGTTTCTCGTTTCATCATGTGTGATATCAACTTTTCCGTTAGCCAATTCTCTATTTGTAGAATGATACTTTATGGCTTAAACTTTACGTTGGCACGTGTTACGTATGTAAAATCATCATCTGTGGCCTCAGGTTTCATATGGACGATAAGCCCCCAAGTGCCAGGATATGACTGGACTATCTGAATGAGGCTACTATCGATACACTTGTGTAGCCATACTTCTCATGTCCAACAGGGGATGATTTATTCTTCTCTTCTTCTCCAGTCAGAACCCTGGTCATCTCGCAGCACATGAGTATATCATGGTTACTCGATCATACGTCATACACCTCACCCACTCGAACTCCAGTTAACTCGAACAAGAGTGAACACAAAGACTGTTATCAGTTTCCTACGTATAATATACACGATCACATAATCAAAGATACAATCACTTATTCGACAGTCACATCACATTACACTACATCACAGATTAAATGCGTGGCTCAATTTAGAGCCATAACGCTGTCTACTTTTCACCATATCCACACAGGACGATGGATCAACGCCGATTAACTTGTCCCGAACTCACTTCCTGTCACCTGGGCAGTGAGCTCCAGCGTTTTCACGTTGTGTGGAAAGCCCCTGCTTTCCACGTTCTCGTGTTCACTTCCGAACACAGTCATAACCTTTACTCTCTGAATTAGGTTATAACTGAACCATGCTATGACGTCGTCAGACTTATAAAATTTATATTGGAAACAACAAGCTGCCATAAGGATTGATAATGAAGTGGGACAATATCAGCCTATAAACAGAGGTGTTAGGCAGGGATGTGTAATGTCTCTAGATCGTTTTTACCTATACAGTGAAAATATTTTCAGAAATGTAGAAGAAATAAATGGAGTCAGCATTGGAGGATGAAACATCAATAACATTAGATATGCAGATGATACAATATGTATTGCAGACAATGAGCAGGATCTGCAACAATTAGTAGATGCGGTTGATGTACACAGTGAACAACTGGGGTTAAAATTAAATTGTAAAAAGAATCAGGTTATGGTCGTCAATAGGAAGAACGAAGTACTACAATGTAATATACAAGTAAATGGGAATATTCTTCAACAAGTGAATCGGTACAATTATCTCGGAACAGTCATAACATCTGATTGGAGATGCATTGAAGAGATTAGAACAAGAATCGCCATGGCGAAAGTAGCCTTTTGCAAGATAAAAAACATTCTGACCAATAAAAAGATGTCAATTGAAACGAGAAAAGGACTGTTGAGGGGATACATAGAGCCTGTTCTTTTGTATGGATGTGAAACTTGGACAATGAGCAGTCAATCTGAAAAACATCTGATGGCTGCAGAAATGTAGTTTCTGAGGAAAATACAAAGAATACCATGGACAGACAGAAAAACCAATGACCAAGTACTACAGGAGACAAATGAAAATCGTAAATTGATTAAAGAAATTAGACTTCGGCAGTCAACATTTTTTGGACATGTTATGAGAAGAAATGGATTAGAGAACTTAGTGACAGGAAGGTAACTGGTCTGGTAGGGGTATCAGAGCAATCTCAGTGGATGTACTAACGAAGCATCCCCCCCCCCCATGCTTCGTTAGTACATCCAATGAGATTGCTCAGATACCCCTACCAGACCATGTTACCTTCCTGCCCTCCTGCCTCCGTCCCCTGCTTCCAATGTGCTTACTGAACCGTAACACCTATCACCGGGTATAAATAGAATACATCGGAGATTTTCTCAGTTGCTTACAGATCTGAACTGTGAGGTGAGTATAAACATTTTTTTTCAATTTTTCAATTCTCATTTTCTCTTCATTACTTTCATTTTTTTCATCCTTTTGTTCTTCTCGTCCTGTCGTCACCTTCTGATATAGTCACAGGAGATCTCCTTGACTGTATGTTGTGTTTGTGAATGTGTTTGTTTGCTGATGAAGGCTAATCACCGCAACGTCCTGTATGTGTCATAATTCTGTTATGTAAAGCTGCACTACTTCATGTCATTTTATATTGTAGGCACTTTTAAAGAAGGTAGTTTGCCTTTGCTTTCTTCTATGGCAAAGACCATACTGGCCGGGGACCGCGGCCATTGTCCCGTGAAAGAGATCTTCTACCTACCGTCGCGAAACTTGAGACCATATCAAACAACTATCTGTCGGCTGCCCTCATAATTTCATCCACCACCTGCTATCCATGGTTTCTTTTGAACACTTCCAATAAACGAATGCGAAATAACATTACATAATCCACAGGAAGCCGGTCTCTCTGGCTGTGGGGTTACAACACTTTCTCTCTGTAATCCCGTTTATCACGCAGAGTCTCGTAGCGGAGCGAGAGCTGAGGCGGTTCGACCCCCGCTCGTGACTTGCGGGATACTGAGCCGGCCGCTCAGAAAGCAATGGCAAACTACTGAGCGTAATCTTGCCAAGAGATCAACATACAGCTGAAAGATGCTGGTGTTGACAGCTAAGTCCTGTAAAGGATATGCTAAAAAAAAAAAATCCCCAGGAAAACACTAAAAACAGCGTCTCCCGAAGAATACACGCGTCACGTCGTCGCCATTTTTACCGGAAGTAAAATCTTATATCATCAGCAGAGCTGACTTAGGGTTAGCATGGAGGTATACCATCGGTAGAGCTGACTTAGGGGGTGGCATGGAGGTATATCATCAGTAGGTCTGACAGGCGGTGGCACTGAGGTATATCATCAGTAGAGCTGACTTAGGGGGTGGCATGGAGGTATATCATCAGTAGAGCTGACTTAGGGTTAGCATGGAGGTATATCATCAGTTGAGCTGACTTAGAGGGTGGCACTGAGGTATATCATCAGTAGAGCTGACTTAGAGGGTGGCATGAAGGTATATCATCAGTAGAGCTGACTTAGGAGGAGGCGTATAGGTATATCATAAGTAAAGCTGACTTAGGGGGTTGTACTGAGGTATATCATCAGCAGAGCTGACTTAGGGTTAGCATGGAGGTATATTATCAGTAGAGCTGACTTAGAGGGTGGCATGGAGGTATATTATCAGTAGAGCTGACTTAGGGGGTGGCACTGAGGTATATCATCAGTAGAGCTGACTTAAGGGGTTGCGCTGAGGTATATCATCAGTAGAGATGACTTGGGAGTTGGCACTGAGGTATATCATTAGTAGAGCTGACTTAGGGTTAGCATGGAGGTATATTATCAGTAGAGCTGACTTAGAGGGTGGCATTGAGGTATATCATCAGTAGAGCTGACTTAGGGGGGTGCACTGAGGTATATCATCAGTAGAGCTGACTTAAGGGGATGCGCTGAGGTATATCATCAGTAGAGATGACTTGGGAGTTGGCACTGAGGTATATCATCAGTAGAGCTGACTTAGGAGATGGCATGGATGCATACCATCAGCACAATTAACGCAAAAAAACAATAGATCAAGATCTATGGATATACATGAACGTCTACGCCAGTTGGCAGGGCACATGGTGATGATGATTATAAGTTTGGCAGGAGTGTGCTAGGTGCCTGGCCTTCGTGGGGACTTTACTATTCCAGGGATGAATGTTTCCGGTATATTCTAGGCAGCAGTTGTTAAAGAAATATGGTTTACCCAGATGTCTATTGTGTTTTTACGGGCGTTGTGGTGAAAATGTTACGAATGCAATCCCGCATACCGTGTTCGAAACACAGCTGCGGGCGATTTAAAAACAGACGACCTGCTTTGGTTTGCATACCTTGCGTTGGTTCCCATTCATTGATGTGAGTGCCGGTTGTTAAGAAAGAAATTTCAAACTGCTGAAC
The DNA here is from genome assembly GCA_014155875.1 of Cepaea nemoralis. Classification (NCBI taxonomy): domain Eukaryota; kingdom Metazoa; phylum Mollusca; class Gastropoda; order Stylommatophora; family Helicidae; genus Cepaea; species Cepaea nemoralis. Next base: position 21,343 of record JACEFZ010021429.1, read on the forward strand.
GTAAACTTGCCAAGTAATCACAAACAGCACAAAAAATGTTAATGCTGACTGCGACGTTATGTAAAAGATATACAACTAAGAAACATCTTAAACACCAATCGTGTTTATATAAACGAAGTAAAGGAACCAGGAATGTGCAGCCTGTTCTCCTCTGTCACACGCATCCTTGCGATTTCATTCTGTTATTCCGAGTGTGGTTAGTAAACGTGTTGTCAGGTCGTAGTCATATATGACTGAGCTACCGAATGACAGTAGACAGTACTAACTGACGGTATTACCTGGTATCTCCGAATGTTGGGCGGTGCTCACCACACCCGACACCCCACATTGTGCCAACGGCTTCGGACGGAGAGTGCAATTAGGAGAGTACAAGCCTCACACTAGAGCGGGGACAGTAATCCTAAAGATTACATGTCATGGCAAGGAGGACCAGGCTCTAAGTTTTGGTCTAGGATGATCCTATAGTTCCAGGTGTGTTGGTGTTACCTTTCCTCTGGTGTAAACTAGGCCGGCCGAGTCAGTGATCATGCTGCATGGGCAATACATGGTCTCTACAATTCAGCCCAGGCTTTGTGCTATGGAGAAGTATAACTCCATTCTTACAAACTATCGTCTATCAAGACGGCAAGCTGACATTTAAGGTGCTAGTCAGTCAGTCAGTCAGCAAGCTAGTCAGTCAGTCATTCAGTCAGTCAGTCAGGTTAGTAAACTGCAGACGTTCTGAAGGTCCATCTGTTATGCAGTAAACCTCACCTGTTGGCTGTGCACTCGACGAGCTCCAGGGACAGATTGTCTTTCGTCTGGTCAAACATATCTTCGTTCACCTATCAACTCACGCTAGTGTTCGTGCCCAAGCTCCATTCACAATGCATGTCCATCACCTGTTGTTAAGGTAATAATTGCTCATGGGAGAGGTGCTTAGTTAAGACAACAAGAAGGATTCTCAAAGTTTCACTACACGACCCGAGAAGGACATTCGACGATGAAAGGAAACAGAAACCTCATCTCATTTTTAGTGGCTTACAATATGTGGAGGCCTTATATACGGTGTATTTTAAATGACTGTGGAGTGATTGAAAATATTGCCGGTCCAAGTTTTGTTTTCACCCTCTGTAAAGTTTATGCAACATAATAGGTAAATACAAAACTTGGACGGACGATATTTTCAAATAATGCACAGTCAATAAAAATACACCCTGTGCTTCATACCACACGAAAGTGTCTGCTACCTTTACCTTTCCCGATTATTTTTTATTCATTGTAGTTATTGAAAACAGTGTATTCCCTTAGTTAATGTAAACACATAAGCCACAAACAATATGTTGCTCGATTTATTGCCTGGCATATCTCGCTGTATCTCGTCAGGTGCATACTGCAGAGTCAAATAACATTTAAAGTGAATACATGAATAAAACATTTTTTTTAAAGTCGCTTAAAAGTCGCGACAGGGTCGACTTCATTGCACCGGGCTTTATCACATATGGCCCAGTCTCTTTCCGCAGCACGGAAAGCGTCGCACAAAGCACGAACTCCGTAGCTTTTAGCGACGAACCACAGGAGTCTCCGAAACAGTTAACTCGTAAACCGAAGGGTGCGGCCCGGAATCGAACCCACAACCTTCGGAGCACGAGTCAAACGGCTTGACCACTTCGCCACGGAGACTCCCGTGGTGATCTTAAGCTGAAACAATTAAAGCACATAGTCACATGTCTTGTTCGAATGTGGAGCATCTGTTATTCTTATGGTAATTTCAAATTCAACACGAATTCTTTCTATTTGCACAAAACCGGCTGGAACAGCCTAACTGCTAACGTCTCACAATATTTGAGCAATCATGTATTGTGGCAATTAGGCGGTTCTAGCCTCTTTTTTTTAGTTTTTTTTTTTTGCAAACAGAAAGAGTTCGTGCTAAATTTGAAATTACCTTGAGTATAACATATGTTTTAATTGTTTCAGCTTAAGTATTATTCATAAGGTATATTTAAATCTGCAGCATGCACCCGACGATATGCAGTGAAATATGCCAGACAATGAATCGTGTAACATGTTGTTTGTGGCTTCTGTGTATAAATGGTGGTTATAAATGAAGGCTCATCAATAAACTTCAATATTGGTCTCATTGCTGTTATTTTTGTTTTTGATAAATATTCATGACTTTTCAAGGTTGGAATCATTGCAAAATATATATGTGAATGACTGATACATGATGCTCTTGTAACAATTTGAAATCAACAACCCCGCCTTATTTACAATTTTCATTTGTATTTATGACCAAACAATCGCTGAAGACAAGTATGTTATGTGCCAGGAAAATGTTATCAATGTGTTTCTCTTCCTCTGTTATCTGTCTAGGTGTCTCTGTCAATACCTGGCGTGAACATGTCAGACTGGAAACACTTCTTTTTCATAAAGAGATATTTGTCATGTTTAATCATTTTTTGATAGAATTGTATTCTCCAGATTGATGGAAAAGACCTTAGACTTGTAAAAAGCATATATTGGAAACAACAAACTGCCATAAGAGTTGATAATGAAGTAAGCCAATATCAAAATATTAAGAGAGGTGTGAGACAGGGATGTGTAATGTCTCCGGATATGTTTCCCTGTACAATGAAACTATTTTCAGAAATATTGAAGATATGGAAGGCATAAACATTGGGGGACGATGCTGTCACGAAAAAAAAAACTTGATGTTTCGATCGATGACAGAAAGACGTGAAGGTCGTCTACCAAACACCGACAAACCCCTTTGATGAGTGGGAGAATGTGGAATAAACACGTCGCGAAAACTGTCTGCACACTGTCGGCATTTCTGTATGATGTGGGTTGTTCGAGAAACGGACAATAGCGCCATACGTCTGCCAGGCGGTAGTTAGCCTTTGAAGTGTAGACGAAATGTCTGAATACACGTCGGATGGATTCTGTGATGTGGGAAAAAATTCCCTGGTTCACAGGCAGACAGGACTTTTGTTGTACGAGACAAAGGATTCCCAGATGAAAGCAAACTAGACAGCGGGGTGATTCCACACTGTCTAAAATAGAGGGAGAAAACCAGATTCTGGACTGTACAGCGTCTAGGACAATTTGGTGACGTCACTCAAGCCTCGAAATTAAAACTAGTTGAGGTAAACAAAGTTGAGTTAGTCGACCACAAGTTCTGAAGTGATGAGGAGAGGAACGGCATTCTCAGTTGTGTTATAGAGCGAGATTATAATGTCAATTTGTTGATATAGATATATCGGCGGACATCGATCCAGTCTGTGATTATATAATCTCCATCTGCAACGAGAATTGCTATATGGTATTCTATTAATCATATTTAACTTAGTTTATGATTAGCGATAGAATGTGTGATAAGTGCGGTAATAGAAAGTATCATAGGAGCGTCGGCACCAGTAGCCAATTGTGTAGTTTAAACTAGCCTGTGTGATATATCATTTAACTCAGGGAGTTAAGGCCAATGTAGTGGGACACTATTTAGAGAGATTGAGGATGGTGGGGAGGGATGGGGGAAATGTGAAATGGTAGGATCTTCCAGTAGGGCCTCTGCTGAGTTTCTACCCTTTTCCTTTAATCTTTCCTTGTTTTACCATGACTCAGATAATGTGATGAGCTATTTGGCCGTATGACAGAGTTCGGTTCTCTTTTATATAGCTGAGTGCTGCTATCGGCCTACACTCACCTAATGAAGGTCAGAATTGAGTTGCTCTCACCAGGGTGTTCTAGTCTACAGGTTCCATCTGGGTGTGCTTCGATATTCCACAGTGAAGCTAGAAACACAGTTATTGAAAATGATGGCTTGCAAACTGAAGACAGAGATTTCTGAGAGGCATCTTAAATTGGGTTTATACCCCAGTTGGTCTGCGGGAATCCTGGCTTCAGATGAGAAGGACATGCTAATGATATGTGTGTTTATTAAGTGATAGCTTGATCACTGAACAGTCAGAACATTATAGATAACACAGATACCAGGAACACTCATATAACTATATACATACCTGGAACATTTAGATTGTGTTATTGAGATGGGGAATCTGTTATAACCAGTGACAATAGAACAATTAAGATTTCCCAAGTAACAGTAACAATAGTGATAGAATTCTGTGATTAACAAACAGTTAATAGCATAGGAGATTCACAGGGTATAGGAAATTGAAGAACAACATTAGACAGATGTTCGACATGGATGTCCAAGCATCATAATGGTTCGAGAGACAACGGAGAAAGTCGTCACGTGACCGGAGAAGCATCACCTGGGTGAGGTTGTCTGTCCGGAATACATGGTGCTGGTGTGTGCACAGCACAATGATGAGAATGACTTTGCTCCTGGAAACACTGATCTGAGTCTATATACACCTTAGAATATACGACACACATTCTACGCATTACACACGCACACATTTCTCCCACACATACTCTTTGCTTTAATAAATTTCTTGTATTTATTTGTTGAAGCTAGAGTTGTCAAGTATGTTATGTTGGGGAAGAATGAGAGGGGGCATGATCCAGGGGTGAGTAAGAGTGAGAATAAGGTGTCTTTAGACTGAGGGAGTGCTGTGGACGGAGTCTGGTGGATATCTCCAGAATAGTGATATTGAATTAAAATAAATGTGGGTGTTGATTCCCCTCACTCCAGGGACGACACTAAAGTAATAAAGCATTACTACTACGACAGATGCATCAATAACATTAGATATGCAGATGATACAGTCTTGATTGCAGACAATGAAAAGGACATGCAAAATTTAGTAGAGGCGGTTGTTACTAGGATTAGAATTAAATTGTAAAAAGACACAGATTATGGTCATCACTAGGAAGAACGAAATACCACAATGTAATAATCAAGTAAATGAGAATATTCTTCAACAAGTTAATAGGTACAATTACCTCGGAACAGTAATAACATCTGATGGGAGATGCCTTGAAGAGATTAGAACAAGAATCGCCATGGCAAAAGTAGCCTTTAGCAAGATGATAAACATACTGACCAATAAAAAGATGTCAATTGAAACGAGAAAAAGAGTGTTGAGATGCTACATAGAACCTGTACTCTTATATGGATGTGATGCTTGGACAATGAGCAGTCAGGCTGAAAAACATCTGATGGCTGTAGAAATGTGGTTTCTGAGGAAAATGCAAAGAATACCATGGACAGCCAGAAAGACCAATGAACAAGTTCTTCAAGAAACAAATGAAGATCGTAAACTGATTAGAGACATTAGACGTAGACAGTCACAATTTTTTGGGCATGTTATGAGAAGAAATGATCTGGAGAACTTGGTGACAACAGGTAAGATCGAGGGGAACAGACCAAGGGAAAGACCTAGAAGCAAGTACCTGGATGGCTTGGCCTTGTGGCATGGACAAGACAGAAACACGGAGCTGATCCACGACTCTGGTGATCGAGTGAGATGGCAAAACATGACCGCCCACGCTTACCGGCATGGCACATGATGGATGGATGGGTGGAGTTGATAATTAATTCTTGTTTTTCAGTTTGCTCTATCTTCATTTCTTAATCAGCACAAATATTTATTGAAAACTCAAATAAATACAATGTGCCAAATAATGAGTTGCTTTGAAGCAGACAATTATTCTGAATTAGTTGAAAACAAGCTGTCGAGTTGTAGTAAGCGTGGATGCAACATGAGCATAACATTGCACTACCTCCATAACAATTTGCATTTCTTTCCCGAAAATCTTAGCGACTTTAGTGAGGAGCAAAGTGAAAGATTTCGCCAAGATATAAAAACAATGAAAGAGAAAAACCGGGGACTTTGGGATGCCCACATGATGGCAGATTACCGTTGGGCCCTTAAGCGTGACTGTTCTGGCATATCACATTCCAGGAATTTGTCAAAAAGAAGATTTTTGTGTGTTGACTACACATAAAACATGCTAGTGATAAAATTTTAATATATTTTTTAATGTTCTACGTGAAAGCAAAAACAACATGCACATATAATATGAATGCAGATTACAGTCAAAATGCCACTGACTAGGCGTGTACAAAACTATTGCCTGACTAAGAAGGTCATCCTTGTTATCTAAAAAACTAGAGCTGATAGAAAGAAAACAGATCTGATTACATTTTTGGAATCAGCAACACAAAACCACCCAATAACAGCAATACAATTTAAGGCACCAAATTGTATGTAGACCAGTGTAATCTGTAATGCCTGATTTTGTAGTTTATTTAACTCACAGTTATTTTCTATAGTGCGATCACTAACGTTTTCCCTCCATATAAACATCTATAATTCAGTAACCAACTCAGGGAAAATGATGAGATTTAGCATATAACCTTATCATTATTTACACCCAACAATACATTCTTTTGTTCTGGATATTGTACCACAGATCTCAATGTTTGTTTGTATGCGGTATATAAGTCACTATCAGAGATAAAGTTCATATTATATATACATATATAACATGTAGTGCACCTTCAAATAGAAACATCGGTGTTTATCATTGCGAGGTAATGCATGTGTTTGAAGTCGACTATGACATGTTATTTTCGTTATGAAATAGAGAAAGGGATAGAACTCTACCTCATAGAACACCTGGTTTAACCTTTTTATTAATGCTGGTCTGACCAAGTACTTATGTAACGTACAGCGCTGGCCCGTGTATTCACATTGAAACAGTAAATATAACCAAGTCAGAACCTCTCTGTTTCCACCTTCAAGCTGTCTCACACTCTGGGACAGACACATGAATAAATTATGGAAAATTGCAAGACATAAACCTCAGATTGCAGTTCTTCGCGCCATACTGGTGACTGGGAATATTGCCAGTGACAATATGGCGCCAAATGCTAGCAACCCTTGATATAGCGTTGAGAAGTGTTTTCTCTGTGTCCCTGTGCTAGTGTGAGAGCGCTTGTAGACGGAGACAGCGAGCTTTCCGAAACGCTGCCTGATTTACAGTGTCATTCTGGTTGCACAAGCCAGCACTGCACTACCACATGTACGGGGAACATTCACGGGGTTTTCGTAACCTTTTACGTGCACTGTTTATGTTAGTTTGTCACAACGTGACGATTCTGAAATTATAGGTGGGTGCCACAAACTACGTATCTCAAAAGCATGTCCGTGAGCCAATCCCTCCATTCTGCTACATCAAGTACTTGTACGTTTCATGTTATATTTGTTAGATAAAGGCAGTTCCACATTACATAAGTCTTCTACACACATATATATATATACACACACACACACACACATATACACACACATATATCACACACACACACACACTCTCTCTCTCTCTATCTCTCTCTCTCTCTCTCTCTCTCTCTCTCTCTCTCACACACACACACACGCACACATACAATGCCATATTTCAGTATCTTGTCGGTGAGCCAATCTGTCCAGACTATCACATCGTTTACTTGTACTCTTGATGGTATGTTTGCTAGATTTTGGCGATTTCAAATCATATATTTAAAATACAAATACAAAAGAAAAATACGCCATATCTCAATACTTTTTAAATGAGATAATCTATTCAGACTTTATCGAAAGTTTGTTGTACTTACCCATACAGCTAAAGTGTGTTTTTGTTCATGTCACAGGTCATTCTTCTGCGCCTCAGAACAGGACACAATAGATTACGCAACCACATGTATACAAAATTCAAGATTGGTGACTCAGCCATGTGCACATGTGGTTTGGCAGCGCAGACAGCAGAGCACATACTCCAGGATTGCCCAAACTACAACATATCCAGGCGAACCTTCTGGCCTAGAGAGACAACAGTGGAAGATAAACTCTATGGACCGCTGAATGAACTAAAAAAGACTGTTAGATTCATACAAGAAACAACATTGCAGCTATAAACATAATTTAGGCGAACGATAGAAGAAGAAGTTCATGCGTGGCATATTAGATTTCTTGTGCAATCTGGTGGCCTCATCTTCTGTCAATGCGTTTATTGGTGACGTGAGCTTCTCTGGATGTATTTTGCCTACAAAATGATTGTTGTAGAAGTATAAATTTATCTTCTAGGTGACTCATTAGTCTTGTTTTTGTTCTTGTTTTAATAAGTTTAGCTGTGTAACTCAGCGGCCCGAATAGTCTGTGATTAATGATTTCTATGGCCAAAGGCTTGCGAACGCGGGTCGTGAGCCGCTTACCAGGCGTTCGACCAGGCTACCGATTTGGGAGCAGACCGTGTCGCGTTGTGTTATAACGTGTTGGTTTGGGAGCCGGTCGTTCAGAAAGCAATGGCAAGCTACTGAATGTAAACTTGCCAAGACATCAACAACAGTAGTGCTGGTGTTGACAGCGATGTAATGTACATAGGATATGGAAAAAAATGCTCTCTAATGACTTATTTTCGTTTTATATTTCAGTACGTAGATTCTGAGTCTTCAAGTTGCACGACAATTTATCCAGACTTCTCTGGCGGTTTATATTTTTAAACTATGTCTCTATATATTATATTATTTATATGATTTTATTTAATATTTTTCTACTATTCATACGTTTTAAAACTTTCTAGGTCATTATTTTGTACAAACCAATTCGATATAGATATCTTCAGATGCCTAAAAAACAAACAAACAAATAATCTCCCATAGAATCGGTAATATAATCAAAACTAAAGGGAAATAATCTGCGCGAAAATATATCATAATGAAAATCGCCAAGTTTCGTGTCAACATAATAAAATTAAAGTAAATATTTAAACAAATATTACAACATAGAGCACAATTTATTTTATACAATATGTAGACATTTTCGTTACATGTCTTTGACTAAAACGCATAATATATATTTTACTAAATAACACAAAATAAAACAGACTGTAGATTCGCTAACGTCGAATAATCAACACAAATCATGCAAAGAGTATTAAGTGCAATAGATATGAATATATTTTTGTCCGGCCTGTGAAAGGCCAAATCTACACAATAAGAGTGGTGTTTTAACGCGACGTGGTTCCCCTTCGCAAATTTGGACCTGGATCTCGGTCATGTCCAGTCTGCAGTCATATCCTTGATCTATTAAAACAGTGCACATAGGTTATTTGCTAATTCTGTAAATTGATGTATTTGATTGGGAAAAATTAAAAATTAATAGTTTAGAACAATATTTGACGGCCTGCAAACCTATAAATTTGTTCAGGTGAAAGCAGGGTATTAATAAAATTGTCATTCTGATTTACAAAAAAAAAAAAAAAAAAAAAAAAACTTGTATAGCTACAAACTGCAAGACGATGTTCGTGAATTCAGGTTGTATTTACGCATCTTTGGACCCATTAGGGATACACAAAGTGGAGAGTGGAAAAGAAGAAGTAACAAAGACATTTATGATCTGTTTACGTCCCCGCTAATCACTGGTATCATGAAGGCTAAGACTACAATGGCTGGGGCATATAGAAAGAATGGAAGATAATAGGGAAACAAAACTCGCTTACACTCAGGAAATAAATGTCCGTAGACCCCGAGGTAGACCAAGAAGACGGTGGAGAGATAATATTTAAACAGACCTACAAGCACTTGGAATCAACGACTGGCAAGAGAAGGTCAACCAGAGAGACGAATGGAGACGGATTGTATCTGCAGCAAAGAACTTCAATGGCTCGGAACGCTGAAGAAGAAGAAGAAGACAAACCCGTTATCGAAAGATACTAAATATATTTACAAAAACCTAACTGTGAACTACGGTTGAGTTCAAAGCCAAGTGTTAAATTGCTGATTAAACTATCATTGTCCGAATGATATACTTTGAGTTGTATCTTTGGAATTAATATTCTAAAGGATACCGTGAGTCTTTCTTTGGAAGTGCTATTACCGAAAACAGCAATTTATCGATATGAATTCACAGTTACATTTGCCTTTCCAAAGGACGACTATGTTAAGCAACTACACTAGCCTGGTACTGAAGTTTGCCTTACTACTGATCCTAGGGCTGCAGAAAATATACACCAGCTTGTATTTTTAATGCCTCAACTGGTCCAAGAGGTATGCCTTCTGTTGGAATCATCGACCTGTATAGGATCAAGGTTCGCCCTAGGTGATACTTTCACATGTTAATAGAAGCGCAGAAAGCAGTGTACGACAAGTTACGTGGTAAAAAGTTCCCTTGACCAAGACTAGAGATAGACATATGACTAGAGCACCAAAAGAAAGAAAGAAGCCGACTGACCAATCACTGGCTGCCTGCACGAGGAAATACAAAATCCTAACAAGAATCAACTTCAGTCACCTTCTTTCCAATTAAACGTATAAAGACATTCAGATGCGGGCAATAAGCAGAAATAGAAGTCATGAAATATGTTTATATAGGACACTTGCGCCCAACTTTGCGACTCGGACTGAGTAATGTAGCGAAACACTAATAACTTATAACAATCATATGTTTAACTGGCAATACTCCACAAACTGTAGGGTAATTATGGAATCGACAACGATACTCCAGGAACACGACTGAACGTATGCAACATAGACTTGCTAAGTGACTGCGGGTCCGTTCTCAAGGCTATTCAAAATGTAACATGGGGTGCAAATGTTAAAGTCTTACGCAGACATACAGATACAATCAAAGAATGGTCGAGCTAAGGCACTCATGCTCAAATAAGTTAGTTACATATTCTTTATAGAACGCCGCAGTCAACCCCAGTATTCTTTGGCTGTTTGTGATTTCTTGGCAAGTTTATGTTCAGTAGTTTGCTATGGCTTTCTGAACCACCCGCATTGATACCATTCTATGAAAAATAACGCAAAGCGGTTTGCGACCAAATTGCCCACATCTATGTTTCGAACGCGGTATGCGAGAATACGAATTGCGTCCGTAACTCCGTCGCAACAGAGCAATGCTCAGATACGTACATTTTAAGGCAAGTACTAAATTAAAATGTTCCGTGTTGATGATTCTCGTCATGGCACAATTGCCTCTAGCTACCGGGGTTAAGTATTGATTAGATCAGAAGAAAGATATAGAAGGCTGTAGCCTTCTCTGTGACCACACAATGAAATGCTATATAGGGGGAGGAGGGCTTCAAATGAAAACCGTAACACTCCCCCGCCCTCCCCCACAATGACTTTTTGAGATATCAGAACAGGTGGAAATCACTTGGGGCTAGGTCTGGCGAGTGCGGGGGATGTGGTACACACTGAAAGTGGGGATCTTCGATGGTTTTAACAGTAGCACGGGCAGTATGGGGTCGAGCATTGTCATGTTGCACAAGGACACCTGTACTCAGAAGTCCACGTCGTTTGGATTTGATTGTGGGTCAAAACTTCCGATTCAACCCATACACTAGCTGGGTTGACAGGCATTCATCACCATTCTGAACCTTCATTCGCCAATGAATGTCTATACTTTCTATACAGAATGCTACTCCTCCTTGGTGCATGTCAAAAGTTGGGTGACAAACTGCTTAACAGCTTGAAGTCCCTCTATAACAGTGGTTCTCAACCGGTGGGGAATTCTCCCCCCACCCTCCGGAGGGGGGATTTTAGGGTTTCCAGGGGGGGGGGGGATTAGATTATTTCAAGATCGCATTAATACAAGAACCAGTTACTTAATATTGTTTTTACCTCTAACGTTTACGGTTCTGTACTTCTCGCCCTACTGAAATTCGTAAGTAGACCCGCAAATCACGTTTTATGTAGCCGTCGAGACTTGTTTTTATTCAATTTTTTCATTATAGGGAATTCATTATTTCCATATTTCCATTTTTATGTATACTGTGTATGGGTGGGAGGGGGGATGTATAGGGAGGAAATTCGAAGGGGGGGGGGGGATGATGTTCTGAACAAATAGTAAAAACGGGGGGGGGGAGGCGGGGGCATGGGCCAAAAAAGGTTGAGAACTACTGCTCTATAACTTCAATATTTGAAATGTAACAGGAAAAATGAATATCAAGGATAGGAGGACATAAGTTTCCTATTCTTGGGTGCTCAAAGACAAAGAAGCGCAACACTGACTTTTAGTAGGCCAGAGAAGAAAAGATAATAAGAAGAAAGAGAAAAAGAGCACCTTATATATTCTCTCCAGTTAACAAAAGAAAGGGATAGAAAATTAGACAGAAGATTTCCAGGAGTTCTTTGAGCGGAGGGTATACTGTTGTATACCCCAGACAAAAGATCACACTGTTGGACTGTAACAACATCAATGAATGGGACCGACAATGACCAACGTTACTGGGACAACAAAGACTAAACATAATACAACAGCAAAGACTAGATAAACAAGGTAAAACAATACGCATCAGTCTTTATTTTGTCCAATACTGTAGCACATATTCATAACTATGCGGATGACAAAGTGTGGTTACTTATGGACAAGACAATCAACACTCTACATCACTGACATTCATATAGGCAGTCTGCCGCATATAGCCAGACCTCTGCCTGTTGTGGCCGAGCCTACAGAGTACTCCTAAGACTCTGCTACGATACCTATACAGCCGGCTGACCAGGACTGGACAACAGAGAGACCATTACTTGGAAAATAGAAAGTAACACAACTCTAAATCTGAGTATGAGCCTTACAGTGCGGAGACGGGACTCACCATCCTGAGACACACAACACAACACTATGGATCCCTGTAGTACACAGCGGAAAATCAGTGGATTGAGCTCCATATATTACCAAACCCCTATGCCTCAGCCAAATCCAATATTGTGCCTAATGCCGCCAGAGAAAGTCATGTCCCCAAACCGATTGGGACACATTACTATAACAAGACCACAACTTCAAAAATAGAAGTATAAACATGAGTGTGAAAGGTTGAACCAGGAACTACACCTTTAACCACACAGTAACAAACTAAGGTATGGAAAGCTTGACTATGGGATCAGCTGGGAGGGGAGGTGGAAAATGTGAGGTAAGGGAAAATGTGGGGTAATTAAGGACCCAGGGTTGTTCCCTTCGGCAGGAATCACATCCTGCAATCAAAGTAAACAACCAAAAACATATTTAACAACTGTTAAATATTACTACTATATTAACAACAACTTAAAAACTATAAAATAACTGCCTATGAATTAATAATATACCAATACACTCATTCAGACACAGTCTGTCACATTATTCACACTGGCCAAGTTAAGCCCTGCACCAGCAACATACATGGGGACAGTTGGACATCACATCTCAACATCAAGTGACACAACAACAATATCATGATGCGTGTGACAGCCAGACACATGCTGTATACATGGCCTCAATGAGACAACATTGTTTGAACCTACCCACACAGTTTTTACATATAACATGACATGTCAATAGAATGGTAGCAAATCAATAAATGGTCAGAATAACTAACAGCATATTATTTCTCATGGTGGCCAAACCCAGCATTCAATATGTCAGAGAATACTCATGCAGCCTTATGATGAGAATACTGCACCAGCTACCAATTATTAAACTACATATATGTCCACATTTAGAGGCTATCTACACATAACACACCCTATTGATCTATAGTTACAGCTCAAAGGCACTTCCGAGGTTTATTTAGCAGCATAACACCTGATTTACCCCATTTTAAGTGAACTCAGCTGGCCATTAATAATTAAACTACACCAACACATATTCCTGTACATATAGATGTTACTTACACCCAACAGGAACTTCTTATTTTAGCTAAAACACTAATCTTGGCCTTTGTTTACATTCTCCGTTTTAGCTGCCTGCCAATGCCAGCAGTAAAAAACCAACAGGCGATCTATTAATAGGTATGGCCTATTCGCTGTTTCCGTTTTATTCGGGGGAGGTCTCATTTACATCCTTCACAAAGCCTTAACATTATTCTAACACCTATCTCTTAACTTCAACAACTATTCTAATTATCTGTTACTAAACCTTAGGCCATTAACACATGCGGGGCTAGTTATGACCCAAATTTCCTACATTCGTTAATAAAAGCAAGCAATTTGATTTGCAACATACCTCAACCATCGTGCACCAGTGTTCCAGCAGTAATGTTTCTGCGAGCCATATTTTGCGGGCTCTCTTCACTGTCCTATTTGTTTCACAGGTCTATGCACCTGAATTAATATATTTGGCACCACCTGGTTAGCGCTGGTCACACACACACACACGGTTCCCGACTGGAGATGTTGTGAGGAGGGGGACGATCACATTCCCCCTCTCTGCTTGGTGTCAGTGCGGCCTTCGGCCGCTGAGGCCACTCCAGCACTGAATCCCCAGGGCAAAAATGCGCGCTCAATTTTTAACCATTCAAATTACCCATGATCCTCCAGCTGCAGGGGAGGGGTTTCTTGTCGTTGCATCAGCCAAACATCCTGTGGAGCCATGTCGTGTCACGCGGCTTCAGAAACAAGATATACTCCTCTTTTGCACCAAGGGCCTGTTCGAGAGAGATTGATTTATGACAATTATGATGAGCTTAAGAACTGCGTTTCAATGACCAGCCCACACCCCAATCCAAGCTTTACAGACGGTAACGTAACTGTTGGTGTCTCATTACAGGCGAGGGATGGGTCAAAAATTACACAAACCTGCTGCTGTATGGGTAGACTGAGGTCAGTCAAAGTCGGGTGTACAGTGCCACAGGCTTGACAACAGAGTGCTACACAACTCATTATATGTTTAGGTATTATGATAATTACATTCACACACACACACACACACACACACACTCACACATTTTCATACATGGACTCACATACACACATATACATGCAGGGACATAAACACACACACGCATTCACAACCACAAAGACGGGTGTACAAGCCTGACGACAGGCAACACAACTCATTATATGTTGAGATATTATGATACATACATTCACACACACACACGCATTCATACATGGACGCACATACACACATATACATACAGGGACATAAACATACACAAACACACACACACTGACACACACATGCACACACACACACACACAACACACACACACACACACACACACACACACACACATATATATATATATATATATATATATATATATATATATATATATATATATATATATATATATATATATATATATATATATATATATATATATATATATATGATTGCATATCATACTTAGATTCTTAATAGTTGTGTTTGGTCAACATATTAGTACTGTCAAAGCATTCTCGCTTCTCGCAAACACCCCATCTCTACAATTCAGAAATGTCTGTGTTACAATATCTTCTTAATACTACTCGTTTAATGGGAAAATGTTTTATTCATAAACCAGAGCTTATAAACACTACCGGCATGATACATAAACACTCATGTTTATTATTTATGGCAAACGCGGACGATAATAGAAACTGTTACGTCATACATTCAGAATGTGAGTTAATTCTTGTTTAATAACGCGCCATAATGTATTATTATATTCCCCCCTCCCCTTCCTCGCGGTCACTCCAGTAGTCGTCGAAGGAGCTCTAATTTGCTCTGGTTTGCGAAACAAATATCCAATTAGTCTGCGTGATCCAAAAATGCGGCTATAGAAACTAAATTAGTATCTAGCTTAAATTGGTCACTCAACGTCAAATTCACATTTATTATTCAGTTGAAATGTCTTTTGCTTCCAAAAATGGAAAGACAAACGATGAAACTGAACTTTCGCAACCTCATACCGCTCACGCCCTAAGGTGCTCAAATGTCCTCTTCATTTTTCCAATGAGCGTTGAGATAAATTGAGTCGAGAGTCTATATGACAACACTCGGAACATTCCCATTCGGGATCCGCCCTCATCTTCAACAACCAGTGAAGAATCCAAATACTAGTGGTCATCATCAGCTTCTAGTGTCTTGCAAGCTGGCGTGGGCGATGACGCCTCTCCTCAAATTGCGATCTCTGACGTCATGGATCAATTCGTGTGTTGAATCCCTTCTGTGCCATGACACAAGATGTCAAGAATCTTCTTGCTCTTTTCCCCGATATCTCTTTCCACTAATCTTTCCGGTTGCCACAACATGTTCCAGTTGTTGTCTTCTCATAACGTGGCCAAAAAAAAAAAAAAAAAAACGATTACTGCCTCTTTCTAATTGTCGTGTCCTCCTTTAAAGTGTCGTCCCTGGAGTGAGGAGATCCGACACCCACATTATAATATTTTTTTTTTTTCCTCTTAATATTCTGGAGAATCCACCAGCTTCCGTCCAACACACTCCATCAGCCTATGGACACCTTTTCCTATCACTCTCACACTGTCGTACTATGCCCCCTTCTCATACTTCCCCAACGCAACATACTCAACAACTCTTGCTTCTAGAAATTAATAAAGATTAATTTATTAAAATAAAAGTGTAACGTGTATGAGACGTGTATGCGAAGAAAATGTGTGACGTGTTCTATAAAGTGTGTAGACTCTGTCTCTCAGACATCAACTCAGTCAGCTGATCACAGCAAAGATAGACCACAGCACGTTACGTCAGAACAAGTACGTCTCACCCGTTGCCGAAACCATCTTGCCGGATAATGCTTTGCCTCTGTAGACCTCTGGTAATCCAATTTCATGAACATCCGAAATAGACACCGGTGGTATTAACAGTTAATCATGGACCGGTTGCACTCTACACAATGTCCGTTCCTAATGTTCCTAAACAAACTGCACAAGTCCTTTGTAGTGTGTACACAGTCATTAATGTTAATTGTTACTGTACTGGATCCTCACTCGTGTCTATCTAGCCTCAAGTATAATGTCTTGTGTTCTATTACACGAGATTATATAACACTAGGTAACTATTAGACTGTTCTCATTTAGTTACTACTGTCTGATGCTGTGTGGTGCATCAGTAATCATCACTATCTTTGGTGAATCAACTTCCTTCTGTATGCAACGTTCTGTATGCAACTTTATTGATTGTGGAACTGGTGTTCTTCCTAATGGGATTGGATTCTTTCCCAAAAACTTGTTGAGTTTCCTTGGATCTGGTAGGGAACCTAGGATAGAAACAACACATCTGGTGATAGTACTAGTCACTGATCCCTTCGGCTGAGTGTAAGCCTATCACCTTGCTTAATGATCTTTAGCTAACTAGACTTAGTCACAGAGCAGATTAGCTACCCACCTAGAGTCGAATCAGGCTATGACAAAGAAAAAATCAGCAACCAGAATGCGGAACCCCGCCCACCAGGGACACCTACGGGAAGGATCCCAATTATCCCTCATTACTCAATTCTCAACTAGTAAAGCTTATCAATACTTCACTAATCTATTCTTAACTAGCAGAGTCAAGTAGCACTTCACTACTCTAGCTAGTTTCCACTAACAGTGCTAATCATCACACTATAGTTTAACAAGGCCACAGTCTATAGTAATTATAACGAATATATTATAATAAGTTATACCTTAAATGGCACTACTGCAGTCCTATAAATCATATCCACATCTGCCATATAGGCACGTGTAAAATTAAGTCACTAATTAACACACGGTAGATATTATTTCCACTGGCACTGCAGTGCCCTGCACTCTGTCTAGAGCATTATTCAAGTCCACCCTAGTTGATCTCAACTCGAGTTTATATGGCAAACTACCAAAGTTGTCCACGTGACGTTATCCTTTACTCCCCCACACAGGTGGCACAGTGGCAAATCATCCCCTGTCAAGAACTATTTTCCTGGCTTAAATCCTGTCAAAGTTGTCAGTAATTGCCTAGATTCTCAAAACAAGCCAGCTAGTTTCTGTAAACTCCCAACAAAGAGTTTCGATACCAAGCTGCCAATCATCTTGATGTTCCGGAAACCAAGAATTGACAGATGCACTGTTTTCCGTACTAGGTACTTCCGTTTTACATCTGCCCCTGTGATCTCACGGCTTCCATCTGCATTCAAATGTTGACAAACTTGTCACTCTTCTGTTCCGTGGTGACAATCCCAGCAGCCATTTCCGTCTGATGTCCGGCAGTATAGATGACAAACGGAACCATTCCATATCCTTCTCCCTCACCACCAAATGTGTTTATGGGCTGACACGATGTAACCTGTACAACTGTGTTTACTCTGTTAGTACAATAGATGTCGCTGGTCGATCGTCCGCTTAATCCGAAAATCCTCTGTAATAATCAACCGGATAAACACACGGTTTCATTTTGTGACATAGGCCCCCTCCTAAGAGAGTAGTCCATCTCACTCTTCTCCACCGTGAGTTTAATCCAGATGATTCATTCTTCTTCTTCAGGAGCTGGGTGTCTTGACAAGAAATCCGCTCCAACATTTTCCTTCCCAGGAATGTACTCTACTGTGAAATTATACGGTTGAAGTAACAACGACCACCGCATCAAACGTGCGTTGAGCTTCTGAGAAGTAGCCAGGAACATCAGGGGCTGATGATCTGACTGGACCCGAAACTTAACTCCATACAAATATGGCTGAAATTTTTGCACTGCCCATACGAGGGACAAGCATTCTCTCTCGACGGTTGAATAATTCCTCTCCGCCTGTAGAAGTTTCTTACTTGCGTATGCCACAGGTTTCAAAACCGAAGCATCGTCTTTTCCTTCCTGTAACAAAGCGGCTCCAATTCCAATCGCACTCGCATCCGTTCTCAACACAAATGGTTTGGAAAGGTCAGGGAGCTGTAATACAGGTTTGCTGACCAAGGCCTCCTTTAACTGACTATAGGCATTCTCACATTCTGGTGTCCAAATGATTTGGTCCGGGAATCCCTTTTTCAAGGTTTCCGTCAACGGAGCTCCCAGTTCCGTGAAATGTGGGATAAATTTGTGGTAGAACCCACACAACGAGATAAAAGATCGCACATCCTTCTTCGTTTTTGGCCTTGGTGCATTTCTGATTTTCTCCAGGTTCTTCTCTTCTGGGACAATGTGTCCTGGAGTGATGGTGTGACCTAGAAATTCCAGAGTCTGGTAACCAATCATGCACTTGGTTGGACGAGCAGTAAGCCCTGCTTCCTTGAGTCTATTAAACACTCTCTCCAAGGATTGTAAATGGTCATCCAAGCTGTCACTGGAAATCAGAATATCATCCATGAATGAGATGATGGACGGATCCTGTAACGGATCTAGTAAAGTCCTCATCATGCGTGTAAACACACTAGGTGCATTGCTGAGTCCAAAGGGCATGACCTTGAATTCGTAGTGTCCACTAGGTGTACTGAAAGCTAACAGTGGTCGAATCTCCGGTTTGACTGGTATCTGATAGTACCCCCGACTCAGATCCACCTTTGAAAAGTACCGAGCCTTATGGAGCCTAGCGAATAACTGAGTTGGATTCGGCAAAGGTTCCACCTGAAACTGTGTATGACTGTTCAGCAGTCGGTAATCTATACACAACCTGTGTTCTCCACTTGGTTTGCGTAACAAAACTACCCCCGCATTGTATGGGGATGTGGATGGTGCAATCACGTCATCCTCCAGCAGTTTTTTTATTTCCTCCTCCAGGGCCTTTTCTTTAGAGAATGGCACTGGGTAAACCTTTTGGCGAACAGGCTCCTGTGTGGTCAAAGTCATCTCGAACTCAACCAACCTCGTTCGTCCAGGTTTATCAGTCAGTATCTCCTTATGAGACTTGAGAACCTGGGTTATCCTTTCCCTCTCCTGGGAGGTCAGATCAGGGTTCACTTGCACATCCCTATAAGTTTCCTGGTGTACTAAGGGATATTCCCTGCCCTCGCTGGTTCCCACTTCTGTCTCCACTGCAACTGCCATTGCCATGAGGTGAGCTGCCTTGTCTCCGGGTCTCTCTTCGTATTTCCGCAAGAGATTGATATGGAAAATCTTCGACTTTCCCCGGATCCGGATCTGATAGTTGGTTCTGGATATCACCCTTTCCACGGGAAATGGTCCTTGCCAACCTATCTCCAGTTTGTTGTTTCCCGTTGGGAGTAACAACAAGACTTTATCTCCTACCTCTAGAGATCTTTCTTTAGACCTACGGTTGTAGTAAGCCGCATGTCTTTTCCTGGCCTTTTTCAAGTTTTGATTTGCCAGAGTCCATCCCTTGTGGAGTTTTTCTTTCAGTTCCTCCACGTATTTATAGGATGAGATCACTTCTTCTGACGTCCCCTCTTCAGTCCAACTCCTCAACATGGCTTCCAACGGTCCTTTGATTGGACGACCAAACAGCAACGTAGCGGGTGGTAGTCCTGTTGAGCCATGAGGAACTTCCCGATAGGCAAAGAGTGCTGCTGGGATATATTCATCCCACCTATCAGGTTTTTCCTGCGCTAGTTTCCTGAGCATTGTCATCAACGTGCCGTTGAAACGCTCTACTTGTCCATTGGCTTGAGGGTGGTAAGGGCTGGTATGTATGTGGTTAGAGTGAAACACCCTAAATACCTCCTCCATGAGTTTTCCACAAAACTGAGATCCATTATCCGTCAGAATTTGATCCGGAAAGCCTAATCTGGTAAAGGCCTCCATCAGTGCGTCCGCCACTCGTTTCGAGTCAATCGTGGTCAACGGTATAGCCTCACCCCACATTGTACAGCAATCCACCATTGTGAGTATATACATGTTCCTCTTCCTAGTCCTGGGAAGTGGACCCACGATATCGATGGCTACCCTCTCGAAAGGAGAGTTCATGATGGGCATCTCACCCAACATCACCGGTGCTGTCCAGTGTTTCGGTGCCACCCTCTGGCACTCAGGGCATGACTTCACATACCGACGCACATCATCTGTCATTCCCGGCCAATAGTAGTGGCAGGAAATCCGCTGCATGGTGGCGGCAATACCCATGTGTCCACTAAAGGAGATGGTATGCCCCATATGAAGAATCTGGGACCGATGAGCTTTCGGGACGACCAACTGACCGTATAGGTTGTCTCCCCTTCCTGCTCTCCTGTAGAGTATCCTATTCTTCATGTAGTACTGCCCCCGTCCTGGTGGATCAGCACTTTTCTGCAGCTTTTTGTAGCAAGGACGTAAAGTATCATCCTCACTCTGGGCAGTTCGTAGCTCCCCCGGCATTGGGTTAGTCACAATTGCGTCTGCCTCTTCCGTTTTCGTCTGAGAGCGAGTCTGCATTGCTCCCATATGGATTGGCTCCCTGGGCATTCCCAGAAAGACATACCGGCAACCTAGGATGACTGGAAAAATGGGATCGGTCAATACAGCGGCCTTGATGGTGCCGGTGACGTACCTTGACCGAATCTCCACATTAGCAATGGGCAACTTCATGGTTACAGCACTCTTCTGTGCAGGCTGTATATCCAATGTTTCACCTGTGAATTGTTCTGGATGTACCAGATCCGCAGAAATCACGGCCTCCCCGTCCAGTCCTGTGTCGTATAAACACTCCACTTGACGACCGTTAACCTCTACCAATTCCACTACAGGTGGTTTTTCCTGGTCTGGAGTCTCTTCCTCGGCCTCGACCTGTTCGGTGGGCTCCACCTTAGGTTTCCCTGAGCACACGACGAATTGAGTGTCTCCTGACTTTTCCCTGCAGTCAATAGCATTGTGCGTATTCGACTGACATTGGTTGCACCATTTCCCTGTCCTAGATTTTCTATTGTCGGACTTGAATGAGCTCTCCTGGTGGCGAGCTTCCTTGTTGACCTTGGCATTTTCCGTGACAACCTCCTTGGAAGTCACTTGACATGCTGCAAAGTGAGGGTTCTTAGCCTTCGATTTGCAGTCCCTCGTATTGTGAGAGGGTGACTTACAAATTGAACACCACTTCTCCGACCACGGTCGTTTAGGTGTAGAGCTTGAAGTGCTCTTGCTTCCCTCCTTCTTCTTCTCTGAATTATCCTCTGATTTTTGCACATAAGGTTCCCACTTTTTGGTTCCTGAGTTTTTGGCTTTCTTCTTGTCATGTTTCTCTTGACTTTTGGTGTTGGTGGAAAGGTTCTCCCCTGCCTACCCCATGTACCTCGACGAACCGTTCTGCTAATTTATTCACGAGGTCAATACGTTCCGCTCCTTGTTCTCCCAGGAACGTCCTGAGAGGTTTAGACATTTGCTTCTTCAGCTGGTCGACCACCATGAGCTCTTCCAGACTCTCATAGTCATGTGCGAACCCAGCCAAATCCATCCACTTATGGAGATAAGATTTAAGACGCAAACTGTAGGCGGCAAACAACTCTCCCGGTTCTCGTTTCGCTGCTCGAAATTTTTTCCGGTAGGTATGTGACGTAACCTCGAATCGTTTCAGCAGAGCCGTCTTTAACTCATCATAATTGTTCTCATGTCCTGGTGGCAGGCGAGTATAAACCTCGTATCCCGTCCCGCGTAATCCCTGGGATAGCTTAAGATTCCATTTGTTACGCTCCAGACCCATAGCAACTGACATAGCCTCGAAAGCGTTGAAGGTATTGGTCAATCTTCTCTTTTTCCTCCTCGTAGACCGCTAAAGGAAACTTCATAGCATGGTACCCATGTCCACCTACTGGTGTTGATCCTGGGATGGAGGAACCTCCAACTGCTCCCTCAGTTTCTCCATTAGATTGACTCTTCAACTCGAGTTCCCTCATCCGGTACTCGTGCTCCCTTTTCTGTGCTTCCTGTTCAGCTTCTAATTTCCTAGCTGCTTGCTCAGCTTCAAATTTCCTAGCTGCTTGCTTAGCTTCCAATTTCCTAGCTGCTTGCTCAGCTTCCCTTCTCAATTCCAACTCGGCCTTTCGCTCTTCCCGTTCCGCTTGACGATACTCTCTCTCCACTTCCTGTATGTAATCCGTTAGAGAAGACCCAGCCAATCCCATTTCTTCCCCCCTTGCCTTTAATTCTAACGTGCTAAGTTTAGGGGTGGCCATTATACAGAGAGGTAAGCTAGCAGGTCTAGTACAATATAACTGCAAATTACTATACCGATATATGAACAAGTACTATAAATCTAGATATTACCACACACAGTACATTCACTCAGTGACAAGAGTAGAATCAGGACCACAGACCTATGCAGACGTGTGAAGTGTGAACAGGTAAGATATTAGTCCTAACCCCTATCCACATTCACTCTAGCTGGATTCTCCAAACTGATATCTCCCTCCTATAACTAAGGATCCCGTGTCAAAGGACCCCGTTGTCAGAAGATCCCCCTGTCAAACGTTCCTGCTTGCAGGAGATCTCGCTGTCCAAGGATTCCGTTTACGGGAGATCCCGCTGTCCAAAGATCCCGTTTACGAGAGATCCCGCTGTCCAAGGATCACGTTTACGAGAGATCCCGCTGTCCAAAGATCACGTTTACGAGAGATCCCGCTGTCCAAAGATCACGTTTACGAGAGATCCCGCTGTCCAAAGATCACGTTTACGAGAGATCCCGCTGTCCAAAGATCACGTTTACGAGAGATCCCGCTGTCCAAAGATCACGTTTACGAGCCCCCAATAATGTCGTGTCCTCCTTTAAAGTGTCGTCCCTGGAGTGAGGAGATCCGACACCCACATTATAATATTTTTTTTTCCTCTTAATATTCTGGAGAATCCACCAGCTTCCGTCCAACACACTCCATCAGCCTATGGACACCTTTTCCTATCACTCTCACACTGTCGTACTATGCCCCCTTCTCATACTTCCCCAACGCAACATACTCAACAACTCTTGCTTCTAGAAATTAATAAAGATTAATTTATTAAAATAAAAGTGTAACGTGTATGAGACGTGTATGCGAAGAAAATGTGTGACGTGTTCTATAAAGTGTGTAGACTCTGTCTCTCAGACATCAACTCAGTCAGCTGATCACAGCAAAGATAGACCACAGCACGTTACGTCAGAACAAGTACGTCTCACCCGTTGCCGGAACCATCTTGCCGGATAATGCTTTGCCTCTGTAGACCTCTGGTAATCCAATTTCATGAACATCCGAAATAGACACCGGTGGTATTAACAGTTAATCATGGACCGGTTGCACTCTACACAATGTCCGTTCCTAATGTTCCTAAACAAACTGCACAAGTCCTTTGTAGTGTGTACACAGTTACTTAATGTTAATTGTTACTGTACTGGATCCTCACTCGTGTCTATCTAGCCTCAAGTAGCAATGTCTTGTGTTCTATTACACGAGATTATATAACACTAGGTAACTATTAGACTGTTCTCATTTAGTTACTACTGTCTGATGCTGTGTGGTGCATCAGTAATCATCACTATCTTTGGTGAATCAACTTCCTTCTGTATGCAACGTTCTGTATGCAACTTTATTGATTGTGGAACTGGTGTTCTTCCTAATGGGATTGGATTCTTTCCCAAAAACTTGTTGAGTTTCCTTGGATCTGGTAGGGAACCTAGGATAGAAACAACACATCTGGTGATAGTACTAGTCACTGATCCCTTCGGCTGAGTGTAAGCCTATCACCTTGCTTAATGATCTTTAGCTAACTAGACTTAGTCACAGAGCAGATTAGCTACCCACCTAGAGTCGAATCAGGCTATGACAAAGAAAAAAATCAGCAACCAGAATGCGGAACCCCGCCCACCAGGGACACCTACGGGAGGATCCCAATTATCCCTCATTACTCAATTCTCAACTAGTAAAGCTTATCAATACTTCACTAATCTATTCTTAACTAGCAGAGTCAAGTAGCACTTCACTACTCTAGCTAGTTTCCACTAACAGTGCTAATCATCACACTATAGTTTAACAAGGCCACAGTCTATAGTAATTATAACGAATATATTATAATAAGGTTATACCTTAAATGGCACTACTGCAGTCCTATAAATCATATCTACATCTGCCATTATAGGCACGTGTAAAATTAAGTCACTAATTAACACACGGTAGATATTATTTCCACTGGCACTGCAGTGCCCTGCACTCTGTCTAGAGCATTATTCAAGTCCACCCTAGTTGATCTCAACTCGAGTTTATATGGCAAACTACCAAAGTTGTCCACGTGACGTTATCCTTTACTCCCCCACACAGGTGGCACAGTGGCAAATCATCCCCTGTCAAGAACTATTTTCCTGGCTTAAATCCTGTCAAAGTTGTCAGTAATTGCCTAGATTCTCAAAACAAGCCAGCTAGTTTCTGTAAACTCCCAACAAAGAGTTTCGATACCAAGCTGCCAATCATCTTGATGTTCCGGAAACCAAGAATTGACAGATGCACTGTTTTCCGTACTAGGTACTTCCGTTTTACATCTGCCCCTGTGATCTCACGGCTTCCATCTGCATTCAAATGTTGACAAACTTGTCACTCTTCTGTTCCGTGGTGACAATCCCAGCAGCCATTTCCGTCTGATGTCCGGCAGTATAGATGACAAACGGAACCATTCCATATCCTTCTCCCTCACCACCAAATGTGTTTATGGGCTGGCACGATGTAACCTGTACAACTGTGTTTACTCTGTTAGTACAAATAGATGTCGCTGGTCGATCGTCCGCTTAATCCGAAAATCCTCTGTAATAATCAACCGGATAAACACACGGTTTCATTTTGTGACACTAATGTATGTGATAAATTGTCTTTGCGACTCAGCTTCCCCTAAAACGTCTTGATTGTTCGTTTTGGTTGTCCAATTTATTTTCAGCATCCTTCTATAAAACCACATCTCCGAGGCTTCCAGGAATATTTTCGCCTGTTTACTAATTGTCCAGGATTCGCAGCTGTATGATACTAATGACACCTTTTGCAATCTGGATTATGTGTCCCTCTGGCATTTCCTCGGATGACTGAGCATCAGCCACATCCTCTGATTACTCCCTGCCTCAATATTCACTCCAGACAACGACGGGCGTGTCTGTTATCCCACACTATACACACTAGTCCAATGGGCCCTGATTACATCCGACTAAACGTACACAAATACCCAATCCAGATGTTCCGATCCAGCCAATATGTCCGCCGGCTAATTTCGCAACACACCAGCATGTACTGAGGAAAAGATGGAACGGACTTCCTGTCAGTCATTTGACTGTCAGTTAATGCCAGTGTAGTACCTTGCGGTGAATGGCAGGGGGCAGGTCTTTGAGCCTGAGGAATAAAGGCCGCCTGGCTAGTACAGTCGCCGCGAATTGTGCAGGTTAGGATTTGTTTAAAGGTGTTTTATTTGACTATACCACTCTGCACGAAGCATACTTGACTTCATCATTCTCAGCATGCTCTGTGTATCCGTTACAATTACAACGTGTATGTGCTGTTAATCCTCCAGCCAGCGGAAGACTGCAGTAATTTCCTCCACCTCCATTCTCAGACTAAATGTTATGGTATCATATGCCGGGGTCTCCTGCACTAAACACTGTTCATTAACCTTTATTATGAACATCCAGGAGTGTTCTTTTGCCTTTTAGAACATCATCTGGGCA
>JACEFZ010021429.1:52500-167500 GCA_014155875.1 Cepaea nemoralis
TTTCTAATATATTACATTTCTATATTATCTCACCCTTTCTCCTTTTAACGCAGCACTCCATAAAGCTGCCTATTCTACTCTGTCCACGTTATTTTCATCATTGAATGCCGATCAAGATAATATTCCATACGCTCTTCCCTACAATATACTATTACTGGCTTCTTGTCGTCTTGACACGATAGTTTGTTACTTTGTGCTTCAAAATAGTGCATAATAACCTCTCCATGGCACAAAGCATGGGTTGAATTGCAGAGATCATGTGTTGCCCATGCAGCATGATCTCTCTCTCTCTCTCTCTCTCTCTCTCTCTCTCTCTCTCTCTCTCTCTCTCTCTCTCTCTCTCTCTCTCTCTCTCTGTCTCTCTCTCGGCCAGCCGAGTTTACTTCGAGGAAAAGTAACTCCAATACATTTGGAACAAGACAAGCTGCAGAAGCTGCCGGATCTACAAAGAACTGTCCTAATTGTCCGCCTGACGGGGTTTCGATCCTAGACCAGTTGTCGACCATGGCTTAGGGCCAGGTTTGCACTGCTATGGCAGTCTTTAGGTTGCATTTCCTCGCACAGGATAAGTATTATACCCTCCCAATTATGTAAGACGGGCCTGCGTACCCAATTTGTGATCCTTATAAAATAAAAATCAATCAATTAATCTCCTTGGTCCGAAGTCATTGTCACAATTTGATGTGTCGGGTTTGGTGACCGGCGCCCACCAGTTGGCCCTAACAGAAAGTAGATAATACCGTCTACTGGCATTATAAAGACATGCCCATATTCATTATTTCACTCCATTCATAATGAAACTGAACACTTTACTGATGCTAGGGAATTTAATTACATAAGCGCGGACATCGGGCGCGCGCATCTCTTACACACAAGACAACAGTATTTGTATTTGCCATGTTTGAAATGGAGGACACAGTAGCTTAATAGCTCGACACTCGCCTGTCGCGCGTTGGTCAAGGGTTTGAATTCGCTTGAAGGAGGCTTTTTTATAAGTTACATAATTGGACGTATCGACATAGCCTACACTAATAGCAAAATCAGAAGCTGAATTACAAGACCACATGAATAGCCTAAAAGAAATGTGTAGGGAACATAACATGAAAATTAGCACAAGCAAAACAGAGGTAATGACTATAACTAAAGAAGAACAAAAAACAACAATTCACCTAAACGAACATCCCTTGAAACAAGTAAAGAGTTTCAAGTACCTAGGAAGTATAATATCATCAAACGGCAGATCAGAAGACGAGATCGAAAATAGGTGCAATAAGGCAAATAAACTCATTGGACAAATGGCACCAATACTAAAGAACAAACGTATCAATAATTGCTAAGAAAGCTATTTACAACACAATCTTCCTACCAACTCTATGCTACCAATGCCAATCCTGGACAATGACAGAAAAAGAGAAAAGAAAAATCACAACAACATAAATGAGGTTCCTGAGAAGAATACTCAAAGTATCAAGAAGAGATAAGATCAGAAATGAAGAACTTAGGACTAAAGTGGGGGGTTAAAGCAGCACTAGATTTTATTAGAAAGCAGCAAGTCAAATGGTTTGGTCATGCAAGTAGGTTACCAGTCAATAGCATACCACAACAAGCAATGACGTACAGACCAAATGGAAACAGAGAAAGAGGCCGACCACGTAAATGTTGGACGGAGGGAATAGCAGAGTCCATGGGAATGTCGATACATGAAGCCCATAATCGGGCACTCTCACGATGTTCATACTTCACCTCGACACCGCAAGGTACAAGAGGAACATGATGAGATGAGATGAGATGAGACATAGACTAATATGGGTGTCAGATAATGTCGTGGCAAGAGAAGCCACCCGGTGTGCTATTGATAGCATGATGACCTCAATTGTCCAATGGTCTATACAAATATGGGTAAAACCGGATATGGTCAATATGCTTAAGGAATGTAACACACGTGTGCTGATCATGCATTTATGCGTCTGTATATGTCAGTGTATCTGTGTGTGCGTGTATGTGTTTATGTGTGTGTGAGTGTGTGATGTTCGCGTGAGGGACGGTGTATGTAGTTCGACCTGCTAAGAGTTACACTGACAATATATGTATTGCTTCTTGAAACCACCACCACAACCACCACCGCACCACCACCATCACCACCACCACTACTACTACTACTACTACTACTACTACTACTACTACTACTACTACTACTACTACTACTACTACTACTACTACTACTACTACTACTAGTAGTACTACTACTGCTACTACTACTACTACTACTACTAATACTACCACCACCACGATTACTACTACTACTTCTATTACTACTACAATAATACCACCACGACAACAGCTATTACTACTACTGCTACCACTACAACGACTACTACTACTACTACTACTACTACTACTACTACTACTACTACTACTACTACTACTACTATACTACTACTACTACTACTACTACTACTACTACTACTACTACTACTACTACTACTACTACTACTTTGTCTTCATCTGCGTTCTCACCCGCCTCTTCTCCTTCTCCTCGTCCCCTTTCATCATCTTCTGTTACATGTTGTACAGTATGACAGCCATGCATGTGATTATGTACGCAACTTAAGCTTAATGGCCAGATTTTACCTTGACAACAATATGTTAGTGTGAACTCCGGCAAGCATCAGGTTATCTCGCTATCAGATATCGAGATATTTCCCCGAGCATCTCCGTGTTGATTTGTCCGACCTGGCTATCGATCGGCTGTAATAACATGCTACCTGATGTCCAGATCTGTTGGAGGATGAGCTCCGGTTAGACAAGCTTGACAAAGAGGGGATGGGTGGGGGATAGTGATAAAACATTAGAAAAAACGGTTGGGGTGGCTACGGATAACGGGTTGATGAGATTAATGTCCATGTAAAGAAATTTGAAAAGTACACTTGCAAGTCTAACGTTTATATGTGTGCGTTCACACGTAAAACGTATATATATATATATATATATATATATATATATATATATATATATATATATATATATATATATATATATATATATATATATATATATATATATATATATATATAAAATCTGTGAAGCTTGGACAATGAGCAGCCAGGCTGAAAAACATCTGATTGCTGTAGAGATGTGGTTTCTGAGGAAAATGCAAAGAATACCATGGACAGCCAGAAAGACCAATGAACAAGTCCTTCAAGAAACAAATGAAGATCGTAAACTGATCAGAGACATTAGACGTAGACAGTCACAATTTTTTGGGCATGTTATGAGAAGAAATGATTTGGAGAACTTGGTTACAACTGTAAGATCGAGGGGAACAGACCAAGGGGAAGACCTAGAAACAAGTATCTGGATGGCTTGGCCTTGTGGCATGGTCGAGACAGAAACACGGAACTGATCCAAGACTCTGTTGATCGAGTGAGATGGCAGAACATGACCGCCCACGCTTACCGGCATGGCACATGATGGATGGATGGATATATAAAATCGTCACTCGTTTAACCGTCAGTTTCTGTTATCCGTCATCGTCCTTTAGAAAAAAAGAAATTTGTAACATTGCAACAATGTGGAACTAAACTGTCAAAACATTGCCCCAGATGAAGTAATAGATTCATTGGAATGTGACAAAATGAATGGAGACTATGACATTTAGAAAGATGATAAAATTGTTTCTAGTGTGACTACTATTGAAGAAGAGGAAACTGATGACGATGAAGGATCAGTTCTTTACCAAATACCTACAACTAGCGAATCAGAAGTAGAAACAATGCAAGAGGAGGAAAACGCATTACACATCCTACTTCTGCGTAAGATACGGAACATGGCCGCCCAGAAAGCTGGAGCCTCAAAGACACAGAAGGGGATAACACATTATTTAAACGTAACGTAGGTTTATAGTATTACAATACATTTATATACATTAATGCTCTTATATTGAAGTGTATATTGGTTGTACTGTAAAATTAAATTTAATATGTATGTATTATTCACTTTTACAGGATTTTAGTTTTATTTTCGTTCCAAGCTGTGCTGTTATTTCCTCGAGAGGAGATTAGAATCAACATGCACATCTTTAACCTGATTATCTGTTGGGATTAGTTACTGACTTTTTGTCTACACTCCTCTCTTCCGTCTTATCCTCCATATATCTCTTTCTTTCACTCTCTCTATTTTTCCCTCAACACATACTCCGACAACAGTTCTTTTTAACATTAAATAAAAGATTTATTTATAAAACTATGTCTTGTGTATGGATGGGTATTGTCTGTGTCGTTGCTAGTGTTCTTCTGGTGTGGCTGCTAGATAAGATGTTGATAGATAGTCTTCGTGTCTTTCTCTCGTCTCTTCTCTCGGCTAAAGTACAGGACGATATATAGACACCACAGAACGATCTCACCCTGACGGCTCCGTCTGCTTGAGTCTGTAGATAAATCCGTTCTTTGTAATGAAAATGTTCACCACTGTATCAATGTACTTAACCCGCTCACTATTTGCTGTCCGCTTAAAATGAATGTTCGGTGTTTTCGTATAGCGTTCTTTAATCCATTCTGGAAAAACACATCGAGTTTCTAGAATGTTCTATGAGTGTTCTGTATAAGTTCTACACTTGATATTTTGTAATTGATATATGCACTTGGTACGCACTTTGCTACTCTATGAGATTGAGTCATTTGAGCTTTTCCATTAACTCATCTGATCTTTATTATTCTTTCTCTGTCGTCCTTAATTCTTCCGGCTGAGACTTCTATTCTTTCTTTTCTCCTGCACAAGTGTCGTGCTTTATTCCTTTAACGGGCTTTCTTGTGGGTTATCAACACTGAGTGATCTGGACCACAGCCATCTGTATTCTCTTATTTGATACGTCTCGCACTGGTATGGAAACCTGGTTGAGATACATTTAATAGTGAGATTTGTGTCTGCTTCCTCTTCTCCCCTATGTGAGTGTCTTTTCCTCCAGCCGAAATGAAAAGGCTTCCGAAAAAACCCACTCTGACATAGGATAGAAGATTCACCCAACATCTATACTATTCCTACTAATAGAAACAATGTTAAATGCACTTCACTAATATCTATATTCCTATTCTAAAACTATACTCTAATATACCTTATTTAGGCATCTATGTTCCTTTATAGAATTAATGTAAATCCACGAATCGAAATTTATCCGCATCCAAGCACTTTATCCCATTATAAGGGAGGATATTTCTTTTCATTACAGGACACATAATTCTATCTTCTCGTCCAGTTGGGAATACACACACTAAATTGACAAAGAAAGTGGCTACTCTTTATAGGTCAGTCTATGTCGCATAATCCTTGACATTGCTGGACAAAGCAAATTCAGACTTCATTATCCCTTGTCAGTGGAAAATTTCTGATCTCGAACTTTTCCGTTGTTTAATACAACCAAACCGCATTCTGCTGTCCAGTCTTAGTCGCAAACCTACCTCCAGAACGCAATAGGCTGGTCCATGATACTGTCTGTCTTTGTAGCAAACCCAATTTTTCCACTCTACAGGTCACCTGTGTTGTAGTCGACTCTCCCGCCTTGACCTACATACACATGCGCTGGTCAATCCGTTGTTTATATCCTTCTGTTTCATTAACCCTTCTGCTCCCTGGGTATTCTGATCTGTAAGTTATCAAGGAATCATTAAACTGCAGTCTTTTCCGTGACATAGGCCCCCTCTTAAGAGATTAGACCGCGTCGAATCTTTCTCACTGTAGGTTTGATTCCCATGATCCACAATCCTAATCTTCTTCCTCCGGAGCTGGATGTCTGGATAAGAAATCTGCTCCTACATTCTCCTTTCCAAAGTATTCCACTGTGAAGTCCCGTTGCAGCAACAACGTCCATCACATCCATCGTGCGTTGAGCTTCTGCGAAGTAGCTATTAACATCACGTGTTGATGATATGATTGGGTCCTCACATGGCTCACTTCATTATCCAGTAGGCGCTCTAATTGACACCCTACTATACTACTAACGACTGAAACTAGTGTTGGCTCCTCGCTCCTGTACGTCCGGTCGACCTACTTTCGACTTGCGTCAGCGACGGCTCACAATACAAACGGATTGTCCCATCCTGATTGTAACACTGCTTCCATGTCCTCTTGGTTTCCCCCGGTTTTTTCTCTGGGGATGTTCCGCCTCGTCCTCGTCGGACCGAGTCGTCTTTCCCAAACCTCCTGGGCTTTTGTTTCCAGGACCATCTTGGGCGATATTGTATCTGGTCAGCCAATCTTTGGTTGGAGTCCTGGGTAATTCTCGCTTTTCCCGACGTTACCCACCCCTTCTGAACTTGGTTACCGGTGAAACTTTCACTCTTGTCCTTTCCCTGACTTGTGATTTCCCTCCTCCTGTCGTTTGGTAAATCTGACCTATCACGTACTGTCCCATAGGCCCTCCTATGTTGTACTGGCGATCTCTGGTCTTCGTCTGGACTGGTAACCTTTGTCCTAATGGCTGCCATCACCATAAAGTGCGAAGCTTTGCTCCCGGATCTCTCCCCATATTTCCTAATGAGATGTCTAGGGAGATTTTTCTTCTCTTCCCCGATCCGTATTTTGTAGATGTTCTTGGACACCACCTTTTCCACAGGATAAGGTCCTTTCCATCCTACTTGGAGTATATTGGTCTCTGCTGGACCCCACACTTCCACTTTGTCTTCCACTTTAAGAGCTTGTTTCCTCTTAATTCGCTTGTTGGGTGGTGCTTTCTGGCACTCCGAACAAGACTTCACCCACCGGCGTACATCTCCGGTCATTCCTGGCCAGCAATAATGGCCGGATATTTGCTGCAAGGTCTCTCTGACACCCATATGTCGATTCTCGTCTATGATGTGTCCACTCTGAAGAATGTGAAGGACGGTGGGTCTCTGGAACCACCCACTGCTCATGCAGGTTATCTCCCCTCCCAGCTCTCCGATAGAGTAGTTGATTCTTCAGAAAGTACTGTCCCCGTTCTGGTGGCTCAGCACTTCTTTGCAGCTTCCTGTAGCAAGGATGCAACGTAGTATCCTTCCTCTGGGCAGTATGCAATTCTCCTATCCCTGAGTTGTCGCATATTGTCTCTGCCTCTTTTTCCTTCCCTTGAGATCCACTGACTACTGTTCCCTGTTGGGCTGGCTGTTTGGGCATCCCCAAAAAGACATATTTCGTGCCAATGATCATTGGAAATAAGGAGTCAGATAATACAGCAGCTGGAATAATGCCCGTGACGTACCTGGATTTAATCTCCACCTTGGCGATTGGCAGCGTCATGGTAACAGCACTCCTCATTGCCGGCTGTATCTCTATGGTCTCCCCTGTAAGTTGGTCTGGGCTTACTAAGCTGGCGTCCACCACCGCTTCCCCATCCAAACCGGTATCGTAGAGACAAGCAACCTGCTGGCCATTGACTTCAATAAGTTCAACCACAGGTGGTCTCTCTTGTCCTGAGTGTCTTTCATCTCCTTGACCGTTTCCTTGCCTTCCTCTTTTGATTCCTCGAGGTTGGTTATGCAATTGGCGTGTTTGGCCTTGCATCTGCAGTCCACAGTATTATGTGTTGTCGACTGGCAGTGAGTGCACTCTGTTCCCTTCCTAGGTTTCCCTGTGTCCTTTTTGTTCCTTTCTCCTTCGCCGACCTCAGCCTTGTCTGTGATCACCGATGTAGGAATCACTTTGCATGCTGCGAAGTAAGAACTTTTAGGTTTCGATCTGCAGTCTTTGTGTTGTGGGAGGCCGCCCTACAAAATGAACACCACCTTTCAGACCACTGTCGTTTCGCTTGAGAATTCGAGGTGCTCTGGTTTCCTACCTTCACCTTCTCTGAACTCTCCTCTGTGTGCTTTATATAAGGTTCCCCTTTTTCTCCTTCCCAGTTTTTAGGTTTCTTTTTCTCTGGTTTCTCCTGACCTTTGGTTGTGTACTTAGTTCCTCAGTTTCACCATGTACTTCCACGAATCGTTCAGCCAGCTTATTCACCACATCAATCCGTTCCGCCCCTTGTTCTCCCTAAGAAGGTTCTGAGAGGTTTCGACATTTGCTTTCGCATTTGGTCTACCACCATCATCTCTTCGAGACTCTCATAATCAATCGTGAATTCTGCCAAGTCCATCCATTTCTGGAGATAGGATTTCAGCCTTAGACTGTATGCGGCGAATAGCTCTCCCGGCTCTCGTCTAGACGATCTAAACTTTTTCCGATATGTTTGTGCTGTGACTTCATAATGTTTCATCAAAGCTGCTTTCAATTCCTCAGTACTGATTTTCCTGTCCTGGTGGTAGGCGTGTGTAGACCTCGTACCCTGAACCACGTAACGCCTGGGATACTTTAAGAGCCCATCTGGATCTTTCCAGTCCCATAGCGATTGCCATAGCCTCGAACCGATCCAAAAACTGGAATATCTTTCTTTACTTTCATCGTAGACTGCTAAAGGAAACTTCATGGCATGGTAACCCTGTCCAGTCATGTAGGTTGCCCCAGGTGAAGATGAACTTCCTTCTGCTGCATCTATTTCACCCTTAGTTTGTGTCTTGAGTTCTAACTCTTTCAAGCGGTATTCATGTTCCATTTCTTGTCTCCTGGCAGTCTGTTCCATTTCCAGTTTCTTGGTCTCCTGTTCCATTTCCAGTCGCTTGGTCTCCTGTTCTAGTTTCTTGGCCTCTTGTTCCATTTCCATTCGTTTGGTCTCCACCTCTATTTTTCTCACTTCCAACTCGGCTTTCCGGTCTTCTCTTTCCCCTTTACGAATCTCTCTCTCTCTTTCTTGTATGTAATCAGTTAGCTCGGTACCAGCTAACCCAATTTCCTCCCCGTTGGCTCTCAGTTCTGCTGTAGTTACTTTAGGAGTTGCCATAGTTACAGCAGATAAGTCAGCAAGTTGAGTAAAGATCCCTCAAGGCAGAAAAGAAGTACTCACTATACAATTATATTCCACCTAGAACCTATATCATTATCTATGTCTATCTAATATTATAAACCTACGACACCCCACCGTACCTCACAACCACTCTCTCATCCACAAGAGGAGATATAGGATAAAGACTTATGTAGACGTGTGACCGTGTGACTAGGTATGTAATGTCTTACCACCTATCCACATTCACTCTGTCTGGAACTTTCTCACTGCAAAGTCACCAGCATTAATGAAATGTTTCTACCATATATGTAATGGCACCATATATCCAATGGACGTCCTTCCATTAAAAGTCATCAATATATACTTATATTCCTTCCAATCAGTATGTCCCAACATGTAGGTACTCCGCTATGCCTGTGCCAATATGCCGGTACCTCTCTCTGCATATGCCTTGTTATGCCTTAGGTCATATGAGTATTATGTATGTACGTATCCCGCTGCTCCCACCATTTTATGTGCTGTTATTTCCTCGAGAGGAGATTAGAATCAACATGCACATCTTTAACCTGATTATCTGTTGGGATTAGTTACTGACTTTTTGTCTACACTCCTCTCTTCCGTCTTATCCTCCATATATCTCTTTCTTTCACTCTCTCTATTTTTCCCTCAACACATACTCCGACAACAGTTCTTTTAACATTAAATAAAAGATTTATTTATAAAACTATGTCTTGTGTATGGATGGGTATTGTCTGTGTCGTTGCTAGTGTTCTTCTGGTGTGGCTGCTAGATAAGATGTTGATAGATAGTCTTCGTGTCTTTCTCTCGTCTCTTCTCTCGGCTAAAGTACAGGACGATATATAGACACCACAGAACGATCTCACCCTGACGGCTCCGTCTGCTTGAGTCTGTAGATAAATCCGTTCTTTGTAATGAAAATGTTCACCACTGTATCAATGTACTTAACCCGCTCACTATTTGCTGTCCGCTTAAAATGAATGTTCGGTGTTTTCGTATAGCGTTCTTTAATCCATTCTGGAAAAACACATCGAGATTCTAGAATGTTCTATTAGTGTTCTGTAAAAGTTCTACACTTGATATTTGTAATTGATATATGTCCTTGGTACGCACTTTGCTACTCTATGAGATTGCGTCATTTGAGCTTTTCCATTAGCTCATCTGATCTTTTTTTTTTCTTTCTCTGTCGTCCTTAATTCTTCCGGTGAGACTTCTATTCTTTCTTTTCTCCTGCACAAGTGTCGTGCTTTATGCCTTTAACGGGCTTTCTTGTGGGTTATCAACACTGAGTGATCTGGACCACAGCCATCTGTATTCTCTTATTTGATACGTCTCGCACTGGTATGGAAACCTGGTTGAGATACATTTAATAGTGAGATTTGTGTCTGCTTCCTCTTCTCCCCTATGTGAGTGTCTTTTCCTCCAGCCGAAATGAAAAGGCTTCCGAAAAAACCCACTCTGACATAGGATAGAAGATTCACCCAACATCTATACTATTCCTACTAATAGAAACAATGTTAAATGCACTTCACTAATATCTATATTCCTATTCTAAAACTATACTCTAATATACCTTATTTAGGCATCTATGTTCCTTTATAGAATTAATGTAAATCCACGAATCGAAATTTATCCGCATCCAAGCACTTTATCCCATTATAAGGGAGGATATTTCTTTTCATTACAGGACACATAATTCTATCTTCTCGTCCAGTTGGGAATACACACACTAAATTGACAAAGAAAGTGGCTACTCTTTATAGGTCAGTCTATGTCGCATAATCCTTGACATTGCTGGACAAAGCAAATTCAGACTTCATTATCCCTTGTCAGTGGAAAATTTCTGATCTCGAACTTTTCCGTTGTTTAATACAACCAAACCACATTCTGCTGTCCAGTCTTAGTCGCAAACCTACCTCCAGAACGCAATAGGCTGGTCCATGATACTGTCTGTCTTTGTAGCAAACCCAATTTTTCCACTCTACAGGTCACCTGTGTTGTAGTCGACTCTCCCGCCTTGACCTACATACACATGCGCTGGTCAATCCGTTGTTTATATCCTTCTGTTTCATTAACCCTTCTGCTCCCTGGGTATTCTGATCTGTAAGTTATCAAGGAATCATTAAACTGCAGTCTTTTCCGTGACACAAGCGCGCAGTGAAATCACGTTACTGTACATATGTATTACAAGATTTGTGTTATCCGTCTATTTGGTTCTCCGTCACAACCTTAATCCCGACAATGACGGTTAATTATATATATATATATATATATATATATATATATATATATATATATATATATATATATATATATATGTGTGTGTGTGTGCGTATATGTGTGTATGCTGGTATGTGTGAGTACGTGTTGTGTATGTGTGTATATATGTATGTGTAGAAACAGAAGAAGAAACAAGCCGCGTTGCTCCCGAGCATTCTGTGAATGTGTCGTGTGATGTGTTAGAGTTACCACATTTGTTCAGGTTTAGTCGCACGGAGGCATTAGTGACCTGTCGTTCCCGCACTTAGCAAACGATGAGCACTCACACGTGTGCACACATACAAGAGCGCTCATTCTTAAACATTCAGTGTGCTTATGTCGAGGTAGCGGGTTCAACCCCTACACCGTCAGTTGGAAAAACATGTTGACTTCTCTTCCTTAACATGGGGACATAAACTACCCCTGAAGCCAGAATGGATTTCTCTGATAACGAGGGGCAGTGGTAATTAGGAAAGTTAATCCGCACCCAAAAATCAGCCCAGTGCACTAAAAGTAGAAGCTCGTGTGTGGACTACGATTGTGTTCAAAGTTAGCAAACGCCAAAAATAACTATAAGGTTCATATATCAACAATATTATAGTTTACCCTCAGACACGTATGATGGTATTCTATAGGTCGTGGACACTACTTAGATTTCAGATGTATGTGATATCTGTTATGGGTGATGCATGAGATCATAGCTATTTTGAGATATTCGGTGGGGTATAGTGTGACTGTGCGATGTGGCTCGGAGGATAGGGGAGTGTGTTTCATAATACTCCGACATTCCTAGCCGAGGATTAAAAATTAGCGCAGGTGATTTGGAAGCAGGCCGGCTTGTGTTGATTTCAATGGTATGAGTGTTGCGGATCAGAAAGCAATGGGAACCCAGTGAACGTAAAATTTGCCCAGTAAATTATAAACAGTAACAGACAGACAGACAGACAGACAGACAGACAGACAGACAGACAGACAGGCAGACAGACAGGCAGGCAGGCAGACAGACAGACAGACAGACAGGCAGGCAGGCAGGCAGACAGACAGACAGACAGACAGACAGACAGACAGACAGACAGACAGACAGACAGGCAGGCAGGCAGACAGATAGACAGATGAACGTATAGACGTACGGACGAACAGAAGGACAAAGGATTGACGGACGAACAGAAGGACGAAGAATTGACGGATGTACGGACTGACCAACGGGTTGGCACATAAGTAAGTAGGTTGGTAAGTAAATAGGTAGTTATCTTGTATTGTTGCACAGTGGTTATGAAATGTATTTAGCACACTTGTCTTCCTTTGTTATGTAATCATTTTTTTTTTGCATATCCTTTTAACAGGACATCGCTGTCAACACCAGCATTTTATTGCTGTTGTGATGTCTTGGCAAGTTTACGTTCATTAGTTTGCCATTGCTTTCTGAACGACGGGCTCCCATACAAACTCGTTAAAACCCAACGCAACGCCTGCCATCCCACAGAACTGTGTGACTTACTTATTATTATTGACTCGCCCCCGTAACATTTTCTATCCAACTATGCACCGCTTTACTGGTAATCGCCAGGAGCTAAGTCCACTGAAAACTCACCTTGGCGGGAGATATTTCGCGAATGATGCCGAAGCTGAATGTGAAGTGAAAACGTGGTTTAGAGAGCACGCAGTTCTATGAGGCCGGTTTGGGATAACTGATAACACTATGGGATAAGTTCATCAATGTTGGTGGAAATTAAGTTGAGAAATAAAGAGACAATGTATGTATGCAAATAAACTGGTTTCAAGTTGTTATCATATATAGCTATTTTTCTACGGCCATTTGTGACTTACTTATTAAACTTACCCTCGTACTATCAAGCTTCAGAGATAAAATATCATTAGAATTTGTTTTCATAAACGGCATCGAAAAACGGCTCATTTTCTACCCCTTTATTTTCATACGTCTATCAATCAGGAGTCGTCTTCACATTGAAGGTTGGCTGCATTGGATCTCCAACACCGTGTGTCTCTCGCTCTGGCTGCACATTCTGTCAGATTGCTGTTCGTCCATCTCTTGATGTTATCTTCCCACTTGTATCGTTGTATACCTCTGGCTCGCTTGTCTCCAACCTTATCCTTTAGTGTGGATTTTATGAGTGTGCTATGTGCTATATTTCACTCACCTCTGATTTATTTCTGTCATCAGCTCTCATTTCATTCCCAGTTGTTCTTGAACCGCTGTATCCGATTGTGTTTGTTTCCATGAAATACGACATATTCTTGTGTATATGCACATCTCCAGGGCCTCTATTCGACTTTCTAATTACTTGCTCATTGTTTAATCTTCCGCGCCATATAGTAGTGTTGATTTTCATACGTAAACAAATATTTTCAAACACCGAAATGACGATATGTCAGAGCTAGTGAACACAAGACAGTATCCTCTACTGTAATGACTCCGACGAGACCGTTAGATTACTAAAGACGAATGTGTCTAGGACTAGCTGTCAATTTACTTGAAAAATATACTTTAGCAGACGCTATGATATATTTTACTTTAGGTTGGCTGTAATGGTTTGCTTTCGTGCTTTATGGTAGTTACATAAGGCTGTTTTTGTTTGATTTTAACAAAAGATATTGTCATTATAACATATGCCCTATATCATTAATATAGCTCTGAAACATAGACTAGTGGGCATATTGGCGTAATGGTTAGAACGTTACCCTGACAATTGCTTGAGTGCGATCTGAGGAATGGTCGATGTCAGCTCTCGATGCTCGTTGTGGAAGGGAAGAACTGGACGCCTATTCATCCGTGGATTCAGGCCTACCACTTTCGTCGCAATTGTCCGAACATTTCACATCCCGACATCATGTTACTACTACCGGGACTTGAACTGTTGACTGCGTTTATACGAGGGTACAAGAAATCTTACACTTTCGTGATGGATCGCAGAGATTCAAAGAATAAGCTGGACAGAGAAATTATCAAACAGACAGACAGAACAACTACTGGCATGTTGCGAGATACAGACAATTCTGAGAATATCGTGGATATCAAACAATTACTGACATAATGAAAGATATTGACAGGTCTTAGAATATCGTGGATGAAGATAAAGAACAACAACTGACATGTTGCCTGATAAGGAACATTCTTAGAATATCGTCGACCAAGTAAAGTAAAGAAAAGAAAACTAACTACTAACATATTGTCAGATATGGAATATTATTTAAATATTGTGGACCAAGGCAAAAGAAAAGCTACTGACCTATTTTAAGATATGAACATAGAGAAGTTAACTCCCAATCAGGGTAATGTTTCCAGAACTGAGTTGTGTTTGCCATATTAAACACCTCAGTTATTTGGGGGTGAGGGGGGGGGGGGGCACGATCATGATATTCATAGTTCCTGGAAGATGTAAACAGGACACAGGCAGGAAGACGTCAACAGGACAACAAAGACACCAGTCGTTTGAAAATGCCCGAGGCAAGAGTATTGACAGGGGATCGAGACTCTCATCGACAGACCGTGATGAGAGCGATCTTATATGATCCGCTACATGATGATTATATTGTACGTGTATCAACATTGAGTGTGAACTATGAATATATTCTTTGAGTTTGAACCGCATCAACCATAAGGATCAACATTGAGTTGAGTATCAACAGTAAGTATCAGCTATAAGTATCAGCTATGAATATCAACTATGACTATCAACGACGAATATCAAATATGAGTATCCGTTATGTGTATCAACTATGAGTATCAACTATGAGTGTCAACCATGAGTATCTGCTATGGGTATCAATTATCAGCATCGGTTTCAGTATGAGTATCAACTATCAGTATGCATTTGTCTTTTGTTGCGGCTCTACCTACTCAGACAATGAAACCCATTTCACAACAATATGTATTAAATTAATGCCTAATTGCGTAAATGTTAGTTCATACCATTTACAAGGTGCCTGTCAACACGAGAATTTTGTGTGTGTACATTATTGATCTCACATCTATAAGGACTGTATTGTAAAGACACTATTGTAAAGAGACTGTATTGTTGATGTGGATTGTGAAAACTATGAGATTAGAATTTCATTGAAAAGTTGGTCTGAGTTTCGCAATCTGCAGGTCCGTCATGTCTATCCAGCCGGTTCTCCTAATGCTTGCAATCTCATTTTGGTATGAGTACACTTTCTTATATGCTTTGTGAATATATCTTATTATTAATGCATATACACTGCAAATTGTCTCTGTGTTATAGTGTACTCTCTAGGTGCATAGCGTGGACCTCTTTGCAGTGCTGCAGAAATATTATTATCTGCGTATAACATGAATAATCTTTTCAGGCTGAAGAAATATTCTTGCTAGGCTGTAGCGCGACCTCTCACGCACTTGGGAGTTAAATCTTTTGTTTACATTATTGTAAATGCACAGATGTGTGATTGTCTAGTGATCCTTCTCATAAAAGATGTCATGGGATTGTCAGGTCTGATGATATATAATCTCAAGTGAGAGAAAAGGAAAACGAACCAAATATTCAAGTGTCTTGCAGGGCCTGCATTCTCCGTCCGCATTGCGCCATTGTTGTCGGTGCCTGGGCGAATATTTTATTTTCAGAAATTTGCCAACAGCGTTTTTAATGCTTGCCTTACTACAGAAGTTAGTCCTGAAGTCAGGGTACGTCTTAGGCTCACAGAATTTGGAGGGTTGTAGAACAGCGTTCACTATACACAATGGGGAGATGACCATATGGTCTTGTGTTTTGGCTTTGAGATGTTGGTTAAATACCCACTAGATGTTTCCTCCGTTGTATGGGAAAAGATTCACATGCTTTCTCTGTTATGAGTGTTTTACTATTTATGTTCGTGATTCTTACTTCCGCTGCTGTGGTGGATATTCTAATTTTACCCACAGTGGGGACGGGCACATGACGATGATGATGATGATGATGATGATGATGATGATGATGATGATGATGATGATGATGATGATGATGATGATGATGATGATGATGATGATGAAAGAGGCATTTGTATACGTATGTACACCAAGAAGAGGAGGTGATTGGTTTGATAATTGACAATTTGCCATTCGTCAGTGCCATTTACATATTGTAGTTGCAGTTGTGGACAGGAGAGAGGGAGATATTATCTTGAAGTTTATGTTTCTTGATGTCTTGGTTCTATCTTGATGGGCATATTATCAAGATTTTTGGATGGTTGGGATGTCCCTAACGCCTCAGAAAGCCCCAATGGCAGTCTCGAATAGGTGTGCACACTGAGTGGATACCTCACTCACTTTCGGAGTTGGACAAAACTCCACAATAGGAGACGAGGGATTGGAAAAAATGGAAACGCCCTCATTTCTTCTCCCCCTTTTTGTTTTCTTTCATTTATATTATGATCTAGTATTACCACGGCATGAGTTTTGTTATTAATGTATCTCGACCATGCTCTTTCTTCATTTCGTAGCGCCGGAGAGGTGGGTGGAGTATTGGCTGTAGATTTACAGTCTGGACATTAGTCGCTATGTTTACTGTTGAGAAGTTTGATTGCTTACCTGAACTACGGGAGTTTTACTTCATCTCATTGTTTACAATGAACGAGATGTATCTTCATGTCACGGAAGAGGAATATATATATATTCTGAAGGGCCGATGTCTCAACGTCAACACGTTTATATTCAGAGGCAAGAATCTGGATTATCAACCTGTTTTCTGATTCATACCTGAGGGAGTTTAGGGAGTGCTAATGTTTACTGCCATACGGACTGGATACTTATGTCAGCGCCTGGGTACTCGTACGGATTGTTACCACATTGAAATGTCAATTCCCTATATCTGGGAGCTTCCAGGCGGTGTTAATCATTATAGTATATGTAAAGGCACGAGGATTTGCCTGTTCTTATGGATACAGAGTGATAACCTTATTAGGAAATCACCGCCTGACTTCACGTTCAACTGGTCTATACAAGAGGGTGATGGATAGTCTAAGGTCTATTGCATTGAAAAATATGGATTCACCGACTCCTTTGAGGACTCCCAGCTTTCTTTGTAGAATTACAGCCATCATATCCCAAATACGTGCAGACAAGCACTATCCCCACTTCAGATCATTAAAGTCGTGTGTTCAGCTGGAGAAAATTATATACGACATCCTCATCCATAAAAGGGCTGGAAGGTTTACGCCCAATTCAGGTTGGCTCTGTCAGTAAACACTATGGAGAATGCGTTGTCCTCCCTCATCCGAAGATGTACTGTAAGGTCATGTGCTTGATTCTGGTTATATCAATCATATGGACAGCTGGAGACTTATACATCAATCTCTTACACCACGCCGGAATGTCTCTAACCCAGCCCTTTAGCAGCTGTGACTTAGTGGATTATAAATTTGGTGGATTTTATACTGGATTCTCTCTTCATACTTTTTAGCCGTGGAGATATTCTGTTGGATAACCAGTTGTGTGTGAATTCCAATTTACAC
The DNA here is from genome assembly GCA_014155875.1 of Cepaea nemoralis. NCBI lineage: Eukaryota > Metazoa > Mollusca > Gastropoda > Stylommatophora > Helicidae > Cepaea > Cepaea nemoralis. The sequence goes on from JACEFZ010021429.1 coordinate 70,091, forward strand.
GGATACGTGGGAATATGTATCAGTTGTTTCTGGATTATACTGATCCGGATTATTGTTAAATATTGTTAAATATTTTGGATGGATTCGTGAAGAAGAAGGATTTATCAGCAGTCACATAGGATACTTCTAGAGACTAACTTATTAGATAGCTTTTCTTTATCTATATCTTTGTATGGATTTCTTTTCATTTTGGGTTTTGTGACACTTGTTTGGTGTGAACCTTTTGGGATGTAGGGCAAATCTGTTCTGTTGTTTTTTACTTGTGTGAGTTACATGAATATGATAATGTATGCCATATGGATGTCACCATGGTTCAGCTAACAGGGTTTTTGCAAGACCCAATGTTTAACAATATATTGTTTTTCTTTGGTTAAACCAGCCTTTAAGTTGATGTATTGTGATGTTTTGTCTAACAGTGATTGTTCCGATCTGTTCTGCACTGCAGTGATGTGTATGGTAGTTGATATATATCATTGTTTAACAATGATCTCTGTGGGAGATCAAACGTGAGGTGGGAGACCAACACACACTCAACCTTTCATTGTGTAGTGTCTGATTACTCTGTTGTCTGTGTTAAAAGTCCCTGATCTGCCCGCCTCCTACAGGAACCAATTCTTCTATATTAGTGTTGAACTTGTACCCTTTTCTGCCTTGTTCAATGATTGGTGGTTCTTAAGCCATTGTATGGTTTCCTCAAGAAGGTTGTTTGTGAAGTAGACCCCATTTTATCCGGAATACCCCTAGCAAACTTAGCTTTATTCTCATTTATTATCTTTACACCTCACTAGACCTCTTCTAGTCTTTTCTTGGACTACTGAGTATCGGTAAGATCCTCCGGCCACTTCCTCATTCCCTCTTTTCATGACTATTTATCTGTTGTTCGTCTGGAATCAGTAAGCAGTAAATAAATGATCCCTCTTACACGCCTTAAGGCTCAGTGGACATGTGGTGCTACACCCACCTGTTCATAGACCTATCGGATCTCGTTGGGTTATGTGGGCAGCATCATGACGAAAAGCTTTACTACCCAAGACATTTTATGACGCCCATTTTAGGCTGAGTCCATCTGGAAATCAAACATCAATATTTAAAATTCAAATCCTTCCCGATGCGGATCGAATTCACGACCATTGGGCCAGTAGGCGAGCGTCTAGCCACTACACTGCCGCAACTCCCTCTGGAATAAGAAACAACGCATAATTTCAGGATTCTTTGGCACCTAATGCAGTTATTCAGGAGGAATGATGAACCTTGGGCCTACACAGCAGAAACTGCACGTCCTACGATTCTATCATGGAGCGACACTTAAGTGTAATAACTACGATATAATCGCATATCTTGAGGCGAAAATTCCTGAACTATTAGCGAGACTGAGGTTACGTCTTCCAGCTTGAAGCATAATCACATTTATTATGATGTCGAGGAAAAACAAATAAAAACGTGGGCTAGCAGGATGAGAGAAATTTACGAACGCCTGACATAATTTCTGCTCTTTTCAAGCGCACATGATGACATACTTTTGCATTCCCCGGCAATGTTCAGCTGGCAAGGAGGGAAAAAGGAGTGGCTGTTTGTGAATGTGCATGAGTGCTCGCCGATGTGTGTGTGTGGAAAGTGGGAGGGGGGTTGTTGTAAATGACATGCTGGGAAACTATATGATTAAACACATATGGACACATCAACAAACAGACGTGTGTGAATTAGTGTGAGCTAGCATGTACAAATTAATGATTCGAATTTGTTACACTAGATGAGTTTCAACATGGAAGCCACAAAACAAAAGGTTTAACGATTTATTGCCTGGCGTATTTCCCTGTATGTCTTCAGGTATGACTAAATGGATTACTTAAAACACGTAGCCACCGATATTATTAGAAAGTGGGTCACAGTGGTCGTGAATTTAAAACGAAGTTTTTCTGTCTGCACAAAACTGGTTGGAATCCTCTAATTGTCTAGAGAAGTAGAGAAATAACGGCTGCAGCAGGGTATAACAATACAAAATGAAAACAGGTACATTTTTTCACACTTACCTAGCTGATTTAATTTTGTATAATGTGCCACGGCCTCGGTATTCAACCAATCGTTTATTGTTCGCCGAATAAAATATGGGAAACACCTTTTCTTTGTTACCTATATGGCAGCAATATAGTAGTTGTTGAGCGATAGCCCAGCTTTGCGTACGAATTGTCGAAATCAAATAAGATTTGAGTGGGGCTGAGTTGACGGCAATACTAATGTTGATAAAAGAAACCCTAATGTGCTAGGCCAACTGTATGGACAACGCGTTGTTAAGAGTCCTGGTGTCCTCTTCCAGTTTAGAAGTTCCTGGGTTTGATGTCCAACATTTGTAAAAGATGATATTGATATCATCCGCTCCCCTGATTTCTTGGGTAGTGAAATGTGACATCTATCTGTATCGGACGCGGGTGATAATAAGAAGTTTTGTGCAAGTTATTCAAGATAAAAGTACAAATGCAGTTGGAAATCTAAAAGCGTGGGCCGCAAGGCCGCTTCCTGTAAGCGAGGAACACCTACTCACAAGTAGATAACCTGCTGTGTTTGACGCGTGCTCCGAAGGTTGTGGGTTCGATTCCGGGCCGCACCCTTCGGTTTACGAGTTAAATGTTTCGGAGACTCTTGTGGGTCGTCGCTAAAAGCTACGGAGTTCGTGCTTTGTGCGAAGCTTTCCGTGCTGCGGGAAGAGACAAAGCCATATGGGATAAAACCCGGTGCAATGAAGTCGACCCTGTCGACTTTTAAGCGACTTTTTGATGTAGTAAACCTTACACACATGCAGACTGAAGTTGGATAATATGATATCAAAACAAAAAAAACAAAAACATAATTTCAAACAATTCTCCTGTAGCAAACGTTGAGAGTTGACAGCGAACGCTTGTCCGACCACGATGATGCAATTATCAGTGTTACGTCCCAAACGGTACACAAATTCGATCGCTTTAAAGACATCAAGACAGCTGTAAATCTAAAAGACAATGTGACAAAGCCGCTTTCGTTGCAACATTGTTAGGACAGAATACCTTCTCACCTGTTGATGGCGTCCGCTACCCTCAGTGGAACCTGTCTAGACACAGTACACTTGACATACATGCACGCTGCAGTGTGATACGCTGATCTATGAGGTGAGTAACTCGATGTGCAGCACTCACTTCCAACAACGGGGAAGAAGAGGATCAATTGTGTCAGATGTGGCAAGTTTTCTTCCTTGTCACCGTTTTTCTCTAGCTTTATTAATAGTCTAGTGTCTATTTTTTTCTTCTAAGAGTTAGTTAGTTAGTTAGTTAGTTGGATAGATAATTAGTTAGTTAGTTAGTTAGTTAGTTAGTTAGTTAGTTGGATAGTTAGTTATTTAGTTAGTTAGTTAGTCAGTCAGTCAGTCAGTCAGTCAGTCAGTCAGTCAGTCAGTTAGTTAGTTAGTTAGTTAGTTAGTCGGGGTTCCAACTGCATGGCAAATGGTCGCCCCATTATAAAGACTTGGATTTTGGAGTCTATGGCTTAGAGGTAGCGAACTCAGTTTCACATCCCGGCGTATCGGGTTCGAAGTCAACCACAGGTAATTTGGGAACAGTTTCATTTGCTTTAATTTTCACAAAGGTTTGTTCAGAAAGCTATGGCAAAAGTTTGAACGTAAAATTGTCTAGAAAATCACAAACAGCCAATAAATGCAGAGGTTGATTACGATGTCCTGTAGAGGACATGCCACTAACTTCATTTTCGAGCCGTCATTGAAGACTTCACATTTCTGGAGAGACATGTACGCCAATTTTGTAACAGTCCTGAAGATGGGTGTCACAAAATGAAACCGTGTGTTTATCCGGTTGATTATTACAGAGGATTTTCGGATTAAGCGGACGATCGACCAGCGACATCTATTTGTACTAACAGAGTAAACACAGTTGTACAGGTTACATCGTGTCAGCCCATAAACACATTTGGTGGTGAGGGAGAAGGATATGGAATGGTTCCGTTTGTCATCTATACTGCCGGACATCAGACGGAAATGGCTGCTGGGATTGTCACCACGGAACAGAAGAGTGACAAGTTTGTCAACATTTGAATGCAGATGGAAGCCGTGAGATCACAGGGGCAGATGTAAAACGGAAGTACCTAGTACGAAAAACAGTGCATCTGTCAATTCTTGGTTTCCGGCACATCAAGATGATTGGCAGCTTGGTATCGAAACTCTTTGTTGGGAGTATACAGAAACTAGCTGGCTTGTTTTGAGAATCTAGGCAATTACTGACAACTTTGACAGGATTTAAGCCAGGAAAATAGTTCTTGACAGGGGATGATTTGCCACTGTGCCACCTGTGTGGGGGAGTAAAGGATAACGTCACGTGGCCAACTTTGGTAGTTTGCGATATAACTCGAGTTGAGATCAACTAGGGGGACTTGAAAAATGCTCTAGTCGGAGTGCAAAGGCACTGCAGTGCTTAGTGGAAATAATATCTACCGTGTGTTAATTAGTGACTTAATTTTACACGTGCCTATATGGCAGATGTAGATATGATTTATAGGACTGCAGTAGTGCCATTTAAGGTATAACCTATTATAATATATTCGTTATAATTACTTTAGGCAGTAGCCTTGTTAAACTATAGTGTGATGATTAGCACTGTTAGTGGAAACTAGTTAGAGTAGAATAGTGATATTAACTCTGCTAGTTAAGAATAGATTAGTGAAGTGTTGATAAGCTTTACTAGTTGAGAATTGAGTAATGAGGGATAATTGGGATCCTCCCGTAGGTGTCCCTGGTGGGCGGGGTTCCGCATTCTGTTTGCTGATTTTTTCTTTGTCATAGCCTGATTCGGCTCTAGGTGGGTAGCTAATCTGCTCTATGACTAAGTCTAGTTAGCTAAAGATCATTAAGCAAGGTGATAGGCTTACACTCAGCCGAAAGGATCAGTAACTAGTACTATCACCAGATGTGTTGTTTCTATCCTAGGTTCCCTACCAGATCCAAGGAAACTCTACAAGTTTTGGGAAAGAATTAAAAAACCCATTCGGAAGAACACCAGTTCAAAAATCAATAAAGTTGCATACAGAACGTAACTAAAGCTAGAAGGACGTTGATTCACCAAAGAGAGTGATGCATACTGATGCACCATACAGCATCAGACAGTAGTAACGAACCGAGAACCGGCTAAGAGTACCTAGTGTTAGTACAGTAACAATTAACATTAGTAATTAGCACTTATGGACTGAATGGTTCGATGTGCAACGAGGATGATCTGTCGACTAACTAACTAACTAACTAACTAACTGCGTACACACTACAAAAGACTTGTGCAGTTTGTTATGGAACGTTAGGAACGGACATTGTGTAGAGTGCAACCGGTCCATGAGTAACTGTTAATACCACCGGTGTCTATTTCGGAGGTTCATGAAATTGGATTACCAGAGGTCTACAGAGGCAAAGCAGTATCCGGCAAGATGGTTTCGGCAACGGGTGAGAAGTACATGTTCTGACGTACCGTGCTGTGGTCTATCTTTGCTGGGATCAGCTGACTGGGTTGCTGTCTGAGAGTCAGAGTCTACACACTTTATAGAACACGTCACACATTTTCTTCACATACACGTCTCATATACGTTACACTTTTATTTTAATAAATTACTCTTTATTAATTTCTAGAAGCAAGAGTTGTTGAGTATGTTGCGTTGGGGAAGTATGAGAAGGGGGCATAGTACGACAGTGTGAGAGTGATAGGAAAAGGTGTCCATAGGCTGATGGAGTGTGTTGGACGGAAGCTGGTGGATTCTCCAGAATATTGAGAGGAAAAAAATAATATTATAATGTGGGTGTCGGATCTCCTCACTCCAGGGACGACACTTTAAAGTAGGACACAACATTATTGGGGGCTCGTAAACGTGATCTTTGGACAGCGGGATCTCTCGTAAACGTGATCTTTGGACAGCGGGATCTCCCGTAAACGGAATCCTTGGACAGCGAGATCTCCTGCAAGCAGGAACGTTTGACAGGGGGATCTTCTGACAACGGGGTCTTTTGACACGGGATCCTTAGTTATAAAAGGGAGATATCATTTTGGAGAATCCAGCTAGAGTGAATGTGGATAGGGGTTAGGACTAATATCTTACCTGTTCACACTTCACACGTCTGCATAGGTCTGTGGTCCTGATTCTACTCTTGTCACTGAGTGAATGTACTGTGTGTGGTAATATCTAGATTTATAGTACTTGTTCATATATCGGTATAGTAATTTGCAGTTATATTGTACTAGACCTGCTAGCTTACCTCTCTGTATAATGGCCACCCCTAAACTTAGCACGTTAGAATTAAAGGCAAGGGGGAAAGAAATGGGATTGGCTGGGTCTTCTCTAACGGATTACATACAGGAAGTGGAGAGAGAGTATCGTCAAGCGGAACGAGAAGAGCGAAAGGCCGAGTTGGAATTGAGAAGGGAAGCTGAGCAAGCAGCTAGGAAATTGGAAGCTGAGCAAGCAGCTAGGAAATTTGAAGCTGAGCAAGCAGCTAGGAAATTAGAAGCTGAACAAGAAGCACAGAAAAGGGAGCACGAGTACCGGATGAGGGAACTCGAGTTGAAGAGTCAATCTAATGGAGAAACTGAGGGAGCAGTTGGAGGTTCCTCCATCCCAGGATCAACACCAGTAGGTGGACATGGGTACCATGCTATGAAGTTTCCTTTAGCGGTCTACGAGGAGGACAAAGAGAAGATTGACCAATACCTTCAACGCTTCGAGGCTATGTCAGTTGCTATGGGTCTGGAGCGTAACAAATGGAATCTTAAGCTATCCCAGTGATTACGCGGGACGGGATACGAGGTCTATACTCGCCTGCCACCAGGACATGAGAACAATTATGACGAGTTAAAGACGGCTCTGCTGAAACGATTCGAGGTTACGTCACATACCTACCGAAAAAAATTTCGAGCAGCGAAACGAGAACCCGGAGAGTTGTTTGCCGCCTACAGTTTGCGTCTTAAATCTTATCTCCATAAGTGGATGGATTTGGCTGGGTTCGCACATGACTATGAGAGTCTGGAAGAGCTCATGGTGGTCGACCAGCTGAAGAAGCAAATGTCTAAACCTCTCAGGACGTTCCTGGGAGAACAAGGAGCGGAACGTATTGACCTCGTGAATAAATTAGCAGAACGGTTCGTCGAGGTACATGGGGAGGCAGGGGAAAACCTTTCCACCAACTCCAAAAGTCAAGAGAAACATGACAAGAAGAAAGCCAAAAACTCAGGAACAAAAAAGTGGGAACCTTATGTTCAAAAATCAGAGGATAGTTCAGAGAAGAAGAAGGAGGGAAGCAAGAGCACTTCAAGCTCTACACCTAAACGACCGTGGTCGGAGAAGTGGTGTTCAATTTGTAAGTCACCCTCTCACAATACGAGGGACTGCAAATCGAAGGCTAAGAACCCTCACTTTGCAGCATGTCAAGTGACTTCCAAGGAGGTTGTCACGGAAAATGCCAAGGTCAACAAGGAAGCTCGCCACCAGGAGAGCTCACTCAAGTCCGACAATAGAAAAGCTAGGACAGGGAAATGGTGCAACCAATGCAAGTCAAACACGCACAATGCTATTGACTGCAGGGGAAAGTCAGGAGACACTCAATCGTCGTGTGCTCAAGAAAACCTAAGGTGGAGCCCACCGAACAGGTCGAGGCCGAGGAAGAGACTCCAGACCAGGAAAAACCACCTGTAGTGGAATTGGTAGAGGTTAACGGTCGTCAAGTGGAGTGTTTATACGGCACAGGACTGGACGGGGAGGCCGTGATTTCTGCGGATCTGGTACATCCAGAACAATTCACAGGTGAAACCTTGGATATACAGCCTGCACAGAAGAGTGCTGTAGTCATGAAGTTGCCTATTGCTAATGTGGAGATTCGGTCAAGGTACGTCACCGGCACCATCAAGGCCGCTGTATTGACCTATCCCATTTTTCCAGTCATCCTAGGTTGCCGATATGTCTTTCTGGGAATGCCCAGGGAGCCAATTCATATGGGAGCAATGCAGACTCGCTCTCAGACGAAAACGGAAGAGGCAGACGCAATTGTGACTAACCCAATGCCGGGGGAGCTACGAACTGCCCAGAGTGAGGATGATACTTTACGTCCTTGCTACAAAAAGCTGCAGAAAAGTGCTGATCCACCAGGACGGGGGCAGTACTACATGAAGAATAGGATACTCTACAGGAGAGCAGGAAGGAGAGACAACCTATACGGTCAGTTGGTCGTCCCGAAAGCTCATCGTTCCCAGATTCTTCATATGGGGCATACCATCTCCTTTAGTGGACACATGGGTATTGCCGCCACCATGCAGCGGATTTCCTGCCACTACTATTGGCCGGGAATGACAGATGATGTGCGTCGGTATGTAAAGTCATGCCCTGAGTGCCAGAGGGTGGCACCGAAACACTGGACAGCACCGGTGATGTTGGGTGAGATGCCCATCATGAACTCTCCTTTCGAGAGGGTAGCCATCGATATCGTGGGTCCACTTCCCAGGACTAGGAAGAGGAACATGTATATACTCACAATGGTGGATTGCTGTACAATGTGGGGTGAAGCCATACCGTTGACCACGATTGACTCGAAAAGAGTGGCGGACGCACTGATGGAGGCCTTTACCAGATTAGGCTTTCCGGATCAAATTCTGACGGATAATGGATCTCAGTTTTGTGGAAAACTCATGGAGGAGGTATTTAGGGTGTTTCACTCTAACCACATACATACCAGCCCTTACCACCCTCAAGCCAATGGACAAGTAGAGCGTTTCAACGGCACGTTGATGACAATGCTCAGGAAACTAGCGCAGGAAAAACCTGATAGGTGGGATGAATATATCCCAGCAGCACTCTTTGCCTATCGGGAAGTTCCTCATGGCTCAACAGGACTACCACCCGCTACGTTGCTGTTTGGTCGTCCAATCAAAGGACCGTTGGAAGCCATGTTGAGGAGTTGGACTGAAGAGGGGACGTCAGAAGAAGTGATCTCATCCTATCAATACGTGGAGGAACTGAAAGAAAAACTCCACAAGGGATGGACTCTGGCAAATCAAAACTTGAAAAAGGCCAGGAAAAGACATGCGGCTTACTACAACCGTAGGTCTAAAGAAAGATCTCTAGAGGTAGGAGATAAAGTCTTGTTGTTACTCCCAACGGGAAACAACAAACTGGAGATAGTTTGGCAAGGACCATTTCCCGTGGAAAGGGTGATATCCAGAACCAACTATCAGATCCGGATCCGGGGAAAGTCGAAGATTTTCCATATCAATCTCTTGCGGAAATACGAAGAGAGACCCGGAGACAAGGCAGCTCACCTCGTGGCAATGGCAGTTGCAGTGGAGACAGAAGTGGGAACCAGCGAGGGCAGGGAATATCCCTTAGTACACCAGGAAACTTATAGGGATGTGCAAGTGAACCCTGATGTGACCTCCCAGGAGAGGGAAAGGATAACCCAGGTTCTCAAGTCTCATAAGGAGATACTGACTGATAAACCAGGACGAACGAGGTTGGTGGAGTTCGAGATGACCGACCTTGACCACACAGGAGCCGGTTCGTCAGAAGGTTTACCCAGTGCCATTCTCTAAAGAAAAGGCCCTGGAGGAGGAAATACACAAATTGCTGGAGGATGATGTGATTGCACCATCCACATCCCCATACAATGCGGGGGTAGTTTTGTTACGCAAACCAAGTGGAGAACACCGGTTGTGTATAGATTACCGACTTCTGAACAGTCATACACAGTTTCAGGTGGAACCTTTGCCGAATCCCACTCAGTTATTCGCTAGGCTCCATAAGGCTCGGTACTTTTCAAAGGTGGATCTGAGTCGGGGGTACTATCAGATACCAGTCAAACCGGAGATTCGACCACTGTTAGCTTTCAGTACACCCAGTGGACACTACGAATTCAAAGTCATGCCCTTTGGACTCAGCAATGCACCTAGTGTGTTTACACGCATGATGAGGACTTTACTAGATCCGTTACAGGATCCGTCCATCATCTCATTCATGGATGATATTCTGATTTCCAGTGACAGCTGGGATGACCACTTACAATCCTTGGAGAGAGTGTTTAATAGACTCAAGGAAGCAGGGCTTACTGCTCGTCCAACCAAGTGCATGATTGGTTACCAAACTCTGGAATTTCTAGGTCACACCATCACTCCAGGACACATTGTCCCAGAAGAGAAGAACCTGGAGAAAATCAGAAATGCACCAAGGCCAAAAACGAAGAAGGATGTGCGATCTTTTCTCTCGTTGTGTGGGTTCTACCACAAATTTATCCCACATTTCACTGAACTGGGAGCTCCGTTGACGGAAACCTTGAAAAAGGGATGACCGGATCAAATCATTTGGACACCAGAATGTGAGAATGCCTATAGTCAGTTAAAGGAGGCCTTGGTCAGCAAACCTGTATTACAGCTCCCTGACCTTTCCAAACCATTTGTGTTGAGAACGGATGCAAGTGCGATTGGAATTGGAGCCGCTTTGTTACAGGAAGGAAAAGACGATGCTTCGGTTTTGAAACCTGTGGCATACGCAAGTAAGAAACTTCTACAGGCGGAGAGGAATTATTCAACCGTCGAGAGAGAATGCTTGTCCCTCGTATGAGCAGTGCAAAAATTTCAGCCATATTTGTATGGAGTTAAGTTTCGGGTCCAGTCAGATCATCAGCCCCTGATGTTCCTGGCTACTTCTCAGAAGCTCAACGCACGTTTGATGCGGTGGTCGTTGTTACTTCAACCGTATAATTTCACAGTAGAGTACATTCCTGGGAAGGAAAATGTTGGAGCGGATTTCTTGTCAAGACACCCAGCTCCTGAAGAAGAAGAATGAATCATCTGGATTAAACTCACGGTGGAGAAGAGTGAGATGGACTACTCTCTTAGGAGGGGGCCTATGTCACAAAATGAAACCGTGTGTTTATCCGGTTGATTATTACAGAGGATTTTCGGATTAAGCGGACGATCGACCAGCGACATCTATTTGTACTAACAGAGTAAACACAGTTGTACAGGTTACATCGTGTCAGCCCATAAACACATTTGGTGGTGAGGGAGAAGGATATGGAATGGTTCCGTTTGTCATCTATACTGCCGGACATCAGACGGAAATGGCTGCTGGGATTGTCACCACGGAACAGAAGAGTGACAAGTTTGTCAACATTTGAATGCAGATGGAAGCCGTGAGATCACAGGGGCAGATGTAAAACGGAAGTACCTAGTACGAAAAACAGTGCATCTGTCAATTCTTGGTTTCCGGCACATCAAGATGATTGGCAGCTTGGTATCGAAACTCTTTGTTGGGAGTATACAGAAACTAGCTGGCTTGTTTTGAGAATCTAGGCAATTACTGACAACTTTGACAGGATTTAAGCCAGGAAAATAGTTCTTGACAGGGGATGATTTGCCACTGTGCCACCTGTGTGGGGGAGTAAAGGATAACGTCACGTGGCCAACTTTGGTAGTTTGCGATATAAACTCGAGTTGAGATCAACTAGGGGGACTTGAAAAATGCTCTAGTCGGAGTGCAAAGGCACTGCAGTGCTTAGTGGAAATAATATCTACCGTGTGTTAATTAGTGACTTAATTTTACACGTGCCTATATGGCAGATGTAGATATGATTTATAGGACTGCAGTAGTGCCATTTAAGGTATAACCTATTATAATATATTCGTTATAATTACTTTAGGCAGTAGCCTTGTTAAACTATAGTGTGATGATTAGCACTGTTAGTGGAAACTAGTTAGAGTAGAATAGTGATATTAACTCTGCTAGTTAAGAATAGATTAGTGAAGTGTTGATAAGCTTTACTAGTTGAGAATTGAGTAATGAGGGATAATTGGGATCCTCCCGTAGGTGTCCCTGGTGGGCGGGGTTCCGCATTCTGTTTGCTGATTTTTTCTTTGTCATAGCCTGATTCGGCTCTAGGTGGGTAGCTAATCTGCTCTATGACTACGTCTAGTTAGCTAAAGATCATTAAGCAAGGTGATAGGCTTACACTCAGCCGAAAGGATCAGTAACTAGTACTATCACCAGATGTGTTGTTTCTATCCTAGGTTCCCTACCAGATCCAAGGAAACTCTACAAGTTTTGGGAAAGAATTAAAAAACCCATTCGGAAGAACACCAGTTCAAAAATCAATAAAGTTGCATACAGAACGTAACTAAAGCTAGAAGGACGTTGATTCACCAAAGAGAGTGATGCATACTGATGCACCATACAGCATCAGACAGTAGTAACGAACCGAGAACCGGCTAAGAGTACCTAGTGTTCGTACAGTAACAATTAACATTAGTAATTAGCACTTATGGACTGAATGGTTCGATGTGCAACGAGGATGATCTGTCGACTAACTAACTAACTAACTAACTGCGTACACACTACAAAAGACTTGTGCAGTTTGTTAAGGAACGTTAGGAACGGACATTGTGTAGAGTGCAACCGGTCCATGAGTAACTGTTAATACCACCGGTGTCTATTTCGGAGGTTCATGAAATTGGATTACCAGAGGTCTACAGAGGCAAAGCAGTATCCGGCAAGATGGTTTCGGCAACGGGTGAGAAGTACATGTTCTGACGTACCGTGCTGTGGTCTATCTTTGCTGGGATCAGCTGACTGGGTTGCTGTCTGAGAGTCAGAGTCTACACACTTTATAGAACACGTCACACATTTTCTTCACATACACGTCTCATATACGTTACACTTTTATTTTAATAAATTACTCTTTATTAATTTCTAGAAGCAAGAGTTGTTGAGTATGTTGCGTTGGGGAAGTATGAGAAGGGGGCATAGTACGACAGTGTGAGAGTGATAGGAAAAGGTGTCCATAGGCTGATGGAGTGTGTTGGACGGAAGCTGGTGGATTCTCCAGAATATTGAGAGGAAAAAAAAATATTATAATGTGGGTGTCGGATCTCCTCACTCCAGGGACGACACTTTAAAGGAGGACACGACAATGGGGAAACCCCCACCTGCACCACCACTGGGTAGAGGAAGTTCACCCTCCCGTTTGGCTAACGAACATATGGGTGGCCAGTGAGTGGCACCTTGCAGTCTTGACAGACTAAAGTATGTGGATTTGAGTGTGGCCAGAATTCCATCTCACAACGCCTGGGCGGAGCTTTAGAAAACATGAGATGCCCACGTAGCATGTTCCCTCTCTCGGCCTTGCTTTGCTGACTCCAGAGGAAAAGATAACCAGTACGTCTGGAGCAGCGTCAAACCTCCAAGATCTCACCTCCACGAGCAGGAGGTGAGCGGTGGACAGACCCTGCCAACCTCGGGCCTTGACTTAGAGGCGTTCAGCTATGTCCCGTAGGTGAGGGCCTTATGTACGCGCTTGGGCCAATGGGCGTGTACACCTGACAATCGGAAGTGTCTGGACCAGTGTAAGCATGTACTACCGTCAGACTCTCCGCCTGACTCGAGCGGATCCCGTGATCGACGGGAATAGGGTGTCCAGTAGCCATCGGGATAAATGGTAGACTAGAAATATTCTATGACGTCGGTAAGGAGGGTAACCGCGTTCTCTAGCAACCTAATACATTGATAAAGGTGGTGAACAACCAAAACAAGGTTGATTTGGAAGTCGAGGGAAAACCACAACAAGATATCTCAAGACTTAATCTATGAATGCAAACACAGAAGCCATAAGAATAGGTTGTCTTTTTTTTTTTGCCTGACATATTCCGGTGCATCTCGTAAGGTGTGTACTGCATATATGTATACATATATAACCACATAGAGATGTATTAGAGATATAGCACAACGCTGACTGATCACGGGCCATAGAAAAAGAAAAGAACAAAAAGAAGACGAAGAGAACCTCATCCTATCTCCACCTATAACAAGAAAAGGAGGGGTTTAAGACATCAGAAGAAATTCAGGACTTTAGCGGGGAAATATGCTTTAATGCAAATTCCAGACAATAGATCACTGAGATGGGCTGTACCAGCATTAACGAATAGAACAAACAATGATTAACATCACTTGAACAGCAAAGACTTAACATAACACATCATTAACAACAAGGACTAGATAAACAAGATAAGAATAGTATACATGAGTCTTTATTTTGTCCAGTCTTGTAACACATATTCTAAACTTTGCGGATGCAAAGGTGTAATTTCTTATGAGCAAGACAATCCACACTCCACATCACATGTAATTTTATAGGCAGTCTGCCGCATATAGCCAGACATCTGAAAGGTGTGGCCGAGCCTACAGGGTGTTCCTAACACCCTGCTACAATACCTATACAACCAGCTTACCAGGACTGGACAACAGAGAGACCATCACTTGGGAAATAAAAAAGGAACACAACTCTAAATCTGAGCCTTACAGTGCGGAGACGAGACTCAACATCCTGAGACACACAACACAACACTATGGACCCATGTAGTTCACAGCGGAAATCAGTGGATTGAGTTCAAGACATTATCGGACATTGTGCCTCAGCTAGATCCAATATTGTGCCTAATTCCGCCAGAGAAAGTCACGTCCCCAAACCGACTGGGACACATAATTATAACAGGAAGAGTGTGAAAAGCTCAAACTACAAATCAGACTAGAGACTGTCACCTTAACCATGCAGTAACAACCTAGAGAATGGAAAGCTCGACTATGGATCGGTTGGGTGGGTAAAGGAAAAATGGGTTGAAAGTAAAACTCATGTGAAAATTTAAATATTGAGCACAACCCACTACTGGCAACGCCGATCGCATTCCTGGTATGAACCTAAGGCCTATCCACGTCAATATGGAAGCACTATACTCGAGTTTCGCCCTTGTTTGAGCTCGTCAGTAGTGCATATCCCTGACCAGATCCGGAAACAGTCCCGGATCACGCGTGTGAAGCGGGTGTGTAACCACGCGGCACACACTGGACACACCAAATTATCACAACAGAACATCCACAACGCTACCCATCGTAGGCTATGCTCAAGATTGCCCAATCGCCGCGACCGACGTCCGTCAATCGATGGGACCCGAACGATCAGGACTTCTCACTGGCAAGGAACACCAGGCCTCCTAAATCCAGTGAGCAATAATAAATTGATTATGTGGTTGTTTCGGGATTTGAAATTTAAATATTGAGCACAACCCACTACTGGCAACGCCGATCGCATTCCGGTATGAACCTAAGGCCTATCCACGTCAATATGGAAGCACTATACTCGAGTTTCGCCCTTGTTTGAGCTCGTCAGTAGTGCATATCCCTGACCGGATCCGGAAACAGTCCCGGATCACGCGTGTGAAGCGGGTGTGTAACCACGCGGCACACACTGGACACACCAAATTATCACAACAGAACACCACAACGCTACCCATCGTAGGCTATGCTCAAGATTGCCCAATCGCCGCGACCGACGTCCGTCAATCGATGGGACCCGAACGATCAGGACTTCTCACTGGCAAGGAACACCAGGCCTCCTAAATCCAGTGAGCAATAATAAATTGATTATGTGGTTGTTTCGGGATTTGAAATTTAAATATTGAGCACAACCCACTACTGGCAACGCCGATCGCATTCCGGTATGAACCTAAGGCCTATCCACGTCAATATGGAAGCACTATACTCGAGTTTCGCCCTTGTTTGAGCTCGTCAGTAGTGCATATCCCTGACCGGATCCGGAAACAGTCCCGGATCACGCGTGTGAAGCGGGTGTGTAACCACGCGGCACACACTGGACACACCAAATTATCACAACAGAACATCCACAACGCTACCCATCGTAGGCTATGCTCAAGATTGCCCAATCGCCGCGACCGACGTCCGTCAATCGATGGGACCCGAACGATCAGGACTTCTCACTGGCAAGGAACACCAGGCCTCCTAAATCCAGTGAGCAATAATAAATTGATTATGTGGTTGTTTCGGGATTTGAAATTTAAATATTGAGCACAACCCACTACTGGCAACGCCGATCGCATTCCGGTATGAACCTAAGGCCTATCCACGTCAATATGGAAGCACTATACTCGAGTTTCGCCCTTGTTTGAGCTCGTCAGTAGTGCATATCCCTGACCGGATCCGGAAACAGTCCCGGATCACGCGTGTGAAGCGGGTGTGTAACCACGCGGCACACACTGGACACACCAAATTATCACAACAGAACATCCACAACGCTACCCATCGTAGGCTATGCTCAAGATTGCCCAATCGCCGCGACCGACGTCCGTCAATCGATGGGACCCGAACGATCAGGACTTCTCACTGGCAAGGAACACCAGGCCTCCTAAATCCAGTGAGCAATAATAAATTGATTATGTGGTTGTTTCGGGATTTGAAATTTAAATATTGAGCACAACCCACTACTGGCAACGCCGATCGCATTCCGGTATGAACCTAAGGCCTATCCACGTCAATATGGAAGCACTATACTCGAGTTTCGCCCTTGTTTGAGCTCGTCAGTAGTGCATATCCCTGACCGGATCCGGAAACAGTCCCGGATCACGCGTGTGAAGCGGGTGTGTAACCACGCGGCACACACTGGACACACCAAATTATCACAACAGAACACCACAACGCTACCCATCGTAGGCTATGCTCAAGATTGCCCAATCGCCGCGACCGACGTCCGTCAATCGATGGGACCCGAACGATCAGGACTTCTCACTGGCAAGGAACACCAGGCCTCCTAAATCCAGTGAGCAATAATAAATTGATTATGTGGTTGTTTCGGGATTTGAAATTTAAATATTGAGCACAACCCACTACTGGCAACGCCGATCGCATTCCGGTATGAACCTAAGGCCTATCCACGTCAATATGGAAGCACTATACTCGAGTTTCGCCCTTGTTTGAGCTCGTCAGTAGTGCATATCCCTGACCGGATCCGGAAACCGGAGGTTCATACCGGAATGCGATCGGCGTTGCCAGTAGTGGGTTGTGCTCAATATTTAAATTTCAAATCCCGAAACAACCACATAATCAATTTATTATTGCTCACTGGATTTAGGAGGCCTGGTGTTCCTTGCCAGTGAGAAGTCCTGATCGTTCGGGTCCCATCGATTGACGGACGTCGGTCGCGGCGATTGGGCAATCTTGAGCATAGCCTACGATGGGTAGCGTTGTGGTATTCTGTTGTGATAATTTGGTGTGTCCAGTGTGTGCCGCGTGGTTACACACCCGCTTCACACGCGTGATCCGGGACTGTTTCCGGATCCGGTCAGGGATATGCACTACTGACGAGCTCAAACAAGGGCGAAACTCGAGTATAGTGCTTCCATATTGACGTGGATAGGCCTTAGGTTCATACCGGAATGCGATCGGCGTTGCCAGTAGTGGGTTGTGCTCAATATTTAAATTTCAAATCCCGAAACAACCACATAATCAATTTATTATTGCTCACTGGATTTAGGAGGCCTGGTGTTCCTTGCCAGTGAGAAGTCCTGATCGTTCGGGTCCCATCGATTGACGGACGTCGGTCGCGGCGATTGGGCAATCTTGAGCATAGCCTACGATGGGTAGCGTTGTGGTGTTCTGTTGTGATAATTTGGTGTGTCCAGTGTGTGCCGCGTGGTTACACACCCGCTTCACACGCGTGATCCGGGACTGTTTCCGGATCCGGTCAGGGATATGCACTACTGACGAGCTCAAACAAGGGCGAAACTCGAGTATAGTGCTTCCATATTGACGTGGATAGGCCTTAGGTTCATACCGGAATGCGATCGGCGTTGCCAGTAGTGGGTTGTGCTCAATATTTAAATTTCAAATCCCGAAACAACCACATAATCAATTTATTATTGCTCACTGGATTTAGGAGGCCTGGTGTTCCTTGCCAGTGAGAAGTCCTGATCGTTCGGGTCCCATCGATTGACGGACGTCGGTCGCGGCGATTGGGCAATCTTGAGCATAGCCTACGATGGGTAGCGTTGTGATGTTCTGTTGTGATAATTTGGTGTGTCCAGTGTGTGCCGCGTGGTTACACACCCGCTTCACACGCGTGATCCGGGACTGTTTCCGGATCCGGTCAGGGATATGCACTACTGACGAGCTCAAACAAGGGCGAAACTCGAGTATAGTGCTTCCATATTGACGTGGATAGGCCTTAGGTTCATACCGGAATGCGATCGGCGTTGCCAGTAGTGGGTTGTGCTCAATATTTAAATTTCAAATCCCGAAACAACCACATAATCAATTATTATTGCTCACTGGATTTAGGAGGCCTGGTGTTCCTTGCCAGTGAGAAGTCCTGATCGTTCGGGTCCCATCGATTGACGGACGTCGGTCGCGGCGATTGGGCAATCTTGAGCATAGCCTACGATGGGTAGCGTTGTGGATGTTCTGTTGTGATAATTTGGTGTGTCCAGTGTGTGCCGCGTGGTTACACACCCGCTTCACACGCGTGATCCGGGACTGTTTCCGGATCCGGTCAGGGATATGCACTACTGACGAGCTCAAACAAGGGCGAAACTCGAGTATAGTGCTTCCATATTGACGTGGATAGGCCTTAGGTTCATACCAGAATGCGATCGGCGTTGCCAGTAGTGGGTTGTGCTCAATATTTAAATTTCAAATCCCGAAACAACCACATAATCAATTTATTATTGCTCACTGGATTTAGGAGGCCTGGTGTTCCTTGCCAGTGAGAAGTCCTGATCGTTCGGGTCCCATCGATTGACGGACGTCGGTCGCGGCGATTGGGCAATCTTGAGCATAGCCTACGATGGGTAGCGTTGTGGTATTCTGTTGTGATAATTTGGTGTGTCCAGTGTGTGCCGCGTGGTTACGCACCCGCTTCACACGCGTGATCCGGGACTGTTTCCGGATCCGGTCAGGGATATGCACTACTGACGAGCTCAAACTAAGGGCGAAACTCGAGTATAGTGCTTCCATATTGACGTGGATAGGCCTTAGGTTCATACCGGAATGCGATCGGCGTTGCCAGTAGTGGGTTGTGCTCAATATTTAAATTTCAAATCCCGAAATAACCACATAATCATGTGAAAATACCCAGGAATGTACCTCTCCATTACTACGACTGGAGAGTCATATCCTCAAAAGGGACGCAGAGGTGTTTCCAAGGCACCAGGGCCGGGTTATATACTGGCCAAGACCTATTGACGCGTCCTCGTTGAGCGTCCTGGGCAACAGGTCCCTTCGGGGTCCGGGCTAAAGTCAGTAGGATCGCCGATTCCTCCGAAGTCGGAGAGTGTCTGCCTGTACGACAAGGAACCACCAGTCTGCACACCAATAAGCCAGACATGGGACAACGGATACTCACGCAAACCTCAGGTCCTGTATGACATCACACTGATGTTAGACAACAGGATGCCTTTATCCGACATACAGGACTTCGCGTTGGAGCTCAAGCCAACGAACACAAACAAGCAAGCAAGCAAGCAAGCATATCCTCAAAATTCGCGCACCAGTGTTTCTGCAGAAATGCTTTTCCCCCAGGCACATTTCAGACAGTTTGCTTGACCGTTTCCCTTTTTCGCAGTTTTAAGTACCTGACAGACGGATATTTGTGACACGGTCTGGTTACACTTCTTGTCCCTATACAACACCAAATCTGATATATATATAGCTTTTAAAAAACAGGTTTGGCGTCAAATATCTGTTTGGTATTTTGGCTTTTTTCTTGGCTTTTTTATTATTTGTAATGACATAATAATTAGCTATAAATGTCTCTTTTTTGAATAGGTCAAGTTAATTTTTTATCTTGTTCAAACACATTTTAGCTAAACCAAATGTAAAACGTATACCTCTTTTTGTTCATTCTCGAGAAAGAACGTAACAACTAACAAGTATTGAACACGTATGGTTTACGTACTGTATGTACTGTTCTATGCGCACTCACGCACTGCGCAGCCACTGTTCAGTTAAGTTGTCAAATTCATTATACCTTCATGGCAAGTATTTCTTATTATTGAGCCCATTATCATGACAAAGTGGAAACCATCTTATGATACTAATCGGAAATAGGCCTATAATTATCAATGGAAAAAGACATTTGTGTGGCTTAAAAAATCCACTGATGGATCTTAATAGGCATATTGCAAATTGTGCCGGTAGGCCTATAATATTGTTCCAATACTTTCAAATCTCGCAAATCATGAAACAACAGAAAAACACGAGCGGAGCGCGCCATGTTCTTCTCACCAAAAACAAAAAAATAAAAAAAAATAAAAAAACACTTTCAGTCATGAAAATAAGTAAGAAAGTTGATGATAAAGTCAAATTAGCAGAGTTACAAATTGCTGTTAGCATGGCCTGCCATAGTGCCCATACGCACCATCGTTCACTTAGGTGAAATAATGGTAGCCCATGGATGTGGCAGCACTCTTGATCAGATAAAATTGCGCCGATCGAAGTGCAAATAACTAATAAGAAATGTTATTTCACCATCTTTAAAATATGATCTAATTCTAAATCTGCAAAACAAGACATTTTATATTCTAAGGAATCCTGTACTGAATTTCTCAACAATGAAGAGGAATACTTATTTTAAGAAGATGTTTTCATGTGATGTAAATATATTTTTAATAGATATTTTTATTGGGTAATGCTTGGATTTTTTTTTTTGGCTTTTATATTTCATGACTTGGCCGTGTGTGTGTGTGTGTGTGTTTTTTGTTTTTTTTTATCATAGTGATCTGGCAAACCTGCTGTGGAGGCTCCAACTGAACTGAATTGCCGAGTCAAAATCTGCGCCAATTTTCGGCTGGTCAAATTACCCAGCATGCCGCAGCCAAGCAAAAAGGGTTCTGGTCTTTGCGTCAGCCTAGCATCATGTAAAGCCGTGTCAAGCTGCTTCATGTGTAGCAGTATTTTTTAAATAGCAGACAATTATGGAATGGGATGATGCGGAAGCTTTATAACCAGCCCCTGGCTAGTATAATTAATGAAGACGTCGAAGAGTTAACTCAGCGCCCGATATCGAGCCCACTCCAATAACCATGGAAGTGAAAATTTTAGTTATGTTCATCACACATTATTGGCTGAGATGTATAGCATTGAGAGTATAATTCTGTAAATATCTTAGACTAAACACATTTTCAGAGTATGAAAGACAGGCACGAAATGCTTCTATTCGGGAGTATCTAAGATACTATTTAGAACATTAATGCGGATGATACAGTATTGATTGAAGGCAATAAGCAGGATCTGCAACATTTAGTAGACGCGATTGTTGCATACAGTGAACAACATGGGTTAGAATTAAATTGTAAGAAGAGACAAATTATGGTCGTCACTGGGAAGAAGGAAATACCACATGTAATACACAAGTAAATGGGAGTATACTTAAGTAAGTGAATCGGTACAATTATCTCGGAACAGTCATAACATCAGATGGGAGATGCCTTGAAGAAATTAGAACAAGAATTGCCATGGCGAAGGCAGACTGTTGTAAGATGAAACACATACTGACTAATATAAAGATGTCATCTGCAATGAGAAAAAGAGTGTTGAGTTGCTACATAGAACCTATACTTTTCTATGGATGTGAATCGTGGTCAATGAGCCGACAAGCTTAAAAACATCTAATGGCTTTGGAAAAGTGCTTTCTGAGGAAAATGCAAAGAATACCATGGACAGGCAGAAAAAACAATGACCAAGTCCTACAAGAAACAAATGAAAATGGTAAACTGATTAGAGAAATTAGATGTAGACAGACACAATTTTTTGGTCACGTTGTAGAAGAAATAAATTAGACAACTTGGTGGCAACTGGGAAGATCGAGAGGAAGAGAACAAGGGAAGGACAGAGAAGTAAATACCTGGATGGCTTGGCCACGTTGTTTTGTCGAGACGAGAACACATAGCTGATCCACAACTCTGGTAATCGAATGACATGGCAAAACATGACCGCCCTCGCTTATCGGCATGGCACATGATGATGGCGAACAAATTAGGACAGGAACTACTACAGTTGAGAAAACAAGAATTCATAGACAGACGATAATAAAAAGCAATCTCAACCACAGATGAATTGCAAATTATTCCCTGAAGTGCTCGTTAACTCTTATTTTACGTTCTAAAAACCACTTTTAACAAGCATATTGTTTAGAGCAAATGTCTCATTATAATTGGTAATGGTCATTTGAAGATACAATGCTTCAGGCGGACGTGTAACTGACAAGTCCGCCGTGACCAATGAAACGAAAGTAAGTAGCTGTTTAGATAGGACGGAAGGTAAATAAGAAAGTAAGTCAGTAAGTAAGTAAGTAGGTAAGTAAGTAAGTAAGTACGTAAGTAAGTAAGTAAGTAAGTAGGTAAGTTAGTAAGTAAGTATGTAAGTAAATAAGTGAGCAGGTTAGTAAGTAAGTAGATAGTAAGATAGGTAGGTGGGTATTAGGTAAGTAAGAAGTAAATAGATAGTTAGGTAGGTAGGTAAGTAGGTAAGTAAGTAAGTAAGTAAATAAGTAAGTAAGTACGTAAGTAAGTAATAAGTAAGTAAATTGTTGAGTACATAAGTAGGTATATAAGTAAGTAAGTACTTAAGTACCTAATTAAGTAAGTGGGAAGGTGGGTATATAAGGAGGTCAGCATATAAGTAAGTAAGTAAGTCAATCAGTCAGTCAATCCATCAATCAGTCAGTAATGGTTCTTTTACAGGCTGCCAGGCGTATTATGTTAGACCCATGTTTTCTTGAAGAGTCGATACTCACGGGCTGATGATGTCAGTATCAAGCCTGGTGTCTGTACTTCCCAAGAGATTCCCAACTTTAGGCTCTGTCGTACTGTGAGGCAGGTCAATTTAAAACATTCTCCTCAATGCGAGTATGGCAACTTATAGAAACAGTTAATCAACACATGGTTTGCTTAATCTGAACTCGTAGAGCTTGAACCACTGGAATGCTGTTTGTGGTGTATAGTCAGTTTATGCGACTATGATCCCTTTTGAGTAGCACATGGAATAATTAAGTGTCCCGTTGCTAGGCAATAACTATGATTTCCCTATGACTTTCATAAAGGCGATATAAATAATTAACTATGCGCACACAGAGTATGTGGTGCATGAAATACTTTTGTAAATGACGCAATCAATGCTTGGATTCTGACATTGGTGTTATCAATATACTTAAATAACAGTGCAGCACTCAGCTGGTCAAATGCAGACCCATCACCTGATGTCACAATATAAAAAAAACAACTCCGAGGTACACACATACACTGTACTTTGTATCTTCTTCTTTTATTTCATTACCCTACCCTGTTCAATCTCTGAAGAGAAGTTACATAAGGGTCCATGCTTGGCTCAGATTAATAATTCTGTCCTGGATCAGCCTTAAAAAGGATATTAACTTGAAGTTGATTATTGTCCAAAGAGGGCCATTGTTCTTCTTGACAATATTATAATCATAACCATGCTCCTCATCTTATTTTTTAGGTTGGGATTGAACCCGCTACCTCAGTATCAGCACACCTGATGTTTGTGAATTAGTGTTCGTATCCTTTCGGCCATGCTGGCTTCATATTAATTATTGATGTGGCAATTGTTATTAGCTATGGGGGTCATACTGTATTACCAATAAGGAACCGACTGTTACACTATGGCTTTATTATTATTATCATCATTATTGCCAATCTCCCTGGTCTAGAGGTTATACGAATTTCTCCGTAATCTCGTATACTCTCGTAAGTAACGCGACGTTGCGCAAGAATCGATAGCGGTAACTTACGCGGTATGTGAGCCGGACGCTCAGAAAGCAATGGCAAACTACTGAGCGTAATCTTGCCAAGAAATCAACAATCAGCTGAAAGATACCGATGTTGACAGCGATGTCCTGTAAACGATATGCGAACAAAAAATAAAATCATTATTATCACGAGTATTATTCAAAATCAGGAGCTCAGTATAGACAACCACAATATTCCCTACTGGCGCCACTTACTTGATTGACGTCGGAATGTTGTCCCTCCAGCGGTGACTGAATTGTCCTCATTGACAGCCGGATATTATCGATTCCTGTACATTCTATTTATTACTTTTTCACCCTCAAGGTTACTGCGTTTTGAAATTACATAATAGTTATATCTTTCTATGTGCACTTTAATTTTTGCAACAAATGACAGTTTTTCCAGCTTCTATGATAGTATTTTTAAACATAACGACGACAATCTCCGATGCTTTTGCAGTAAAGATCATGTTCCCAGTATATGATTTCGATTGTAGGAAGTATTGACCGTTTAGAAAGCAGTGGCAAACTACAGAACTAACATTGCCTAGTTAATCACAAACAGCTGATACATGCTAAGGTTCATTGCAACATCCTGTAAGTAACATACAACTTACATTATTTTTACAATAATGACAGTGGTCTCCGTTTCAGTTATAAGTTGAGTTGAGTTGAGTTAAGAACCGACATCACTGCACTCAGCACATTCCTATACGTGCTCCGTCCCCTGGTTCAACAGCCAGCGAAGAGTCATACTACTAATCGTTCCCACCGCTATCTGATTAAAAGTTATCCTGGTCTTCCCTCTCAGTTTTGAGATTCTTCAAGAACCCCTGCAGATCCCCAGCAATCTCATTCTTTCCACTTATGGGTTCTCAATCAGTTTCTCCGCCTTCTCCACCTGGTCCCACAAGCGCATGACCACCTCTCCCTTGTCTATAGGCAAACTACCACCAAGAGGTGCATTCCCTGCTAGCCTATCAGCCTGTTCATTCCCCCGTACCCCCGCATGGCCAGGGCAAAATATCCATACAACTCTCACAATCTGTGACCTCTGAAGTTATAATCAATCAATCAGGTGCCGTCTCGACAATGAAAGTTGGCTGCAATGGACATCCAACACTGTCTCTCGTCTTGAATGTACATTATGACATTAAGTTAGACTGCTATTCGTCCATCTCTTGACGATAGGTTAAGTTTTCAATATCTCGCCTGTCGCCTTAACCTCACTTCCCCCCCCCCCCCCCCCCCCCCCCAAAAAAAAAAAACATTTCCTGCTACCCGTCTTTAGGCTGATTCGGTCTGAGATCCAGGTCGTGTAAAATATCTACATCGCTGGAGATTCGAACACGCGATTGCTGGACGGTAAGGTAGGCGACCTAGCAACTGCGCTACTGCGTCTGCCCATGAACTGGATGCAGCGGTGCTGATGTGTCGTGGTCCGTCATCACTCCGACATGAACTGATTCAGTGCCGAAGGATAGTACATCGCCAAATGTGACCTCGCATTTGGACATAAGGACAATGCCATGAACCAGCTCACTGAAAAGTGAACAAACGGGTTTAGGTGTATATTTATTAGTATTGCACAGACCTAATTATGAAAGGCCGCGCAATCTCATCTCATCTTATCATGTTTCTCTTGTACTTTGCGGTGTCGAGGTGAAGTATAAATAGCGGGATAGTGTCCGTTTATGGGCTTCATGTATCGGTATATATATCCATTAGTGTCAGTCTGTTTATACTTCTTAGTTTTTCGACGAGCAGTATGAAGATCCCCTGCCGGCTTGCTAG
The DNA here is from genome assembly GCA_014155875.1 of Cepaea nemoralis. Taxonomy (NCBI): domain Eukaryota; kingdom Metazoa; phylum Mollusca; class Gastropoda; order Stylommatophora; family Helicidae; genus Cepaea; species Cepaea nemoralis. Next base: position 95,520 of record JACEFZ010021429.1, read on the forward strand.
GCCAGTCGCAAGTTTAGGACAAACATCTGACCATAGGGAGTCCATCCCCTATGGAGAGTCATATCCCCATTAGCCCATGACCTCGCGGTCATGGTTTCCCAGTCTGCTCCTCGTGGAGGTGGGGTTGACGTGACAAATCCGGAAATATGTTTCTAAAGGATTCGGGATGGGGAACTTGAACGTGTTGACATCTCTCATCACAACTCATAATGAAAGTGTATTATTATATTAGCTAACGAAGTTGTCTGAATTCGTCTGTGAATCGACAACCATCTGACAGCAACTTCAGTCAGATTATGCAACCATGGTGGACGATGTGACACTGTTAACTTGGAGTTAACATGGGTTTATATGCACGGTTCGTGCGTTTGTACCGGTGTCCGAACCATGAGTGTATAACATTTGACGGTGATTATTGACAGTAAAGGATGATAAGCAGTAAGATGGCAAGTAACACTTTGATGACATGAACCATATAAAATGAATAGGGACTTGGACTGATGGCCATACGCAGGAACACGAGACAGTATATTAATTATATCTTTGAATGAAGTCATAGGTGATGTATGAAATCAATGTCACGGCAGTCGCTTAATAAATATTTTATATGAACTGCGACGCTCAGATATTGGAGTCATTTTTAATGTGAACATCCATCACTCGCCACCTGCTCGTGGTGGCGAGGTCTCGGAGGTTGACGTTGTGCCGCTAGCGTCTGCAGCCTACCTTGTGCCAGAAGTATTGGTTACCCATTCCTCTGGAAAATACAAGACTAGGCCGAGAGAGGGAACATGTCGTTTGGGCACCACATGTTTCTCTGAAGCTCTGCCCAGGCATTGTGATGGAATATTGGCCACATTCCAACTCACATTCTTTGGTCTGTCAAGACTGCAAGGTGCCAACAACTGTCATCGTGTTGTTTATTTTGTTTCGTAGTATCTCCCACAGTTTCAATGCCCAGCGAACGGACATTTACATTATAATACTTGTTCATTTGGTTGTGCTCCACGATTGGTCAAAACCTACTTTTTTTGTTTAACACTGAATCAGTTAATATATCATCACTTATTCGTGGATAGTGGGAGTCTCCGTCATGAGATCATGCGGTCTATAACAGCCTGCCTCGCTCTCTGAAGGTTGTGGGTTCGATTCCATGCCACTTCATTCGGTTCACGGGTGCAATTTTCTCGGAGGCCCCTAGAGCAGTGGTTCTCAACCGGTGGGGATTTCTAGGGTTTCCAGGGATGGGGGGGGGGGGGGGGAGGTGAATTAAGATTATTTCACGATCGCGTGAATACAAAAACCGATTACTTTATATTGTTTTTCCCTTCATACTTTACGATTCTGTACGTCTCACCCTTCTGAAATTCATTTTATAACGTAAGTAGACCCGCAAATCACGTTTTATGTAGACGTCTTAACTTGTTTTAGTATGTGCTATTAAATTTAGCTTCCATTATTACGTACACTGTGTAGGGGCGGAGGGGAAAATTTTTAGGGAAGAAATACGAAAAAGGGGAGGGGGGGGGGGGGGTGAAATGACGTTCTGAAAATATTGTGAAGGGGGCACGGGGCAAAAAAGGTTGAGAACCACTGCCCTAGAAGGACGTCACTGGAGCTACGGAGTTCGTAGGACGGCTCGCGGAAAAAGACCGAGACACATGGGATAAAACCCGATGCAATGACGCCGATCTTCTTGCCTCTTACACCTATTTTGTTTTTTCCTGGATGATCCTAGGCAGACAGGTATGGCTTAAGGGAAGATGACAATAATCTCCCCTGTAATTTAGCCTGCGGAGAACAAATAATTGTGCACGCCACCAGTTTGCAAAATCAGGTTTACAGTAATTATATTGGTTCATCTGCCGTAAAGCCATCGCTATGGCACAATTATTAGAAAAACTAAACTTACCCAGCAGTAGATAGAGCACGTTAGCTTGGATGGAATCTGTCGAGAGGAAGGGAACTTACTCATATGCAGTGCTTAACTAGGAGCGACGCACTCCTCTCGAAAGAGGAACGAAGAAGAAAAATAAGAAGTAATTGGGTTGACGTGGACGAGGCCTTAGGCTCGTACTAAGATTACTGATGGCCACCAGAGTGCGAACATGAAAAACAACAACATTTATACGTATGTATCGGCTTGTCAAAGCAATAACATATACACGGATGTTTCGACTTGTCAAAGCAACAACATAGACACCAATGCTTCGGCTTGTCAAAGCAACAGCTTATACCCCGGTGTTTCGGCTTGTCAAAGCAGCTAGTGAAGCTTACAGCTGCCGTCTAAAACTACTCAGCACGATCCGACATATTTATGGTACTACTTTGTTGGATAACGTCGCGGTTTCATGCTTCGCGACAAAGGGACGGTAAGTGCAAAACAGTCTATGTAGCTTCAAACGAATCGGTTCTTGCTTATAATATCAGTAACAACGCCATCATTTCAAGTACATTTCCCTAAAACAGCTTAACAGGCAGTGTTAGGTTCCCATTATTTACAGCATTGTAAATTACTGAAATGTTACCCTTGATGAATGACGGAGTATAATTTATTTTACTTATAGACTTCAGTTGATCTTTTGTCTATTGTGTCCTGTAATATATATTTCTTTCAATTTGTATAACTTAAACAAATTAAGTAAAGAGTTGGACCTTTTTTTTCAAACACGGAAAAGTTTTAATATATGGTGCTATCCCTTGATATGTATATGCTAATAGGCACGCGATGGGTGCTATGGACAATATCCACCGCCTTTGCTGTTACGTGTCATTCCAAGAATATTTTCTGGTACTATTTTAGATTGGATCGACCTGGGATTTGAACACTTGATCATTGGCCCTGGGTCAAACGTCCTGGCCTTATAATGTGAATTCCCATTAATATCTACCAGTGCAATAGTTTGGGTGTATCATCATCATCATCATCAACATCATCATCTTCCACTTCTGCCGTCAAGCGTCGTGGGGAGGAATAATTTGCGTTCCAGCGCCCGGTGGATATGTGGGTGTATGATATAGTATAATAACCAGTTCCCTTTCTCGTGTCTTTATTATCCACCCAGACCACAGGAAAGTCGTAACTACAAAGAGATGAGGTAGAGTACAAAAACCTGATTTCTGTCAGGCGACAACATACGTCAGGTAACTGTAAGCCTGCGACTGACACAAATAGTTTCAGTATTGACATATAATAGACGAAAACATAAGTCAGATCAATGTAAGTATGTGGCATATAATAATTGTTTCAGCATTTGCATATAATATATGACAACATATGTCTGGTCACTGTAGGTCTGTGTCAGATAAGAATTGTTTCAACATTCACATATAATAGATGAAAACATAAGTCAGATCACTGTAAGTATGTGGCAGATAAGAATTGTTTCAGCATTTACATATAATATATGACAACATATGTCTGGTCACTGTAGGTCTGTGTCAGATAAGAATTGTTTCAGCATTCACATATAATAGATTACAACATCTATATATCATATATCTATTGTCATCTATTATATGTGAATGCTGAAACAATAGATGACAACATGGGAGTCTCCGTGGCGAACCAGTCAAGCCGTTTGACTCGGGCTCCAAGGTTGTGGGTTCGATTCCGGGCTGCGTTCTTCGGTTCACGGGTGCATTTCTTTGGAGACTCCTGTGGGTCGTCGCTGGAACTACGGAGTCCGTGCTTTGTGCGATGCTTTCCGCGCTGCGGAAAGAGACCTAGCCATATGGGATTTTTTTTTAACGGTGCAATGAAGTCGACCCTGTAGACTTTTAAGCGACTTTGTAAGATGACCACATTCTAAGCTGGGGTGAAAAGCTACCTTCGGCGTCGTTTATCATCATTATGATGTTCTAATTCAGTTAGCGTCGGCGTTCATGTCTCTCCACGGATCTCTGTCCTGGGTGTTCCCATTAAATTCTAGTGATGATATCCCTCCATGTCTCAGCCCATTCAGCATCATGTCCTTTGGTCTGCCTCTTCTTTCAATGGTTTGTCTAGTCGTCACTATGTGTGTTTTTTTTTCAATACATCACTTCTAATTGAATAACCAAAGAACGCTTCTTCTGCTTCTTCTTCTTCTTCTTCTTCTTCTTCTTCTTCTTCTTCTTCTTCTTCTTCTTCTTCTTCTTCTTCTTCTTCTTCTTCTTCTTCTTCTTCTTCTTCTTCTTCTTTTTCTTCTTCTTCTCTCTCTCTCTCTTTTTTTTGTTTTGTAAAATAGTTGTATATTTTACTTTAAAGAAGCCAGCGTGGTGGAAAGGTTAAGAAGGGTCGCCCTTAAACTTCTGGTGCATTGATAAAAACGTCGTGGGTTTATTCCCTACATAGGTCAGTTGGACTTAAACTAGACTTCTTGTTTAAAAACCAATAGAAAACTACTGAACATAAAATTGTTAAGAACAATTAACCTGCGGTTCATCGCAGCATCTCGAAGAGTACATGCAGGATTTAAAAATATATATTAAAATTTTCATTAAGATCTTCCAGGCGGTTGTTGATAGTTACTCCAACAGTCAAGAGTATTCGGAACATTAGTCACAGGAACTGCATTTCCTTTGCCCGTCGTTTATATCCGTAGAAAATTAGTTTTCAAAATAATAAAAAAACAAAAACAACCATACACATTTCATCATGATAGATCAGTCCCACGGCAGTGTAGTGAGGGGAATAGAGGGCTTGGTTAATCTACCACATACTAGGAAAACCTGGCACTACGGAGTTAATAGGCGAGATAACTAACCACTACGCCATCGCAGCCGATACATAGCATGATTTAGCACAGACATTCTTAACATTTGCGAAGGGGTGCATAGGCCAAAAAATGTTGAGAACCACTGATGTAGGAGATGGAAGCATCTAAGTAACTGTCAGGGGAGCGACGATGATCTCACTAATCAGTAAACTGAACAGTTCTGCCAACTGCAAATCCAGAATTGATTTAAATGTTTCATTTGACTGAAACAAAACCGGGACATGTAGCGTCCCAATAGCATTTTTCGGGACACTGAAATACTGTTATCTACTGCCTATAGTGCTCGCTCCGTGGCGGAGACGTTACGGACGCAGTTCTAATCCCTCATACCCGCGTTCGAAGCACAGCTGTGAGTGATTTGGCAGCAGACCGATTTACGTTGGGTTTTTTTTATGAAATGGTATGGCCGCCGGTCATTCAGAAAGCAACGGCACATTTATTTTTTTTCCGCGTTTCCATCCTGTTTCAGGATATTGCGGTCAACATCAGCATCTTTCAGCTGTATGTTGATTCCTAGGCTAGATTACACTCATCAGCACGCCACGACTTTCTGAGCGACCGGCTGCATACTCTCATAAGTCACTAGCGTGACTCGAATCACTTCTAATTCTCGTCCGCTCACGTTGACTACGAGAGTATTCGGGATTAACGGAGAAAGCTGCTAACCCCTCGGCCAGGCAGCCGGCAACGGCACATTACTGAATGTAAACTTGCCCAAGATTCACAAACAGCCAAAAAATGCTGAGGTTGACTGCTACGTCCTGTAAATGATATGCAACTAACTTAACTGCCTATAGTACCTTGCGGTGTGGTGGGTATGGGTGGGGGACGCGTTAAGTTTGAGGAATTAAGGCCCTGGCTAGTGCAGTCCCCGCGAATTGTGCAGGTTTGAGTATTCTTTTTTTCCCGACAGAAAATAATCCACACCTTACCGAGGATTAGAACCCGGGTCTCCTTAGCCACTCGGCTAGCTACTGAATTATTTCATTAAACATCCGGGACAGTCCCGTAAACTCGAGACGTGTAGTAACAAATTTAAAACGAATAAAATGGTCCCAAAAATAACATGCCTAATACATATATTTTTTGTAAAGAGGATCTTAACTGCATAAGGCGGTTTTGTAAAGAGGATCTTAACTGCATAAAGCCGAGAAAAGAAAGCTTCGCGCAGACGTGTTATGTTGCTACGGACATTGCCAGACTGACGATGCATGGCGCGGAAAGATCATGGGAGGCGTAGAGTTTAGTTCCAGCGAAGGCTTAATGGTTATATATCCGCGAACTCAGGGCATTAATTTATCATTTTATTATTATGCCACTTCGAACCGCTCTTTGTCGGGTTCAATACAGTGTTTGGTTAGTCCGTGTGGAAAGTTGTTAATTAAATAACGATTACAGGTATTTCTATTTGGATTACTTGTGGACATTTGTGTAATTCACCAAAGGCAACATAGCAAGTCTTATATGTAAGTAGCAAGAAGCATTATATGTGTATGTTATATGTTGAAATATTGTTTAAACACGTACTTGTTTGTTTAAGGGGATTTAGAGGCAAAAGGTGTGGCTTGGCGCAGTAAATGTGTTTCATAATGAACTGTCAGACAGAGTGGAGTGTTCAAAATCTGCTGAGGGCTACATGGAAGCTGACTGCTTTGTGTTTATATCAATGGTATAAGGCGTCGCTCGTTCAGACAGCAATGGCAAAATTACTGAACGTAACAACTGCTTAATAAATCACACACAGTCAAAATAAAAAAGAATGCTGGGGTTGACTGCGAAGTTCTGAAAATTACATGCCGCTGATTTTAACAGACGAGAGGACCGAACTCATTCCCTCTGGTTGTGTCCCACATGGCTTGGTCTGTTCTGCAAAGTGACCTGGCGAAAGAGCCGCGCAGAGCATGAACTTCACAAGTATACCCCAGGCATACATATTTATAGAGGGTGTTTGTAAAGTCTCATTACACATTGTATGTAGAATAACTGTTTGTTGGAGAGTATGTTTTCTGCCTTGCAAACGGAAAACATATACTCCAAAAAACAACTGTCCTACATACAAAGTGTAGTGCGAATTTACTAACACCCTGTATATCGGTTCTTGGTCCAACACTCGATTCGCAGCTTTCTGTCCGTAATTCAATTTGCTTTTTTAAATTTTGTTTGCACTCGCTCGCTTTGAACTCTAGTGTAGTCCATACTTATAGTAGCACTAGACTTATTTTTGCATGTGGATTAGCTTTCCTATTACCAGTGTCCCTCGCCATCGGATGAACCCACTCCGACTTCAGAGGTCCTTGTAATTTACGTCCCCTTGTCAAGGACAAGAAGTCAACATTATAGTCCAACTGGCCGGCTTAGGGGTTGAACCCCTTACCTCAGCATCACGCACCGGATCCATTCGGCCATGCTGACCTCCTAATGAGATTTTATCTGTCTTCTCATTTTGTTTCTATAGTGTTTGCCTATTTGATGAACAATGTGCATTGGAAAAGAAAGTATAAGCAGACTGACAGTAGCAATGCAGAGATTGGCGAACATAAGGTACTATGGGAACACACAAATAAAAGGGAACAGAGGCATTCCGGTGGCTAGAGGAGACCACTGCAACACACGTTGTATTCATTACGGATTCAAAGAGTATGCTTAGCAAGGTGGAGAAAGGTATGTTTTGCGTGGAATGGCTCTCTTCGCTTCAGAGGTCACAGATTGTGAGAACTGTATGGATATTTTGCCCTGGCCATGCGGATGTACGGCGGAATGAACAGGCTGATAGGCTTGCAGGAATGCACATCTTGGTGATATCTTGCCTATGGACAAGGGGGAGGTGGTCGTGCGCTTGTGGGACCAGGTGGAGAAGGCGGAGGAACAGATTGAGAGCCCATATGTGGAAAGAATGAGATTGCGGGGAGCGGCAGGGGTTCTGGAAGAATCTCAAAACTAAGAGGGAAGACCAGGAGAACATTTAATCAGATAGCGGTGGGAACGATTAGTAGTATGTGACATATGCCTGGGTCATTGACAGTAAGGTGAGTGACCTGGCTTCGAGTAAAACAATCAACCCTGAGAAATAATGGGGCGGTTGTGAGTGGAAGACCCTAGGGTGGATGGGGAGGAAGACAGTTTTAGGCTGGGGTGTAATATTGTAGGGAGCCCAGGAAGTGGCTACACAGTAGAGTTAAAAGACAGTGGAAAACAGGTGACTAGCCAGTGGAAGCTGGGACCGAGTGAGGAGTCGGTCGCCGAAGGACAGTTTAGTTTGGTGTGAAGTCAAGGGACTTCAAGACAGTTGATGTGTAGATGCCGAACTGATCGGTAGGCTAAGGAGAAGCGGAGTTAGAGATCTCCGTGTTGTGTGATTCTCCGAGCTGTGAAGACAGGCCTGAACCGGAGTGGGTTCTATAGTGAGTGAGGGTCTGAACCCAGAGTGGGTGATATAGTTAGTGGAAACTAAGACCAAGTGTGTGGGTGTATGGTGTGAGGTCCAGCCGTGGATAGTAGCTGGACTAAATGTCTTGTGGATTTGATATGAAGCAGGCTTGAGAAGGCATTGATGTGTGCTGGTTAAATTGTGAGGAGGATATTTATATTCTATGGATTACATTGTTTCTGGATGTATAACCATGTTCCGTGAGTCTGTGTTATTTCTGTAATAAAGGATTATGTGCGCCAACTGAATCTTGTTTAATGACTGGTGAATGTGCACTGCGGGGGTGAGTTATATTGCAAGACAGTTAGATAGCTCAATTGACACTCCAGGAGTATCGTTACATATACAACGACCATCACACGACAATATCACGCAAAGATCATCAAGAACATTGAACTTATCATAAAGAACGTCGTGTGACATCTGGGGTCTCTCCGGTCAAGGATGATGGGGATATATTGATTATCTGGAAGGCTACGTACGGTCAAGAACGATATAGACATTGTTGTCATTCTGAGATATCTGTGGGCTCTTCGCTGAGAGAGGAGTTATTATCTGGTGACTTCGTTCCATCAAACTAGCAAACCCTTGACAATTTGGATTGTGTGGCTTCAAGAGGGTAATGTGAACTCTTTGGGTGTGCGCCAGATAATTCACACGGACAGACGGGGGAAAAAACTCAAGCTAGCAGACAGTTCATGTGAAGTTCACGACAGGTAAATTTGATACCAGACAGTAGTGCTCAAGCTAACGGAAAAGCAGGATTAATCCAGAAGGTGGTGGAATATCCTACGTGTGTGTGTGTAAGACCGCACATCGGGAAAAAACTGTCAGCGCGCGTTAAGAAAACAGCGGCACAAAAGTCTGCGCGGCGAGACGAGCTGGATATCGCTGTCGGTGATAAAGACAGGATTGAAAATTCAAAGATACTGACAGGTGTGTGTGTGTGTGGGGGGGGGGGGGCTGAGGCAACGCACTGTGTTGTCGCAAGTTGACTGGTCAAGATTTGTCGACGCAGTTAATAGGACGGGTGGAGATACCAATGTCCAGGTACTGGGGAAGTACATGTTTGAAAAACAGAGAAAATTGACAGTCGCTGATTCACCGGAAAGATACGACGGGGAAGAGGTACGTTACCCCTACCGCAGCCGGGTGGGGCTGTAAAGGTTGTGTGGAAACTGTTTTTACGGAGTATATATTCTTTTTCTTTCTCTCTAACTTTCGTTATATTTACATATGATATTTGTTGTGTTCGGATATATGTTTTTATTGTGATCTTTCGTCATTTCTGCTGTCTAGTGGTCTTTGTCAGTTTATATATTACGCGCACTGTGGGTGTCCCTACACAAGCTTGTGGTTGTTACAGTGGTTTATTTCTGTGTGATCACTGTCTCCGTGTACTTCGCTTGTGAGTCTAGCGTTTTATAGAAAATACTTAGTGTTATCATCCATTTGTTTGTATATGTATTTATATGTATTTTTAACAATATTTCCAGGGACTTTATGAACTTGTGGTCATAGATATATAGATATAAGGGAGCATAGGTGATATTCCCCCTCACTACCTAGTGCTTATAGAGTGACTGGGTGAGTACAGAGTGATATTTTAGCACTACAAATTTACGTACACAGGGAGTGCTGGTGTACTTAGGGAAGTGACACAAAGACTAACAGCAGAGTCTTCACATTTATAGTTGGCTGACAGACAGCAACGTGTCCACAAGTACAAGATGCCTACTTTAATGGAATATATTGAAGCAGGTGAACGAATAGGCCTGAAAGGTAAAGAGTTACAGGAGTATGCAGAAGCAAAAGAACAAAAACAGATTGAAAGAGACCAAAGCCAAGCTGAAAGAGAACAGAGACAGGAAGAAAAGGTAGCTGAAGACAAGCGTTTACAGGAAGTGAAACTAGCTGAAATAGAAAATAAGCGTCTACAGGAAGAGAAAGAGACACAAATGAAAATGGAAATTGAGAAAGAGAAGATCAAGTGTCAGATGCAAACTGAAATTGAGTTAGGAAAACTAAAACTATCTTCGAAGTGTCAAAGTGAGGAAAGCAGAAGACCGTCGCAGTCGTCACAGAGATTAAAACTGCCATATTTTACAGACCGGGACCAACTTGAAACTTATGTGTCCAGGTTCGAAGCATCAGCGAACGTGTTAGGTATTCCAGAGAAAGAGTATGCGATGCGCCTTGGCGAGTTTCTTACGGGTAAGGCTCTAGATGCAATGTTTAATTTACCTGCGGAAGAAAGAAACAACTACACTATTTTGCGTCAACGTCTGCTTATGAAGTTCCAACTAACTGAGCATGGCTATAGAACAAAGTTTAGACAGTTAGGACCAGAGACAAATCAAGATTTCACAGATTTTGTTAACACAGTAAAGAACACATTTAACAAATGGATGGAGCTCGCAGAAGTAGGGAAAGATTTTAATAAATTAGTAGATTTAGTGTTAAGAGACAAAGTGTTAGCCTCATGTAATACTAACTTAGTAGCTTTCTTTGAGGAACGTAAGCCAAAGGACATAGACACAATGTCACAGTTAGGGCAAAACTATATGACTGCACATCCAAACAGTTCTATTGGTAGAGAAATGAGTGAGGAAATAGTCTGTGCAGCATACACTAAACAGGACCAGAATCCAGTTATTAGACCAAGATCGAAAAGTGTGGATTTAGCACAGAAGTATGAACAACAAGAGTCTCAAGATAATGGCTTCCGTGGCAACCATTTTGGTAGAGCAGGACGGTACCCAGACAAAAGGGGGAACTTTCAGAGACGTCCAAATAGTTATACCGGATGTTGGAATTGTGGGAGCTGGAGACACAAGGCAGCACAGTGTGATGCACAACCATCCAGTGAGCCAACAAGTAACGCAAGGAAGGAGATCATCTGTTTCAAATGTGGAAAGAAGGGGCATGTCAGCCATCAATGTAGGATGAGGGAAACGGAGCATTCTAATGCAGCACAAGTGATTGAGACTATCAACAATGAAGATTGTAGTGGGTGCAAACCTCTTTTTGAAAAAGACGGTCAGCCAGTCTTAGTGTGTGGTCATACAGTGAAAGCAGGATCAGCAGTGCATGAAGGAGGAAGTCTGAAGATGCACCATGGATTTGTTAATGATAGGCCAGCGTTAACAATTAGGGATTCCGGATGTACGTCCATCGGAGTTAGAAAGAGTTTAGTGCATCCCTCGGATTATACAGGGAAAAAGATTAGATCCATAATATTTAATGGGACAGTAGAATTCTACCCATTAGCCGTGATAGCAGTAAAAACACCATATATCACAGGAAGAGTGGTAGCGTGTGTTCTAGACTCACCAGTGGCAAATTTGATCATCGGAAACGTGCCAGGAGTTAAAGATTGTACAGAAGAAGAAATAGTTGATTGGGACCAGAAACATAGTTTAAGTAGTAACGGGGTAGTTACAAAAAGAAAACCTAAATTAGAGAGTATAGCTGAAGAAAAAGTGGCACTTGAAGTAGACACAGAGGACAACGATAGGATAGCTGAGCAGGTGAGAATGGATCTCAAATATAGCTGTAGGGAATCCCAGAGACAAGATACTACGCTGGACAAATGTGTCCAAGGGTGTGGTAAAGTGAGACATAGACAATCAAAGAAGGGTAGATGGTGCTTTGGAAGGAAGAATAATGGTCTCACTCGCAGGTTTTCAGATGGCGGAACTGCATGTGATCAAGTAGTATTACCGTTAACACATAGAGACCGATATACTAGAACAGCTCAGGATAGGGCAGGTGCAGGGCACATAGGAGTAAGGCGGATGCAGCATAGAGCAGGATGCCAGGTATATTGGCCCGGATTTAATAAAGAGGTAAGAACAAACAGAGACTCCAGTGTAGCGGTACAATGTGTAGATTGCAAAGTTAAGGCAGTTCCAAAGAGTGTTAACGACATCACTGAACCAGGATTAGCAAACAGATGTTTTAAAGATATAGGAAACATGAGGCATGCGTACAGGAAGGGTAGACACAGCATCGACAGAAATAGATGGAGGTTTGATGCGAGAAAAGAACCACCTGATATAGGGTCGGTACACAAATAGCTTGTGTCTTTTTGAGGATGTTAATAGACCTGCCCATTAACAGATATGATGTTTCCTATGATGTATTATTATTATGTGATGTATTAGTTCATGCACTGGTACACAAGATAGAAAGTTGGATGTATTGATGTGTGGGGAATAGAGGAGGGTACTATGAGCATTTGATGTATTATTTAGTGTGGTAGTTAGAGTAAGTTGGATTTATACTTACGACTACCCAGGCAATATGTCTGGGTCACATATTTGATAAGTATTAGTCTCCCAACATTTGAAAACGATGTTTTCTTTTAAGGGAGGGGGGGATAATGACATATGCCTGGGTCATTGACAGTAAGGTGAGTGACCTGGCTACGAGTAAAACAATCAACCCTGAGAAATAATGGGGCGGTTGTGCGTGGAAGACCCTAGGGTGGATGGGGAGGAAGACAGTTTTAGGCTGGGGTGTAATGTTGTAGGGAGCCCAGGAAGGGACTACACAGTAGAGTTAAAAGACAGTGGAAAACAGGTGACTAGCCAGTGGAAGCTGGGACCGAGTGAGGAGTCGGTCGCCGAAGGACAGTTTAGTTTGGTGTGAAGTCAAGGGACTTCAAGACAGTTGATGTGTAGATGCCGAACTCATCGGTAGGCTAAGGAGAAGCGGAGTTAGAGATCTCCGTGTTGTGTGATTCTCCGAGCTGTGAAGACAGGCCTGAACCAGAGTGGGTTCTATAGTGAGAGAGGTCCTGAACCCAGAGTGGGTGATATAGTTAGTGGAAACTAAGACCCAGTGTGTGGGTGTATGGTGTGAGGTCCAGCCGTGGATAGTAGCTGGACTAAATGTCTTGTGGATTTGATATGAAGCAGGCTTGAGAAGGCATTGATGTGTGCTGGTTAAATTGTGAGGAGGATATTTATATTATATGGATTACATTGTTTCTGGATGTATAAACATGTTCCGTGAGTCTGTGTTATTTCTGTAATAACGGATTATGTGCGCCAACTGAATCTTGTTTAATGACTGGTGAATGTGCACTGCTAGGTGAGTTATATTGCAAGACAGTTAGATAGCTCAATTGACACTCCAGGAGTATCGTTACCTAGACAACGACCAACACACGACAATATCACGCAAAGATCATCAAGTACATTGAACTTATCATAAAGAACGTCGTGTGACAGTATGACTCTTCGCTGACTGTTGAACGAGGGGACGGAGCACGTATGGGAATGTCCTGAGTTCAGTTATGTCGGTTCTTGACTCAACTCAACTCAACTCAACACAAATAAAAGAGAACAACAGCAACGAGAAAGAGCATGAGGCCTAGCTGTGGCGATATACAAGTATGTATTATGCCAAATATCACAGCACTACAGAAAGAATGACAGATTCAGAACATGAATGTTACACAAAAACACTGAGAAAATCATGGATAAAAAAGAAAACAACAACAACACAAGTATTCAACAAGGTCTAAGAATACTGGATGACAAACAATATCATAATTGAAGAACGTCGGCCACGGTGGATCCGACAGATTCTGTAGCTTTTCTTGTTCCAGATGCATTGGTGTTTCCTTTCCTCCGGAGTAAACTAGGCAGGCCAAGAGAGGGATCATGCCGCATGGGCAACACATGGTCTCTACAATTCGGCCCAGGCTTTGTGCTATGGAGAGTTATAACTCCACCCATGGCAACGTTGGATTAGAAATCGTCTACCACAGCTCATCTGTGGATCACAAAATATACCCATCGTACTATTTGAAGAAATAAAGTATCATCATCATCATCATCATCATCATCATCATCATCATCATCATCATCATCATCATCATCATCATCATCATCATCATCATCATCATCATCAAGTACCATGCCGACTGGCGTAGGCGTTCATGACTCTCGTCATTATTTCATTTTTTTTTAAAGTTGGTTAATTATTTAGTTCATTAGATATTTAATTAATAATTTTGTTAGCTGTTTAGTTAGTTATTATATAGTTAATTAGTTAGTTAATTAGTTATTTAGCATTTTATTACTTAGCTTATTATCTAGCTTTATGGCTCTGTGGCCAAAGGTCTTCATGGACAAAGGCTTGCGAACGCGGTTCGTGAGCTGCTTACCAGGAGTTTGAAACGCAGCCGCGGCCGAGTTGTGCAACAGATCGTGTCGCATTGTGTTATAACGTATTGATATGGGAGCCGGTCGTTCAGAAAGTAATGGCAAATTACTGATCGTAAAATTTGCCTAGTACATCAACAGCAGCTGAAAAATGCTGGTGTTACTGCAACGTCCTGCAAGGGATATGCAACATAAAAAAAACAAAAAAAAATTTAAATAAAAACATTATTCAGTTAATTAATTAGTTAGTTAGTTAGATAGTTACGACAAGTAGTTAATTAGTTAGCCGACAGATAATCCTCAGTGCACATTTAACTATTTAGTGCATAAAGGCTCCGATTCCCTCCTAAATATCTGCCTCACCGTGTAGCTTCAGACGATATCAATTCTGAGGTGGTTTACAATCTCTTTTTATGGCCTCACCCCCTCCCCCTCCCCCACCCCGACGTGGAATTCATGTTAGACCACCCCCTGTTGACTTGATGTTCTTGTAGCCTGGTTAAGGATACAGATCCACAGTCATCCCTTGATTCGTCAAATTGTCCTGCTTTTCTAAGAGCATTCATTATATCAACCTGGCAATAAATCGTGCAATCTATTGTTTGTGTCTTCGTTATTCAAATTCATCACGGGAAAACATTGTTTTGAATTTCTGAAACGTCGCCTTCCATTACCAACTGTGAAGCGATTGGATGGATTACTCAAGCTGAAGTGTAAAATATCGGTACAGGAGTGTCGATTGAGATTTATCGAGGAATGCCTAAAGACGGGAATATTTCCTCATCGGTATTTCAGATCTCTCAGGGCGGACAGAATATGTCCAACAAGAAAAAACCTGAGACGACTGACTAAAAACCAGATAGAAGAAACCCAGTCTAAACTGGCCAACCTCAAGCGCACACACAGTTCTCCCTACTATATCACCAAAGAATTGAGCTTATATGGCTACTTGAAATTCACCAAATTCTGTACAGAAACAGTGTACAAGGTGAAAATCGCAGAGAATGCTCGCCTCAACAAATCACTGAGCACTGAAAAGATAACTACGGCAGTACTAGACAACCCAGAGAAATATGTGAGGAACTTATCGTCCTACGTACTCAACAACATTGAAACGGAGGCCCTTGCAAACGGATTAAAATTCTGCATAAAGCCCAAACACATTAACCGTGTTGAGTCGCAAGCACAATTTTAAATGTTGTTTGATCAAGTCTCCAAGTTATCACCTACTTCTGCTGAGTCAGTCGGGTGGCTGAAGGCCAAACTGGTAGATTTAGAACACCAGTATCGCACAACCCCCTCTAAACAGACATGTCCGCTGACCAACGAACACCTTACTGCCTTAAAAGCGTTGAAGGCCAACAAAACCCGTGTCATATTGAAACCTGACAAAGGGAGTGGTGCAGTACTGATGGACATATCAGACTACCAGAGAAATATTTATGATATATTATCAGATGCATCTAAATTCAGAGTAGAGCAAACAGTCAACAAGTCGGAGGAATTGGATGCAAGAATGAGGAAAGAAATCCAGTCACTTGTGAATGCAGGCCTCATCAGTGAGGCCTCTGCAAAAACGCTCACACTACGTGGCTCCCAAACACCTCAGATTTATGGTCTACCCAAGCTTCACAAGCCCGGCATCCCACTAAGACCGATCCTTTCCATGGTTAACTCGGCACAACACCGAATGGCGAGATGGCTAGCTGAAATTTTAAAGCCAGTGCGACATTCCTTCGATCCAAGGTCACTCATGGATACATTCGAACTGGTGGAATTATAGGATACTATGGACATAAACAACAAACACATGTCTTGCATGGATATTGCCTCTTTATTCACCAACGTTCCATTAGATGAGACCTTGAATATAATAAGCGAACGCATTAGAGACAAAACAACTAAAACTAGGCATACCATCAGCTATTCTAGAGAGGCTATTAAAATTATGTACTGCCAACATACAATTCAACTTTCTAAACAAGTCATATTGCCAAATTGACGGAGTGGCCATGGGGAGCCCACTTGGACCTATTCTAGTGGACATCTTCATGGCACACTTAGAAGAAAAGAGATCCTCAAAAATCAATAACTTGGCCTTTTACCGTCGTTACGTGGACGATGTACTAATTATCACCACAGACGAGCTACAAGCAACGTCGTTCCAGGCCACAATGAACGAGACACATATAAACATCTCTTATCTATGGAACACGAACACAACGAAGCGTTTGCCGTTTCTAGATATCCTAATGAGACGTAGAGCAGACGGCACAATTCAAAGATCGGTGTACCGCAAAGAAACATGGACTGGGCAATACTTAAATTTTCAGAACTTCGCACCTGTCCAGTACAAACGGGGCTTAGTACGGACCCTGTTTGACCGTGCTAGGAAGATATGCACCCAGGACACACTGACAGAGGAATTTAAAACTCTGAAGAATGCCTTAAACCTGAATGGGTACTCCACAGGATTTATAAAGCGCCACTGCCAACAGCCCAAACCTAAATCAGAAGTAACTACAGTCCCTAAACTCAAAGTATTCATCCAGCTAACCTTCCGAGGAGATGACGTAATGCAACGTCTGAGGGACCGGCTCACCACAGTAGTCGAGCGAACATTCTGTGCTGCAGCTCTAGTCATCAGGTACAGAAACACACCGATCCCAGTCCCAGCAGTAAAAGAACCTGTCGCTTTGTACGCCAAATCAAATTGTATTTACCAATTTACATGCAGATGCGAGGCCATCTACATAGGCAGAACTGAGCGACAGTTACATTGCAGGGTTTCGGAACATATTCCGAATTGGTTGGACAAGATACTACACACAGAAGATGGTAGCCTAGGCAGGCCGACACACCGGAACAGTCCGGCTTCATCGGTCGGGAGACACGTGTTCGAGAGTGGTCACGTGGTTGAAAGAGACAATGCCTTCCGTGTGTTGTTCAACACACAAAGTAGTCGATTGTTAAAGATTGCTGAAGCTATACTAATCAACCTTCGTATGCCGTCCTTGTGTAAGCAGAAAGACATGTTAGTCAGTTTACAATTACCGTGGTAGACAATCGACATTACTGTGCGAACATGTGTATATTTCAGTTTGAAGGATTTATCTAATTAATTCACGTAAGCTGTGTGATTTCTGCAGTATGTACCTGACGAGATGCAGCGAAATATACCAGGCAATAAATCGTGCAATCTATTGTTTGTGTCTTCGTTATTCAAATTCATCACGGGAAAACATTGTTTTGAACTTCCATAATTGCTCTTAAGACCTCCATAGTTGCTGCTAAGACCTCTATATTTGCGGCCAATATCTTCATAGACCACTTGTTATCAGGACTAAATCACCACTCTGATAATTCAATGTCCTCTCGCATGTGAGCTGTAACATCCCTTAACCCCAACACGTGTGGAGTAACAGATCAATTGTGCAGATGACTACATCAACCTCAGAAACAATTGTCATACATTCAGGTCTAATCTTCTACTTCTACAGCTACCAGGTTGTATTGTCTACATTCCAATGTCTAATCTGATGCTTACTTAAACGTACGTATCGTAATCTTTGGCAGGTGAATTCATTTTTCACCAGGTAGTATTTATTTATTTACTAACACGCATACACACGCACACACTCACACATTACACACACATACATACACACACATCCAAGTGAAATATTACTAAGTGCATAGATGTAAAATAAATAGTGATCCTGAGATTTACTGCGGGGTGCAACAGACATAAATACCATCTTTCCTCAAGATAACGCATTTCTTAAATCAATAATATCTTCGGCCTGCCTCACCAAAGATGTTTTTCTGCTTACCTTGATGCCCTTATTCGATATGCCGTTGTGTAGATGGTGAAGTGCTTCGGCATCCACTGGGATGAAGGCACGTGCTCGGCAAATCTGTGTTTATCTCACGCATTTGGGAAATGAAGTGGCTACCTCATCGCTTTGCAGGCCATACATTTTGAGAATTCAAATATGATGCGAATGCTCAAGAAGAAGAAGAAGAAGAAGAAGAAGAAGAAGAAGAAGAAGAAGAAGAAGAAGAAGAAGAAGAAGAAGAAGAAGAAGAAGAAGAAGAAGAAGAAGAAGAAGAAGAAGAAGAAGAAGAAGAAGAAGAAGAAGAAGAATTATAAAGTATGATATAATTTGTATTATTTTGCACGGTCGAAATAAACGAATAACACAGACTATGTGTCTGTCCTGCAAGTACTGTGGGTCTTACATTATCTGAATAGAATATTTGTTCTTTTATCTCCTTTCTATGCACGTTGTGCGAATAAGATCTAATGTATTTTCTATTTATTATGTTTACTATAGACTTTTGTTTCACATAAAGCAATATATTTCTTTTGCAATAGTTGGAAATGCAACTATTAGGCAACTATTAACGATGTTTGTTGAGGTCTCCGAATAAGACATATTTAATACCAATATAATTGTTCATTTACTTTTAATTGCATCACATGCACAACGAAGGCCATAGACGGTGTGTTTTGTCCAAGCAATGTATTCCCTTAGTGAATTCAAACACAGAAGCCACAAACAATACATTGCAAGATTTATTGCCTGGAATATTTTGCTGCACCTCTTCAGATGCAAACTGCGGAGTTACATATCATATGTTGTGAATAAATGAATTAATAAGTGAATAAATAATCAAAGTACTATTCGTTTATTTACTTTATATTATATAACTGCAGTGAGCACCTGAAGCGATGCAGCGAAATATAACAGGCAATTGGTGTTGTTTTGTGTATTAATCTCTGCAACTCTTGAAACCGCTAGCAGATCTCGCAGTAGTGTAAGGTTGCGTAAACCCTGGTTAACAAGCAGAGATACTAGATACAATTTGGGATGATTTAATGCATATGCGGATTTTAACAACTAAAATATTTGCCCATGTCCCAACCTCAAATAGGTACCAACAATATGTTGGGAAGTAAATGTATGGGCGTGACACTTACAACATCTCTCACTGAGTGCCGATTGATTTATACAAAATATCGGTCTAGCACAATATGAATACAGCGCCTTAAGGCATGAGAACAAACGAACTTTATTTTCAACGGGTTGAGAATTGGACACGCAGACCCGTCTGACATTCTGCCATTCTTCTCTATTTCCTCTCATACATTATTTCAATCAAAATCCCTTATGAAGCTAATCTTAGACAACAACAAAATAATAAGCATTAAAGCGCATGAACAATAATCAATAATACATGATTCACTAAGACAATGTTTAACATGGGCATTATAAATACCCAAGGAAGGTTATCAGTTATCAGTTATCAGTTGGGGTATTTTCAATGCACTCCGGACAGGTCTATAGGTGCTCAGATCTTCCCCCCAGCATATGCATCAGCGTTCGGTGGCTAATAGTGCCAGTTCTGTGTTGGTTGACGAGGCACCTCGTTTTCCCAATGCACCTCTCGCGTCTGGCCGTGCCGATTCTTACTCCCAAGTCTTTCATCCTGGACAGCGATGTGGATTAACTGAAGTCAAAGTCCTCTGTTCTCGCCATATCTTTAAGGACGTTAATAACATCGGCACGATCCATGGGCTGGCCATCTACATGGGGTGCAGAGCCATCCAGTTTATCAGCTCGTTCATTTCCGTCGACTCTCGCATGTCCCGGGACGAAGATGAGGGTGACTTTACGGACAACAGACTTCCGCAGCGATTCAGTCCACTGTCTACGTACAGATCCAGCTTCGACTTTCTGAATCATGCTCATCGAATCACTTAGTACACACACGTTGGTATAATGCTGTGATTCCAGCCATATGAAAGCCTGTGTAACTGCCATCACCTCCATCGTCATGCTACTCGTGGTCATAGAGTGGGCACCACTGGATTCTTGACGGTTCGGCCCGCTGAACGGGCTGTAAATGCCCACGCACTTCTCTGCTGCTTTACAACAGATCCATCTGTATAGATTAGCAATTCGGGGCTATCTTAGTGTTCATAGATGAGGGCGTTGACCTCTGCATTGACAGCGGCAGGGTTCTGCTCTCTGCACCGTCTGTCGAGTGTGATAATGCAGGAGAAAGTGCACTTAAAAGCTGGAGGCACCGGCACCCATTCCTTGCCGGGGTTGATATTGGTAAGACTGCAGACCTGTCTGACGACATCTTCCGCCCGACCCATCCATGATTTGCCCCTCTTTAGCCTGTCACCCTTTTCTCTGAATATAGCGTCATGCAGAAGGTGCTGCTCATCTGCACTTATTTTTAAGTATGCCCGAGCTCTCCAGATCTTGATCCTGTGTTCCATTGTCGGGAAGTCAAGGAGGTATCTCATTGCTATACAGCTGGTGTCTCTCGTGCAGCCCAAAATGATGCGCATGGCTTCGTTTTGTACCTTTTCAAGTCTTCCAATCTGTGTAGGGCTGACAGTGAGGATGGCCAGGGCATACTCGATGCGTGAAAGCACCAGTCCTTGGAACAGAAGTATTAGCAGAAGATGTAACGTACCATATATATGGGAATATTTATTGGCTATTTGTCGTTTGAGATAATTTTTCATTATTATTGATTTTTATTTGTTTTTATTTTTAGGGGAACATGTAGTCTGTACTGAGGTAGTGTTCAAATAAGTTACGACTGTGTGTATAATGATTTGCGGTGTCTTTTATTTCTTATAGAAGATTGTTCCATAAGTGAATGGCAGAGTATGCTAAGCTTGTTTTATATACGTCTATCCTAGGTTTAGGGGCATGAATTATATTATAGGCGCTATGAGAAATGATCTTTGACGTACTTACTGTCTGTATGTTAGAATGTTTAATAGTGTAGTAACTGTTTGTTTTGCTGATGTAGGCTTTTTAGCTGAAACATCATTTCTCTAAGTTGTTATTATGTTCTTCTAAAGCTGATCCTTCCAGCTTCCGTGTCTCTTAATTTATTCATTGTATTTATATGGCTTGAGTACAAGCTAGTTAATTTGTCCTTAGATACCAAACGGATACATTTGACAGACGGGTTATTAACTGTTGTCAGTTTGGACAAATTGCTTTCTGTGTGATAAATTGCCCTAAGTCTGTAGATTGTCAAACAGGGATTTGGAGAGACCAACTACTAAGATAATTGTACTTATTCACGAATGTATGACCTGCTGTTTTTGTTGTGTTTAGCTTATATTATTCCTAAATTCAATCCTTCCATTTCTCATTTTTATTCGCTTCCTTTATCCTGTTCTTTGGTTTTCATTATTTCGAACATCTTTCTTGATTCTTTGCTTCTTTTATTTTTTTCATTTCATCCTTTCTGCTTTTGATCACACTCCCCGTTTTTCTATCTTTGAGTTCTTTCATTATATTTTTCTTTTGCTGTTCGTTTGCCTCTTAGTGTCTAGATTCCTTGTTTGCTTCCTTTCCCTGCTTTCTTTTCGTTTGCTGTCTTTCGGTTTGGCCAAATTGTGACAGCAGGATTAGGGGAGAAAGCATAATTCATCTATAAATATGTATATATGTATATGTCCAACATGCCCTTCCTAGTCTTCCACATATATTCTATTTATAATGAAGTTTATAGAACGTCAACCAGTCTTTAATAAGGGTTTTGATTATTATAAATACCTGAACACTTTATGAAAGGTCTTGGGGATTAATGCACCCACATATCTAGAGAGCCATCATAAATGGTAACCCTGTTTGTTCATCTACTTAATATCTATATATTTAAACAGGGTACGTCCTACTTCGTGCCTAGGTTGCTCAAATATGAACAGCAAATGTTTTACAAAAACACAGCAGCTTGCCATGTGGCACACACACAGATTCTTACCTACAGCAGTAAACATTTAAACTGCCGTTCAGTTGACATCACAGTGGGGTGGCTTTGAGCTTATAACAGAACACAAGACTCAGCCAGCAAGGTGCAGAACGTGTATATCTGGCTTGGTATTTATAGAAGATACAACTGATGGCCGTAAGGTGTGATGACTAATAAGTATTGACTGAAGCATTTCCATGAAAAATATTTGCTCTCAATCCTGGGTGTGGTTTGTAAGTTTTAAACCCTTCGTCTAAATATACAACACATTCTCTCTTAGGTACATCCCGTATGATACATCTCCTGGGACCTCAACACAGTGAATTTGGGCTAACAAAGAAGAAACTTGTTGTTTAATAAAGCTCCAGCTAGAACAGCTTCATGTCATCTTTCTGGGCCATTTTCAGATAATTTAAGAGATTTATTGGCTTGGTTTTCCTGTCGCTAACTCAACATATTAGACTTAACAAGATGACAACACGTTTTCTCCTTCACGAACCAATCTTCACTCCCTTGCCGGTAACGTAAAAAACTTCATTGCTGGCTAACGTATTCCAACTTTTTCACTAGAGGGATGTTATGAATAGTTGTCTCCGTGCCTTCTCTTTTCTCATGACCATTATTCTTAATGTTCTGTTGGATGCCTTTATTCGCCTTTATTCTCTTCTTTACTTCATACTCAAATATCAGAGGTTCTGATATTTCCTCGCAAGTTAATTACTCATTCCTAATTTTGACGCACGCCTGGATTCCCTGAGGTTTATGAATGGCGACGAATCCATTTGAGCTCCAGCGAATATGTCCTGTAGGTTTATTCAAAGCATCAATTGCACGCATCAGTACTGGGCAGTGTATTTCTTCGCGAAATTAACATCTGTACATTGAGTCATTCTGTTACAACAGTAGTAGTAGCATTAGACAACATGGTGTAGTTTGTAATGGCAGAATAAAATATGACAAATATTAGCACACTAACGAAAAGTGACATTGGTCAGATTTATAATATTACATTACCAGGTGACATAAAGAACTATGCGGCCAGAAACCCCATGTCTTCACACAATCGGCAAGCTTGCACTGATATACCTATATGAGAATTAAAGTTACTTTGCTGGCGTACTCAAGTAGTCCGAATGGACACACATATGAAACAATCCCACTGATGCTAATAGTATTAGAGTATGTTGCAATAATACATAGTATTTGTTAAACTGTAATAATTTCATAAGTAGAAGCAATAGTAGTAGACATGGTATGAGCATTAGAATTAGCAGTGGTAGTAGAATGGTGGTAGTAGTAGTAGTAGTAGTAGTAGTAGTAGTAGTAGTAGTAGTAGTAGTAGTAGTAGTAGTAGTAGTAGTAGTGGTAGTAGTAGTAGTAGTAGTAGTAGTAGTAGTAGTAGTAGTAGTAGTAGTAGTAGTAGTAGTAGTAGTAGCAGTAGTAGTAGTTTAAGTAGATGTAGTCTCATCTCATCTCATCTCATAATGTTCTTCTTGTACCTTGCGGTGTCGAGGTGAAGTATAAACATCGTGAGAGTGCTCGATTATGGGCTTCATATATCGATATTCCTATGGACTCTGCTTTTCCATTTACGTGGTCGTTTCCTCTGTTTCCATCTGGTCTGTACATCATTGCTTGTTGTGGTATGCTGTAGACTGGTAACCTACTTGCATGGCCAAATCATTTGACTTGCTGCTTTCTAATAAAATCTAGTGCTGCTTTAACCCCCACTTTAATCCTGATTTCTTCATTTCTGATTTTATCTCTTCTTGTTACGTTGAGTATTCTTCTCAATAACCTCATTTCTGTTGTTGTGACTTTTCTTTTCTCTTTTTCTGTCATTTTTCAGGTTTCGCATTGGTAGCAAAGAGTTGGTAGGAAGATTGTGTTGTAAAGTGCTTTCTTAGTAGTTATTGATACATGTTTGTTCTTTAGTATTGGTGCCATTTGTCCAATGAGTTGATTTGTCTTATTGCACCTATTTTCGATCTCGTCTTCTGATCTGACATTTGATGATATTATACTTCCTAGGTACTTGAAACTCTTTACTTGTTTCAAGGGATATTCATTTAGGTGAATTGTTTTTGTTTGTTCTTCTTTAGATATAGTCATTACCTCTGTTTTGCTTGTGCTAATTTTAATGTTATGTTCCCTACACATTTCGTTTAGACTATTCATGTGGTCTTGTAATTCAGCCTCTGATTTTGCTATTAGTGCTTGGTCGTCCGCAAACAGGAGTTCTCTAATGGTTAGATTTGCAGATGGTTCTTCTTCCGTGTTCTCGTCATGCGGTATGGCTTGGTCGTCCGCAAACAGGAGTTATCTAATGCTTTTTCTAAAAGGATTTGTTTTTGCTCACTTATTGGTCCTCCATATTCGCTGTTAATTATTTCAGTTGGGTCAAAGGGTTCTCCTCTGGTTCGCATTGCACTTATCTTTTTGTAGAAGTTTCTATTTGCCTCCTTGTATTTTTTATTTAAGGTTTCTCTATACTCTTCCCAGTCTTTTTGTTTTTCCATCTTTACTATTCTACTCACATATCTTCTCGCTATTCTGTATTCTATGTAATTACATTCCTGTTTGCTCTTCTGCGTTCCACCAACTTGTTATTTTCCTTATCTTTTGCATTATTTCGTGGTTCCACATGTTATTTTTGCAGTATTTAAAATGCTTGATTTGAACATCTCCTATTCTTCTTCTACTGTTTTTCTTTCTGTAGGTAATTTTTCAAAGAGTTCAGTTAATTATTTCTCATAATTTTCTCTTACTGCCTCGTCTTTAATGTTTTTTTAAGCTTACTGATTCGCATGGCATCTATTTTCCTGCTCTTTGTTTTCTTCTTCTGATGGTTGTGGCAACGACTGCTTTATGATCTGTGTTTATACTGAAATTGGGCACTGCCCTTGCATCTAATATATTTCTCTTTCTGTTATTTCTTGTTAATATAAAATCAATTTGGCTTTTAGTATCTAGATCGTTCCATTTATACCAGGTGTATACTTGTGAGTCTATATGTTTATAGAATGTGTTTCTTATATGGAGGTCGTGTTGGCTGCAAAGCTTATCAGTCTACTTCCGTTATCATTCCTTTCATTATGCTGATCTCCAAATGCTCCCAGATGTTTCTTTATGCCCACTCTGTTATGTCCTAGTCTTGCATTGAAGTCTCCCATAACTATGATGCTGTCCTGCTTATCTATTTTACTTTGAACACTACCTTAGTACAGACTACATGCCCCCATAACAAACAACACAAAAAAGACAATAATGGTAACTTATCTCAAACGACAACTAGCCAAAAAACATTCCCTTATGTATGGCACGTTACACCCTCCTTAGGTATTTATAATGCCCATGTTAAACACTGCCTCAGTGAGTCATTTGTTATTGATTATTTTTCATGCGTTTTAATGTTCTTTTGTTGTCAAAAGTTGCTTCATAAGTGATGTTGAATGAAAGAATGTATGAGAGGAAATAGAGAAGAAGGGCAGAATGTCAGACGGGCCTGGGTGCCCAATTCTTAACCCTTTGAAAATAAAGACTTATTATTATTATTATTATTATTACTTAGCACGTAATGTATGTTTTCGAAGAAGTCCTCGCATTCTTGCTCATTATAGTTTGCATTACATGGTGCGTATATTTTTACATATGTTGTAATTGTTTGTTCGTTTATTCTCACTATTATGATTCTTTCTGATATATATTTTATATCTAGTATTCCTCTTGCTAGCCGTGGTTCGATGACTATTCCCACACCGTGTCTTGCCCTTTCTTGCTGTTCTACTCCAGAGTAAATAAAAGTGTAACTGCGGTGGAGCTCCTTGCATCCTTGTAGATGTAGTAGCAGTAGTAATTGTAGTAGTATTAATAATAGTAGTAGTATTAGTAGTAGCAGTAGTAGTAGTAGTGGTAATAGTAGTGGCAGTAGTAGCGGTAGTGATTATAGTCGTGGTAGTAGTACTAGTAGTAGTAGTAGTAGTAGTAGTAGTAGTAGTAGTAGTAGCAGTAGTAGTAGTAGTAGTAGTAGCAGTAGTAGTAGTAGTAATTGTAATAGTAATAGCATCGGTATTAGTAATGGGCATAGGAACTTTAGTAGTGGGGGTAGTAATAGTAAGTTTAGTAGTAGTAGTAGTAGCAGTAGTAATAGTAGTAGTAGTAGTAGTAGTAGTAGTAGTAGTAGTAGTAGTAGTAGTAGTAGTAGTAGTAGTAGTAGTAGTAGTAGTAGTTGTAGTAAGTAGTAGTAGTAGTGGTGGTGTGGTGATAGCAGTAGTAGTTGTAGTACTACTACTAGTAGTATTAGTAATAGTAGTAGTAGTAGTAGCAGCAGCAGATGCAGCAGCAGCAGCAGTAGTAGTAGTAGTAGTAGTAGTAGTAGTAGTAGTAGTAGTAGTAGTAGTAGTAGTAGTAGTAGCAGCAGCAGCAGTTGAAAATAGAAGAAGAAGAAGAAGAAGAAGAAGAAGAAGAAGAAGAAGAAGAAGAAGAAGAAGAAGAAGAAGAAGAAGAAGAAGAAGAAGGAAGAAGAAGAAGAAGAAGAAGAAGAAGAAGAAGAAGAAGAAGAAAAGAAGAAGAAGAAGAAAGAAGAAGAAGAAGAGAAGAAGAAAGAAGAAGAAGAGAAGAAGAAGAAGAAGAAGAAGAAGAAGAAGAAGAAGAAGAAGAAGAAGAAGAAGAAGAAGAAGAGCAAGCAACAGTCTTATGAGTGTGTGTAATAATTGAAATAGTATTAGTAAAGAATAACACGGATATGAATTGTATTAGACTGGGAGCCATTCCCGAGGGCCAGTTATTAGTTTTAACAGGAGACACGGCTACAAATGAGTGACATAATTAACATGATTACGGCGAAAGACAAACAAAACGGACAGCTGACGAATAATGTACATTCTTGTTTGGCAGATATTTTGTCTGAGCAAATGCAGGCACGCAACACGATGGCAAAGAGAATAAAAACACTCGGAAAACAAGGCGGAAGCTGGAAAAGAAGAATGGACGGAGGAATTGGATAATTGAGGAATAGAAATCTTCAAAGATTTGTGTATGAATGGGTAGCAGGCAGGATGGGGTTAAAAAAAAAAGAAAAAAAAAGAAGAAGAATGTCATATTATGGTCGATTATGTAGTTGTGTCGGGAAATGTTCATTCCAGACGAATGAGATGCTCATGTTATGATTGCGTAACGTATTCATTGTGATTCTTTTCTCCTGCTTCTTCATTTTCATCATCACAATTATCACTAACAGCATACTAATTATCATTATTAGCATTAACATAACCATAATAATTGTCATCCTCTTAATCATCATCAACATCGCATCCATCAATCAGTATTAGCATCGTCATCATCATCATCATCATCATCATCATCATCATCATCATCATCATCATCATCATCATCATCATCATCATCATCATTATTACCAGGGTCATTATAATGTAATGTGAATCATATCCTCATTCTTGTCTATTATTCCAACAATTATTAAATTATTACCAGCACTCATATTACAGTAACTTCTTCTTCTTCTTCTTCTTCTTCTTCTTCTTCTTCTTCTTCTTCTTCTTCTTCTTCTTCTTCTTCTTCTTCTTCTTCTTCTTCTTCTTCTTCTTCTTCTTCTTCTTCTTCTTCTTCTTCTTCTTCTTCTTCTTCTTCTTCTTCTTCTTCTTCTTCTTCTTCTTCTTCTTCTACATAACTGTAGAGTGAAAGAGAGAGTTAGTAAGTGTGATTGTGAAAGAGAGAGAGAGAGTGAATGAGGATGAAAGTGTGTGTGTATAAGAAAGAGAGAGAGAGAGATAGAGAGAGAGAGAGACGGGGGGAGAGAGAGACGGAGAGAGAGATAGATAGACAGAGACAGAGACAGAGAGAGCTGAGCGTAGGTATGCCATGCAACATGCCATACCATATTTGTTATGTATTCTCATCTTTCATATTATCATTTTGAATGCCACTTGATGTTATCGTGTATACTATGAACAAACGTACATTACTGTAGAGTGAGTGAGAGAGTTAGAGAGTGTGAGTGAGAGAGAATGAGTGAGTGTGAGAGAGAATGTGTGTGTGTGTGTGTGTGTGTAAGAAGAGAGAGAGAGAGAGAGAGAGAGAGAGAGAGAGAGAGAGAGAGAGAGAGAGAACGAACGAGCAAACTTTATTTTCAAAGGGTTAAGAATTGGGCACGCAGGCCCGTCTAACATTCTGCCCTTCTATCACTCTCTTTCATACATTATTTCATTCACACATCATTCAAGGCTAACAAAGAACAGCAACAATATAAAAGATATGCATTATAAAGGCATGGGCAAAATGCAAACATCAGAACTACACGACTCAGTAATATTAGATAATGGTCTGACACTTGTTGTTAGCATGTGGAATATACTGGCCTACCAAAAGGGGACTGGCTGCTATACTAGGGTATTGTTATTATTATTATTATCTCTATTATTAAGGGGGAAGGTAATCCGTATTGAGATAGTGTTCGAATAAGTTGCGATTATATGTATAGGGATTGGTGATGTCTTTGATTTCTTGTGGAAGATTGTTCCACAGCTGAGGTGCAGAGTACGTTAAGCTTGTTTTGTATAAGTTAATCCTAGGCTTCGGAATGTGTAATATATTTAAACGTTTACTGTGTCTATCATTATATTTAAACAATGGCCAAAGGTAATTTGGGGCATTCCGATGCAGGACTTTGTGAATTAGTTTAGCTTTATTGAAAAGCAGGCGTTTGCGGAATGGTAGTACTGAAGGCATTTATACAGGCTAGGATTGTCACATAAATGTTTGCTATAAATTAGACTCATGGCCCGTTTATGGAGTGAGTAAAGTCGCTTGGTGTTTGAATTAGAACAACCATCCTAGATTGTAGAGCAGTAGTCAAAGTGTGTCTGTATATGAGAAGTATAGAATAGTTTTCTTGTGTCCTCATCAAGGAAGTTTTTACTTTTGGCGAGTTGATAGACTTTTTTCACTGTTTGTTTAGTGAGCGCTTGAACGTGGGAATTAAAGGTTAGGTTTCTATCAATGATTAGGCCTAATGTTTTGTGCTCAATTACACTTTCTACTGGCATGTTATCGATGTGAAGTTGACGTGATGTGTGTGAGCTTAGAGTTTGAAGTCTTTGTCTGGTTGTTAATAACGTTGATTTTGTTTTAGTGATGTTAATTTGCATACGGTTTGAATAGCTCCACCTAACTACATTATTTAATTCTTGTTGTAAAGACGACTCCAGTAAAATACAGTTTTCAGAGTTTGTGTACACTGTACAGTCGTCTGCAAATAGATCGCAGGACGACGAAAGATGCAAAGGTAGATCGTTAATATATATGGCAAATAATAGAGGGCCAAGAATAGAGCCTTGCGGTACTCCAAAATTGAAGGTAGTGGTTTGAGACAGAGATTTATTATGTGACACTACTTGCTTTCTGTTTGATAGAAAAGACGATATTAGAGTGACTACATTAGGGCCAATTTTCATTGTCTCAAGTTTTTAAATTAAAATAACATGGTCTATCATATCAAATGCTTTCTTGAAATCAATAAACACAGTTCCCCATAGACTGTTGTTGTTTATATTCTGGTGCCAATTTTCTATCATGTTTGTTAGGGCCGTATGGCAAGAATATTTTGGTCGAAATCCCGATTGGCTGTCAACAATAAGCTAGTTGCGAACTAAATACTGTAATGTTACTTTATGGATGTGTTTTTCTAGTGGCTTAGAGAGAGAGAGAGAGAGAGAGAGAGAGAGAGAGAGAGAGAGAGAGAGAGAGAGAGAGAGAGAGAGAGAGAGAGAGAAAGGGAGAGAGAGCGAGAGAGAGAGAGAGAGAAAGAGAGAGAGAGGGAGAGAGAGAGAGAGAGAGAGAGAGAGAGAGAGAGAGAGAGAGAGAGAGAGTTTAATTGTATGACTAATTTTTATGTTTCACAATGTATATGTACAATTTTTTCTAAATATTTTACCATTTTTGAGAGAATGCTACCACAATCGTCAGTGTATGTGTGTGTAAAGTGTGGGAGTTTGTTCATACTAGTTTAAGTGATTATGCGAGGCGTCATGTATGCATCTAGATGTGATGATGTGTGTGTGGATGTGTATGAAACATGTGTGTGTCCGGTGGATGTGTGTGTATGGGGGTGTGTTTGTGGGTGAGGAATGTTTGTGTGTTGGTTGGAAGTGTGTGGCTTTTGGTGGGTGGGGCGTTGTGTGGGTGGGTAATGTGTATGTGGGTGGGTGGGTGAGGGATGTGTTGGTGAATGTGGGAGGTGTGTGTGGTTTGGAGTTGGGTGTGTGATGGGTGTGAGGGATGGGTGTGGAGATGTGTGTGTGGGTGGGGGTTATAGCTGTGTGGGGTGTGTGGGTTGGGTAACTGTGGGTGGATGGAGGATGTATATGTGGATGGTGAGGGTGTTTGTAGGTGGGGAATGTGTGGGTGGGGTGATATATGTGTGGGTGAGGGGTACGTGGGAGGGGATGTGTATGGGAGATGCGTGTGAGGGATGCGTGTGGGGGATGTGTGTGTGAGGGTTGTGTATATGGGTGGCATGTTGTGTGGGAGCGGAGATGTGTGTGGATGAGGGATGTATGTGGCTAAGTTGGGTAGGTATGATTGGGTGTGGGATGTGCGGGTGGGAAAAGGATGCATGTGAGCCTGGAGGATGTGTGTTTGGCTGGGTGGATGGGGTGTTTGTGAGTGTGGGTGGTAGATAGGAGATGTATGTGTTGATGGGTGGGTGGGTGGGGGATTGTGGGTGTGAGTGGTTGAGTTGGTGGATGTGTGTGGGAGATGAGTGTATGGGTGGGGGATGTGTGTGTGTGTGGGGGGGAAGATGTTTGTGGGTGGGGAATGTGTGTGGGTAGTGGGGTGTGGGGGTGTGTAGGTTCGGGGATGGGTGTGTGTGTGTAGGGGCCTGAGAAAGTGTGGGTGGGTGAGGTAGATTGTGTGGGTGGGGATGTGTGAAAGTGGGGGATGTGTGGGTGGGTGCTTGTCTTGTGTGTGGGTAGGTACGTGATGTGTGGGTTGGTGGGCATATGTGTGTGCGGATGGGGGAGTGTGAGTGGGGGTGTGTTAGACTGGGTGGTTGGGGTCTGTGCGTGTGTGGTGGAGGATATGTAGGTGGGTGAGTGTTGATGGGTTACGGGATGGGTTGAGGAATGTGTGTGTGTGTAGGTGGGGGATGTGTGGGTGGGCGGATGCATGTATGTGTGATTGGTGTGTGTGTGAGTGTGTGTGTATGTGTGCTTGGTGGGAGATGTGTATGCGTGTTTGGGGAGATGTATGTAGGTGGAGCGTGTGTGTGTTGGTGTGGGATGTGTGGGTGGGGGATGGGTGGGGCATATATGTGTGTCTGGGGTGTGTGGTTGGGTGGGGGATGTTTGGGTGGATAGGGGATGGGTGGGTGGTTGCGGTATGTGTCTCATAACATGGTAATATGCATTGTTTTACGTTTACAACATTCATTAGACAACGTTTTGTTCCTATGTGAAAATATTATGCATTATTGATGAACGAAAGATGAGTGATTGGAAGGGTCGAATGTAAGACGGGCCTGCGTGCCCAATTTCTTAAACTTTGAAAATAAACTCCGTTCGTTCGTTCCTTCGTTCGTTCGTTCGTTCATCCGTTCGTTCGTTCTTCTTCTCCTCCTCCTCCCTTCTTCTTTTAAACTGTATCTCCAAAATGGCCAACAACCATTGCATTCTGTTTCTTCTGTCTGAAACCCATATATGATTAGGTGGATGTTGCAACTAAGAATTTCCACCACTTAAGATCCCACCTTGGTCATCACTTACCACACGCCTGTTTTGTTACAATGTTACTATTCGTGTCTTCTGTTATAATAAACGCGAACAGATTTTCATTTCATTTTCGCTTAATTGTTTACTGTTCCGCTACTAACCGAAACGTTGTGTTAGAAGAACATTTTAACAAAGTTGCCACAAAAACCCAACATAAAGAAGCAATAACAAAAAACCTACTAAGTTTGAGATTAAAGGCCTTTCAGAGCTACCTACATCTACACCACAAACGGAACGAATTCTACAATGTTTTAATGAAAACGTAAAAGGATTCATCTTGTTAACATTACTGTGATTTCAAAACTACGACTGGAGAATGTCATAGTTTCTTTGCATTATGTTGGGCCGGATATATAAGACGCACCAATAAGTCGTAACCTTTGGATATAAATACAATTTAATTTTATGTGATCAATATTTCTGAGAGATCTTTAGAGTGTTTTATTGGTGTAGAAGTTTTTGGAAATCGTTTATATTGTGCGACTTTGAAACGTGTTTACAGAGGCGCACTGTGTTATATTACTATATTCAATCAATCAGATGCCGTCTCCACAATGAAGGTTGGCTGCAATGGATCTCCAACACTGTCTCTCGCCTTGACTGTACTTTCTGCCAGATTGCCGTTCGTCCATCACTTGATGTTATCTTCCCACTTGTATCGTTGTCTACATCTTGCTTGACTGCCATAACCTTCCCCTCCGGTATGGTTTTTATAAGTGGTATGTCTTTTAACGTGACCGAAACATTTAACTTGCCTCTTTATTACTATATTAAACGCGTAAATTATATTTATTAAATAAATTAAGATATATAGATGGGTATCTGGGTTGATTCCCTACATGGCTTAATTGGACTTCAGCGTTGTCCTCCCATTCAGAAAACAATGGCAAACAGCTTAACATAAACTTGACTAGTAAATAAATATGTGCTTGGGGTTGATCGTATAGTCCAGAAAAGGGAAAGCAACGTTTTCTTTTGTTTTTATTTGGATACTTTTTGACATATAAACCAAAATGTATTTTTAATATCGTAACGTTCTCTATGTGTTAAATGTTGTTTGGGAGAACACCAGAGTACTTTTAAGGGCGTCCGTTTTCACTCCTTGAACTAAGCCAAACCAAATTAAATGAAATTATTTATACCGAAGCTGCCAGGTAGGCTATCTATTGCATTTTTTACCTATAGGTTATTGATTGTCATCGATAAAGCAGTATAGAGACAATACTAAAATATGTAACTTTTACCAACACAATGGACAACAGAAAAGTGCGAAAGAAAAGATTCACCGTTTCTTTAAGCATACAAGGAAATTCACAAGTATTGATTCAAAGAAGTAGAGGAAACAAGTAGAAATTAGAATAATTACGGTATTGTAACCATAGCTTGGACGTCGAAGTGGTCGAAATGGTAAGAGCGCGGACTTACAATTCGGGGGCTCTGATCTCGAGGTAGGCGGTTCATCCCCTACACCGGCTCTAAGATGACTTCTCGTTCAGAAAGCAATGGCAAACTACTAAACGTACACATGCCTAGAAAATCTAACCGGGATTGATCACAACGTCCTGCAAAGAACGTGCAACATGTTTAAAGTACAGCTTTCAGTGTTGATGTTATCTGGTGTCCTCTAATTTCTACTTCTTTCTTCTACTTCTGTTAGTGCCAATCAGTACGTGCCGATATGTTTATGTGCTTTTTAGTGGTTTCCATGGATCCACGACTATCAATACAATGCTATTTACTGTTTTTAACACATTAGTCGCCCGTCTCTCTGGCCGAGGGGTTACACTACTTTATCCGTTATCCCGTTTACCACGCAGAGTCTCGTAGCGGGCAAGAACTGGGAGCGGTTCGTCCCCCGCTGGTGACTTGCGGGATAACTGAGCCGGCCGCTCAGAAAGCAATGGCAAACTACTGAGCGTAATCTTGCCAAGAAATCAACAGACAGCTGAAAGATGCTGTTGACAGCGATGTCCTGTAAAAGGCTATGCGAATTTTTAAAAAAAAAACACATTAGTCAAAACGAGGCAGTAAGTTTGCTTCTGTTTGTGTTCGACCAATTAGACTTATGGTCTTCAATACACAATATAGCTACCACAGTCTGCAGAATATCAGGAGACACTGATCATAGACTAGGTCCAATAACAACCCCCATGGTAGTAAGTAAGAGATCACTTTATAGCCCCAAAGCATATTGGGTATACGGTGTTAGATCTATGTTTTATAGACTTCCGTGTGCTTTTGTATCGGTTTGACAAATGTGTGGTTGGCAGAAAGTTGTAAGACAAACCGCGCCGTGCTGCGTTAGTTGTCGGGAATGAATTATGCTCCTACTTCACATCCGTGGACTCAGGTAGGTGATAGACCAAGCTTGCAGTGACAACTTTATATGGGTCTAAATTTGGTCGAAACCAACGTGTTTCTTCAGTGATACTTGTAACGGGAAGACCCAATGTCTAGATTTACAATTAAGCGCACAATAATATTAATACCACCTGGAGTTGGCGCGTGCAACTGTATTGAATCACCCTGCAGCACATCAATCGCTGGAGCTCAAATGGGTTCTAGTCATTCATAAATTACTGGGACCGCAGGTTGAGGTTTACATCAAGCTGAGCCAACGAAATTACAAGGAAATATTGGAACTTCTGATATTTAAAAATGAAGGCAGGAAGAAGGAGAATAGAGATAGGCACGGAGCTTTAAAGGGAAGAATCATGGCCAGGATAAAAGGGGAGACAAGGGGACAACTCATTATAACATTCTCCCAGTAAAAAAGGATGCAATGTGCTTGCCATCAAAAAAGATTCGCAGACTTAGTGGCCTGTGAGTGCAGATGTATCCACCGAGGAGGACAGGTTGAATACTTTCAAGTCTGACTGGCGTGACGGCGTAGAGTTCTGACCTGACATAATTGCGATATAACCTAATTGGAGACAATAAACATTTGATGATCTTGATAAGACGGTAGTCAGAAAATAAGTGTGGCCGTAAAGGCGTGAATTGTACGTTCACAAAACTGAATGGTGGGAGGGGTGGTAACCGGTTATCAATCTGATAAATGTTTTTGCACATGTGTTTATACGTATTCGATGGTTAGGTGTTAATTAGGTGTGAGTTTTCCTGCACCCCGATAACCTGGTATAGCAATGTCAATTAATAAGGATTGAATTAGAATCCTCCATTAGATCGTCTTCTGGAAGAATAAGGAAAAGATATGTTATACCATATGTCGTTACGTCATGAATCTTAAGCTGTCTATATTTCTTCTTTAGTTAGTCAGTTAGATAGTTAGTTAGTTAGTTAGTTAGTTAGTTAGTTAGTTTAGTTAGTTAGTTGATTGGTTGGTTGGTTAGTTAGTTGGTTAGTTGGTTGGTTAGTTAGTTAGTTAGTTGCGGTTCCAACTTCACAGTAACGGGTCGTCCCCATTATGCTCCGTTCCTGTGCCAGTGAATATCACACACAATGCTCCTCATTGCTCCACGTGAATGTGGAACAGACTGGAGTCTCGACAAACCAACAGCCCGCACAGGTACACTGTGCGTAATGACGCCGCCAGAATGTCAACACAAAAGTCCTCCACGAAAAATACAGTTTATCGTCCACGGAAGCGGCAGTCACTAGAAAACCAGCAGCCACACATTACTGCATAAGGCAAACCAGTCAGTTTTGCGACAGCCGGTCGCCATTATTTCGAACATGCAGTTCACGCTAGAAACAACCGCGGACAAATTTGAAGCACTTTATTGTACATAATGCCGCCGCAAGAATGTCAACACAAAAGTCTTCTACGGCAAAAAAAAAAAATACAGTTCATCATCGTTGGAAGCGGCAAGGGCTAAAAACCCAGACGCCACACATAACTGCACAAAGGCAAAACCAGTCAGTTCTGCGACAAAGCCGGTCGCCATTATTCCTAACATGCAGTTGACACTACAAACAACCGTGGACAGATGTAAAAGCATTTCACTCGAAATTTACAACTCACAGTGCCGCGCCACGCACTCAACTCATAGCTGGGCGACTCAGCCATACACTTCCAGTGGCAACATGAGGAAAGTGCCAATACAAACGGTAGCCACGAGCATAAACACTCCAGAGGCCTTAACCGTTTAAATGCCTATCCTCCATGTTCGGGACCGGAAGTCACTTAACTGCCAAACACTGACGTTGTGATGTGAAGTGTAAGGCCGTAACATTTCTAGGCCAGGACATATAAGGTTGAGTGGCAAGTTCCATTCCTCGTCGCTTTTAACTCCTAGACAATTTCCCGAACATTCTGAAAATTTTCTAGAACCCATTTGAATGAGGTTGGGTGGACCTCAGAGACTTACTAGTTAGAACAAGTAATCCTGCCACTGCCTGAGATTGAACCTAGATCATACTCCTGGCATGCGAGAGCACTAATCACTGTGCCACTGCGGCATTCGTCTTCTATAAACAGAGGTCAATAGCTGTGATTTTATCTGTGGATATATTTGGTGTGGGTTAGAAGGTTGCGGTGACACAACCTAGACTACCCAAATGCCGGTAATAGAAGTAATGAGACGGCGTTTTATAAGGTGCATGGAATCAACATAAAATATTTCAAACTGACAAACCAGCAGACAACAAAATAGGATTTCCGGTAGCTTGGCATGAATAAAACTAGGCCAGCACCTAGTAAACATGGCAGGACGTTATAAATGAAGCCTTCACAATACCTTCCTTGATATGACAGGGGCGGAAATCCATTGCTGAAACAGTTGCCCGATTAATAATGGCGCGTTCTCTCATGTGTATAATGTGCCTGTGCAAAGATACTGTGTTAAGCAATGGTACAGTGGATACAGCTTTCTGTTGGGCATACGTAATTCTTGTTATATAGTCCATGTTGTGTGGCGTTGGTGATCATGTCTGTCAACAGCCTCCTGTCTCTTGTGTTTCAAATCATTTCTGATGCCGACGTTTCTCCAAGTCATGATGCCAAACTGTCAAGCATCCTGTCTCTTGGTCTCCCCCTGCCTCCCTTCCCCTCAAATCTTCCAGTTGTGACGACATACTTCAGCTTTCCTCCGCCGCATGCTATGTCATCCGATGCAGCATCCATCTCCAAGTATCTCAGTTCACTGTTTCCATGAGGAGTTGGTTGTAACAACTGCTCTCTCGCCCTAGAAGACGACGTTGACGTGCTTGGCCAGGCTTCACTCCCATTTGTTTCAAACAACCAGCGTTAGAGACCCATCGGTATCTGCCAGCTGGGTCCCTACTACTTTGAGAATATCGGCCCTGCCCATGCTTCTTCCCGCTATTGGTGCATTGTTTGCCAGCTGGTCCGCGCGTTCATTGCCCTTTACGCCGACATGCCCGGGTGCGTACATCCAGGTGAGTGATGTGAGGTGTGACATTATAATGCTGTCGTTCCATTTAGCTCGGAGACTGCCGTTTGCCTGTACCCGTTATTGTACGCAGACCATAACTTAAGGTTTACTTTATTCGGGGAATGAAGTTCTTCAAAGGCCACTGGTCATACCAGCTTATGTATTAAGTGTGGAGTAAGCAGGCAGTGCAGATGTTGCAATATTGTTAACGCGATGTAATCCTGCACATGGTAAAACATGATTTGCGGCTTGTAAACTCCAACCTATCTCTAGCCGCCTTTAGGTCTGTCCCTGGCTTCTCATCTCTTTCAATAGATGCCCTAGACGGCATCGTCTTCCAATACGTGGCAATCTAATTAACAAGTTATCGAAAAATGAAGCCACTGCTATCTCGTTGACCTGACACAGATATGAGCATGAAAGGTTTCTTGAAAGGATGACAAACGAAACACAAACATATCGACCACCGCCTTTATCATAAGAACCAAGAAAATTGAAATTATTTAGAAAACGGAACTGTGCTAATTCCAAGGAGAAAAAGAAGTATTCATATGCTCCATTTTCGTTTTGTTCTTTGACAAAGACTTTGGTCTAAACGTTGGTATAATTTGTTTGCTTTTGTGAGTGGTTTGACAAACTTGTTAGTCATAATCACGTTTATTTGATTGTCTTATCAATATCGAGTTAACATTACCAGTTGATGTTCCTTATAATGTTAGCAAAGCTTATAGGAGTCTGATTCTGCATGGATACCACCAGAACTAGCTACTTCACTATCCTGGGAATAACGTTAGATACATGGCAACCAATGTGTAAAATAGTATATTTCCTCAGCTGGCTTCTAGACCCGTGGATGCGCAGTGACTAGCACACTTACACGCCGTTCTCGCAGTGAAGTGTTCGAATCCAGATCGAGCGATATCTTTAAATTTACAAGAAATTCTGCTTCGACCCCACCTTAAAATGGGTATCAGGAAAATTTCCATGTAAAAAAGGTGGCTAGTGTTACACTGACCACATCAATCATGGAAGGCCTGTTAGTCTAGACTATATCATAAAGGTGGCTGGTGTTATACTGACCACATCAATCACGGAAAGGCGATTAGTCTAGACTATATGATAAAGGTGGCTGGTGTTATACTGACCACATCAATCACGGAAAGGCGGTTAGTCTAGACTATATGATAAAGGTGGCTGGTGTTATACTGACCACATCAATCACGGAAGACAGGTTAGTCTAGACTATATGATAAAGGTGGCTGGTTTTATACTGACCACATCAATCACGGAAGACAGGTTAGTCTAGACTATATGATAAAGGTGGCTGGTGTTACACTGACCACATCAATCACGGAAGACAGGTTAGTCTAGACTATATGATAAAGGTGGTTGGTGTTATACTGACCACATAATCACGGAAGACAAGTTAGTCTAGACTATATGATAAAGGTGGCTGGTTTTATACTGACCACATCAATCACGGAAGACAGGTTAGTCTAGACTATATGATAAAGGTGGCTGGTGTTACACTGACCACATCAATCATGGAAGACATGTTAGTCTAGACTATATGATAAAGGTGGTTGGTGTTATACTGACCACATCAATCACGGAAGACAGGTTAGTCTAGACTATATGATAAAGGTGGCTGGTGTTATACTGACTACATGAATCACGGAAGACAGGTTAGTCTAGACTATATGATAAAGGTGGCTGGTGTTACACTGACCACATCAATTACGGAAGACAGGTTAGTCTAGACTATATGATAAAGGTGGCTGGTGTTACACTGACCACATCAATCACGGAAGACAGGTTAGTCTAGACTATATGATAAAGGTGGCTGGTGTTATACTGACCACATCAATCACGGAAGACAGGTTAGTCTAGACTATATGATAAAGGTGGCTGGTGTTATACTGACCACATCAATCACGGAAGACAGGTTAGTCTAGATTATATGATAAAGGTGGCTGGTGTTATACTGACCACATCAATCACGGATGACAGGTTAGTCTAGACTATATGATAAAGGTGGCTGGTGTTATACTGACCACATCAATCACGGAAGACAGGTTAGTCTAGACTATATGATAAAGGTGGCTGGTGTTATACTGACCACATCAATCACGGAAGACAGGTTAGTCTAGACTATATGATAAAGGTGGCTGGTGTTATACTGACTACATCAATCACGGAAGACAGGTTAGTCTAGACTATATGATAAAGGTGGCTGGTGTTATACTGACTACATCAATCACGGAAGACAGGTTAGTCTAGACTATATGATAAAGGTGGCTGGTGTTACACTGACCACATCAATACGGAAGACAGGTTAGTCTAGGACTATATGATAAAGGTGGCTGGTGTTACACTGACCACATCAATCACGGAAGACAGGTTAGTCTAGACTATATGATAAAGGTGGCTGGTGTTATACTGACCACATCAATCACGGAAGACAGGTTAGTCTAGACTATATGATAAAGGTGGCTGGTGTTATACTGACCACATCAATCACGGAAGACAGGTTAGTCTAGACTATATGATAAAGGTGGCTGGTGTTATACTGACCACATCAATCACGGATGACAGGTTAGTCTAGACTATATGATTAAGGTGGCTGGTGTTATACTGACCACATCAATCACGGAAGACAGGTTAGTCTAGACTATACGATAAAGGTGGCTGATGTTATACTGACCACATCAATCACGGATGACAGGTTAGTCTAGACTATATGATAAAGGTGGTTGGTGTTATACTGACCACATCAATCACGGATGACAGGTTAGTCTAGACTATATGATAAAGGTGGTTGGTGTTAAACTGACCACATCAATCACGGATGACATGTTAGTCTAGACTATATGATAAAGGTGGTTGGTGTTATATTGACCACATCAATCACGGAAGACAGGTTAGTCTAGACTATATGATAAAGGTGGCTGGTGTTACACTGACCACATCAATCACGGAAGACAGGTTAGTCTAGACTATATGATAAAGGTGGCTGGTGTTACACTGACCACATCAATCACGGAAGACAGGTTAGTCTAGACTATATGATAAAGGTGGCTGGTGTTATACTGACCACATCAATCACGGATGACAGGTTAGTCTAGACTATATGATAAAGGTGGTTTGTGTTAAACTGACCACATCAATCACGGATGACAGGTTAGTCTAGACTATATGATAAAGGTGGCTGGTGTTACACTGACCACATCAATCACGGAAGACAGGTTAGTCTAGACTATATGATAAAGGTGGTTGGTGTTATACTGACCACATCAATCACGGATGACAGGTTAGTCTAGACTATATGATAAAGGTGGCTGGTGTTATACTGACCACATCAATCACGGAAGACAGGTTAGTCTAGACTATATGATGAAGGTGGCTGGTGTTATACTGACCACATCAATCACGGAAGACAGGTTAGTCTAGACTATATGATAAAGTAGTAAATGGCCCCTTACCATGTGTTTGGCATATGGCGATAGAACCATATTTTATGTTCCAATCCATTGGTCATGCCGTCAGTATCTGTTCTTCTTTATTTATAGAATGGCTCTTGTGATATACATACCTTTTGAGTTCCCTCCTTTAAATGCGTGTTTTATTTTTAAAATTGCATATCCCTTACAGGAGGTTGCAGTCAACAACAGCATTTTTCAGCTGCAGTTATTGTACTAGGCAAGTTTTTACGTTCAGTGAATGCATTTTGCGTCCTTACAAAAATGTAGTGGATTACACATCTCGTTGGTTGGTGTGGTCAATAGACAGCATTTCCCTTTACTTCCCAGAATGTTATCTGATACCCATTTTAAATTGGTTAACCAATACATTTTGAGTAGTTAGTTGAAGATCCTTTACATGACGTCGCAGTCATCTCAGCATCGTTTGGCTATTTGTGATCTCTTGGCAAGTTTACTTTGAGATGTTTGCCATTGCTTTCTGAACGACTGGCACAAATACCATTGTATTAAAAACCAACGCATTGCTGTCTACTTTCAAATTGTTCGCAGCTGTGTTTCGAAAGCTTATTAAGGGTGTAGAGCATTAAATAACACCATGAACTGGAAAAGCCGTTTTGAGTACACTTTGAAAACGTAGAACAGAAGGTTCTGGTGACTCCTACAGGCAAATCCACATGTGAAGATGTATATATATATTATATATATATATATACACACACACACAAACACTCACACACCACACATCACACATAACATTAATATAGTTTATGATATGAAATGTATCGATCCGACACTACCCTACAGCACAACTAAAGTATACGTGACACCACACAATGTTTGGCGAGCAGTCAGCGCGTACCGTCAGCCGCAGGCCACACATTATCAAACGTTAAACACAAAACAGCCGCCAGAATGCGTTCGGGTCTCCTTGTGATGGATTGATGAATGTGTCCTATTGCGTCGGATACATACTTCTTATGTTTAAGCCTGCATATGGTTTGCCATTCAGAAAAGGATTACTGAGTTTTCGTGTGAGGCGAAAACCACGTATACTTTTGAGTATATAGCTTTTCTGTGTGGTGAAAGTGGCTAGTAGAGGTAAGGTTGTAGTGTTTGTTTACTTTGTTTGTATAACGATCTACCGTTATTTTAGATCTAACAATACGTAATGCTGATATTACTACCATCACTGTTTTCCAGATGAGTTGAGTTGAGTCAAGAACCGACATCACAATAGTAGGAACATCCTCATTCGTGCCCTGTCCTTATCTGCAACAGCCAGCGAAGAGTCCCAATACTAATAGTACCGTAGCGGTCTGATTATGTGTCCACCTTTTCTCAGAGTTTTGAGTGTCGGCAAGAGCTCTAGTCACTTCCCTGGTGCACCATTCTCATTAAGCCGAGATAATCTATCTGTTCTGCACTGTACACACGATACCAATGAATCCCGACCACATCTGCCTTGTCATACATCAATACCCCACCAAGTTGTGCAGACACAATCTGTTAGTCGTTTAGTCGTTTAGTCGTTGGATCAACATCACGGCACACGGTTTAACCCATAAGTGCTCCGTTTTCCTCCTAACTCAAACCTGAGTCTGGAGAAACTCAGCTCAATGCACGAACTCCGTTGCATCGGCGAGGATCCTGAAATACTTTGGATAGATTTTTAACTCGAAATTTTGCCCGGGCAGCGCCGTTAGGCTACTCTTTTTCGATTTCCAACTGCCAAGGGATTTTTTACGTGCGTAACAATACACACGGGCGTCCGATCTCACTACCCAGAGACCAGGGGAAATTGTATTACTGGAAGTCCAGGTGGATTTTTTAAATTAATCCCAGTCCTCACCGGGGCCTGAACCCGGGACCTCCAGCACTCGAGGCGGACACCATACCTCGAGACCACTCAGCCCCCCCCCCCCTCGACACAGTCTGTACCCCTGTTCATTTCCCACCACACCAGCATGTCCTGTGGAAGACATCCAACATATGCTCTCTATTTTTGATTGTTCAATGAAGGAAGTCTGCCCTTTACCGAAACTTACCTGTCTTCATCTTTCTATCACACTTTGTGAATCTCTCACATCCACAACGTGCGTGTTGCATTTGTCCTCCAACCAGTGCAACGCCTCTGTGCCTGTCTCTACCGTCATTCTCAAAACTAGATGTTCCGGTATCATATGCCAGGCTCCCCTGCACTAAACACACTCTACCAACCTTCGCCACGAACCCCCAGGCACTTCTTTTAATTCTTAGCACAGAGCCATCGTCAGTCTCATACGATTAGTGTACTTCTGAGGAAGGTGCAAAATAAACAGTGTACCTGAAAGAAACACACACGAGGCAGTATTTTCAGAAGGAGAAAAGCACAAACTACTGCGAACAATGTGATGTAGAGTTATGGGGGGCTTTTATGAGGAGACAGGTGTAAGAAAAGCTAATGACAAATGGCATACTTAATAATAAAAGGGCGAAAGTAAGACACACAGATAATCATTTGAAGCTTCTTGTTCTCCTCCTCCTTCTGCTGCTTCTTCATCATCTTCTTCATCATCTTCTTCATCTGCTGCTTCTGTTATGTCTCATGTATTATATGACCAGGGAATGCATGAGACTTAAGCGTTGGCATATATGATCAGAAGTGGGCAAAAGAAAGAAATAGGGATAAACACTTGCTTCTTCTTCTTCTTCTTCTTCTTCTTCTTCTTCTTCTTCTTCTTCTTCTTCTTCTTCTTCTTCTTCTTCTTCTTCTTCTTCTTCTTCTTCTTCTTCTTCTTCTTCTTCTTCTGCTGCTGCTGATGCTGCCAAGGATTAGATGACCAATGAATGCATCAGACTTAAACATTGAAAATCAGTCTTCCATAAACATCACAACCGACCAACAAGCCATCATACAGACAAGGGCAGTCACAACCGTTGTAGTATTTAAACTAGAAAGTAAACAAATATGTTACCGACTTTATTTACATCTTCTTCTTAAATGTCTGTTCTCAAACGGACATTACCGACTTTGACTTTCGAATTCACTTAATTTTTTTTATAGTTCGATAATATTTTTGTTGCTTATATACATATTCATTGTCAAATTGTTTAGTTTTTCTTACATACTACATTCTCTGTCGCCTTCTGTCCCGTTTGCCTTATATTTTCACACATAATGTGAATTTTTTTCATATTCCAGATGTACCGTTATTATGTCAAATCAATGTGAATGGTCTGTTCCTTACCGTTTCGATGCATGATCTTGTACCGCCTGCATCTTTCAATGAGTTGATCAATAAGGTGCCGTCTTCATAATGAAGGTTGGCTGCAATGGATCCCCAACACTGCCAGTCTCTCCCTTTTATTGTAATTTGGTCAGACTGCTCACATCTCTTGATGTTATCTTCCCACTTGTATCGTCTAAATATTGCTCGTTTGACACCCCACTCCCACCCCCCTGTATATATTTCATAAGAGTGCTATGCGTTTTACACGTGGCGTAAATATTTCACTCAATATTTTAGCCTTTAATTTCTTCTCTTGTCATGATATTTTCAGCAAGCCTCGCGAAAACCAAATCCCCATTCCCTCAAGTTTCATGACCATGTCATTACTGGTTGTCCGTCATTTGCATGCATACAGAATAGCAGGCCAC
Organism: Cepaea nemoralis; assembly: GCA_014155875.1. NCBI lineage: Eukaryota > Metazoa > Mollusca > Gastropoda > Stylommatophora > Helicidae > Cepaea > Cepaea nemoralis. Next base: position 139,941 of record JACEFZ010021429.1, read on the forward strand.
ACACATTATAGCACACACAGTAGCAAGCCACACACATTACAGCACACACAATAGCAGGACACACACACATTACAGCACACACAATAGCAGGCCACACACATTACAGCACACACAATAGCAGGCCACACACATTACAGCACACACAATAGCAGGCAACACACATTACATCACACACAATAGCCGGTCACACACATTACAGCACACACAATTGCAGGTCACACACATTACAGCACACACAATAACAGGCCACACACATTACAGCACACACAATAGCCGGACACACACATTACAGCATACACAGTAGCAGACCACACACATTACAGCACACACAATAGCAGGTCACACACATTACAGCACACACAATAACAGGTCACACACATTACAGCACACACAATAGCCGGTCACACACATTACAGCACACACAATAACAGGCCACACACATTACAGCACACACAATAGCCGGACACACACATTACAGCACACACAGTAGCACGCCACATACAATACAGCACACACAATAACAGGCCACACACATTACAGCACACACAGTAGCACGCCACATACAATACAGCACACACAATAGCGGGTCACACACATAACAGCACACACAATAGCAGGCCACTGTCACATAATAGACCAACGTGATTTAACCAGTGATGAGAACAAAAGGCGTTCTGAATTAGCGGCATGTTCGAGGCCAAAGGTTGTTTCAACAAATCCAGAAAATGTAACTGCACGTGTTTACATCTGGTCGACGGATTGGGAACACTCGGTGGTGAGTGAGACGGGTCCCTGCATCGCTTTGACAGTTTGTCAACATTCGAATACAGATGGAACCCGTCGGATCCTGGTTGCAATCGGATGTCAGCCATCACAGGTCGGGCAGAGTTAACAGCTGCAGATGTGTAGGGGAAGTGAGTGGGATGACTCGATACACCACTTTGACAGTTCATAAACAAGTTGGATTGAGAGCGGAAGTACTCAGCTCGGAAGAAAACAGTCCATCTGTCATATAGAGTTTCCGGACATCACGCAGATTGGCAGATTGCTATTGACAACTGTTGTTGGGATCATACAGTAACTCGCTAGCTTGTTGGGGATGTCAAAACAAGTGTTGACAACTCTGACAGTGACTAAGCCAGGGACGATAGATTCTTGACAATGGATGATATGTCCAAATAACACCTGTGTGGACATAATGAATACCGTCACGTGACCAATTTTAGGTTTTGCCATAAACCATGATTGGGAGAAACAGTGTTGACCAAAACCGTGGATTATGATGGACGTGTTTGTGGGAGAGCTCTACAGTGTTAGATTAATTTAATATTAACTAGCATGTGTCGTTATGGCAAAGTGTAGCAGCCATCCGGGAATGAGGATAGTTTGCATAAGGTTCCCTTTGGTTGGAATGAAGAACCCGGAACCAATGGAAAATCCGATCCCGGATAAATTATGATGTAGAGAGATGGGCCAGCAACTTTCACAACGGAAGAAGCTGATAAACATTGCTCGGTGGAGCTGAATGGCATAAGTATCCTACATGAGTGCATACCAATCGTTAACACACCTGAAGTGATGGATGTTCAGCCCACGTGGAACTAGATCAGTAGGAACTGATGGTCACATTAGATGAAACCAAACATTGAAGTGTAGTTGTTCCACGTATCAAGGAAATCAGAACTGTCAGACAATATCTAGTAAATAAAGCAAGCCATTTTAGTCTAGATACAATGACTGTTTAAGAGTGAAAATATAGAACATTTCGCTAGAAGAAAACGTCATGTTCATGAGACAGCGTTCCATTATTTTTCACTGTGCGGAATTATGAGATCTTGGTTTTTCTAAAACTATTAAGAACCGTTGTGTTAGGAACAATAATAGTATTTTTTCACGGATTATATTTACATGGGATTCAGATCTCATGGTCATCAGAGCTCCTGGAGGAGGACATGTCTGGAGAGAAGGACACCACTTCGCTGAGGTCCATTGTACTGATTCTTGTGATGTCGTGTGATCCTTGCCATGATGAGTAGACTCTGAACACGAACTCTGTGGTCTGACCTATACATTTACATTAGAATACACGACACACATTTTCTTCGCAAAAACGTCTCATATACGTTACACTTTTCTTTTAATAAATTAATCTTTATTAATTTTTAGAAGCAAGAGTTGTTGAGTATGTTGCGTTGGGGAAGTATGAGAGGGGGCATAGTACGACAGTGAGAGAGTGATAGGGAAAGGTGTCCACGGGCTGATGGAGTGTGTTGGACGGAAGCTGGTGGATTCTCCAGGATATTGTTAGGAAATAAAAATTATAATGTGGGTGTTGACTCCCCCCACTCCAGGGACGACACTTTAAAGGAAGACACGACATTATTGGGAACTCGTAAACGGGATCTTTGGACAGCGGGATCTCTCGTAAACGGAATCCTTGGACAGCGGGATCTCTCGTAAACGGAATCTTTGGACAGCGGGATCTCTCGGAAACGTGATCCTTGGACAGTGGGATCCTCTGACAGCGGGGTCTTTTGACACGGGATCCTTAGTTATAAAACGGAGATATCATATTGGAGAATCCAGCTAGAGTGAATGTGGATAGGGGTTTGGACAAATATCTTACCTGTTCACACTTCACACGTCTGCATAGGTCTGTGGTCCTGATTCTACTCTTGTCACTGAGTGAATGTGCTGTGTGTGGTAATATCTAGATTTATAGTACTTGTTCATATATCTGTATAGTAATTTGCAGTTATATTGTACTAGACCTGCTAGCTTACCTCTCTGTATATTGGCCACTCCGAAACTAACCACGTTAGAACTAAGGGCAAAGAGGGAAGAAATGGGACTGTCGAGTTCTGCTCTAACGGATTACGTACAGGAAGTGGAGAGAGAGTATCGTCAAGCAGAAAGGGAAGATCGAAAGGCCGAGTTGGAATTGAGAAGGAAGGAGTTGGAACAAGATGCTAGGAAACTTGAAGCGGAACAGGCTGCTAAGAAACTTGAAGCTGAACAGTCTGCTAAGAAATTAGAAGCTGAACAGGAAGCACAGAAAAGGGAGCACGAGTACCGGATGCGGGAACTCGAGCTCAAGAGGCAATCTAATGGGGAAACTGAGGGAGCAGTTGGAGGTTCCTCCGTCCCAGGCTCAACCCCAGCAGGTGGACCTAGTTACCATGCTATGAAGTTCCCTTTAGCGGTCTACGAGGAGGACAAAGAGAAGATTGACCAGTACCTTCAACGCTTCGAGGCTATGTCAGTTGCTATGGGTCTGGAGCGTAACAAATGGAATCTCAAGCTATCCCAGGGATTACGCGGGACGGGCTACGAGGTTTATTCTCGCCTGCCACCAGGACATGAGAACAATTACGACGAATTAATGACGGCTCTGCTGAAACGATTCGAGGTTACGTCACATACCTACCGGAAAAACTTTCGAGCAGCGAAACGAGAACCGGGGGAGTTGTTTGCCGCCTACAGTTTGCGTCTAAAATCCTATCTCCATAAGTGGATGGATTTGGCTGGGTTCGCACATGACTATGAGAGTCTGGAAGAGCTCATGGTGGTCGACCAGCTGAAGAAGCAAATGTCTAAACCTCTCAGGACGTTCCTGGGAGAACAAGGAGCGGACGTATTGACCTCGTGACAAAATTAGCAGAACGGTTCGTCGAGGTACATGGGGAGGCAGGGGAAAAGCTTTCCACTAACACCAAAAGTCAGGAGAAACATGACAAGAAGAAAGCCAAAAACTCAGGAACCAAAAAGTGGGAGCCTTATGTGCAAACATCAGAGGATAGTTCAGAGAAGAAGAAGGAGGGAAGCAAGAGCACTTCAAGCTCTACACCAAAACGACCGTGGTCGGAGAAGTGGTGTTCAATTTGTAAGTCACCCTCTCAAAATACGAGGGACTGCAAATCGAAGGCTAAGAACCCTCAATTCGCAGCATGTCAAGTGACTTCCAAGGAGGTTGTCACGGAAAATGCCAAGGTCAACAAGGAAGCTCGCCACCAGGAGAGCTCACTCAAGTCCGGCAATAGAAAATCTAGGACAGGGAAATGGTGCAACCAATGCAAGTCAAACACGCACAATGCTATTGACTGCAGGGGAAAGTCAGGAGACACTAAATTCGTCATGTGCCCCGGGAAACCTAAGGTGGAGCCCACCGAACAGGTCGAGGCCGAGGAAGAGACTCCAGACCAGGAAAAATCACCTGTAGTGGAATTGGTAGAGGTTAACGGTCGTCAAGTGGAGTGTTTATACGACACAGGACTGGACGGGGAGGCCGTGATTTCTGCGGATCTGGTACATCCAGAACAATTCACAGGTGAGACCTTGGATATACAGCCTGCACAGAAGAGTGATGTAGCCATGAAGTTGCCCATTGCTAATGTGGAGATTCGGTCAAGGTACGTCACCGGCACCATCAAGGCCGCTGTATTGACCGATCCCATTTTTCCAGTAATCCTAGGTTGCCGGTATGTCTTTCTGGGAATGCCCAGGGAGCCAATCCATATGGGAGCAATGCAGACTCGCTCTCAGACGAGAACGGAAAAGGCAGAAGCAATTGTGACTAAGCCAATGCCGGGGGAGCTACGAACTGCCCAGAGTGAGGATGCCACTTTACGTCCTTGCTACAGAAAGCTGCAGAAAAGTGCTGATCCACCAGGACGGGGGCAGTACTACATGAAGAATAGGATACTCTACAGGAGAGCAGGAAGGGGAGACAACCTATACGGTCAGTTGGTCGTCCCGAAAGCTCACCGGTCCCAGATTCTTCATATGGGGCATACCATCTCCTTTAGTGGACACATGGGTATTGCCGCCACCATGCAGCGAATTTCCTGCCAATACTATTGGCCGGGAATGACAGATGATGTGCGTCGGTATGTGAAGTCATGCCCTGAGTGCCAGAGGGTGGCACCGAAACACTGGACAGCACCTGTGGTGTTGGGTGAGATGCCCATCATGACCTCTCCTTTCGAGAGGGTAGCCATCGACGTCGTGGGTCCACTTCCCAGGACTAGGAAGAGGAACATGTATATACTCACAATGGTGGATTGCTGTACAATGTGGGGTGAGGCCATACCGTTGACCACGATTGACTCGAAACGAGTGGCGGACGCACTGATGGAGGCCTTTACCAGATTACGCTTTCCGGATTAAATTCTGACGGACAATGGGTCTCAGTTTTGTGGAAAACTCATGGAGGAGGTATTTAGGGTGTTTCACTCTAACCATATCCATACCAGCCCTTACCACCCTCAAGCCAATGGACAAGTAGAGCGTTTCAACAGCACGTTGATGACAATGCTCAGGAAACTAGCGCAGAAAAAACCTGATAGGTGGGATGAATATATCCCAGCAGCCCTTTTTGCCTATCGGGAAGTTCCTCATGGCTCAACAGGACTACGACCCGCTACGTTGCTGTTTGGTCGTCCAATCAAAGGACCGTTGGAAGTCATGTTGAGGAGTTGGACTGAAGAGGGGACGTCAGAAGAAGTGATCTCATTCTATAAATACGTGGAGGAACTGAAAGAAAAACTCCACAAGGGATGGACTCTGGCGAATCAAAACTCGAAAAAGGCCAGGAAAAGACATGCGGCTTACTACAACCGTAGGTCTAAAGAAAGATCTCTAGAGGTGGGAGACAAAGTCTTGTTGCTACTCCCTACGGGAAACAACAAACTGGAGATAGGTTGGCAAGGACCATTTCCCGTGGAAAGGGTGATATCCAGAACCAACTATCAGATTCGGATCCGGGGAAAGTGGAAGATTTTCCATATCAATCTCTTACGGAAATACGAAGAGAGACCCGGAGACAAGGCAGCTCACCTCATGGCAATGGCAGTTGCAGTGGAGACGGAAGTGGGAACCAACGAGGGCAGGGAATATCCCTTGGTACACCAGGAAACCTATAGGGATGTGCAAGGAGCAGGAAATGATAACCCAGGTTCTCAAGTCTCATAAGGAGATACTGACTGATAAACCAGGACGAACGAGGTTGGTGGAGTTCGAGATGACCTTGACCACGCAGGAGCCTGTTCGTCAAAAGGTTTACCCAGTGCCATTCTCTAAAGAAAAGGCCCTGGAGGAGGAAATACAAAAACTGCTGGAGGATGACGTGATTGCGCCATCCACATCCCCATACAATGCGGGGGTAGTTTTGTTACGAAAACCAAGTGGAGAACACCGGTTGTGTATAGATTACCGACTTCTGAACAGTCATACACAATTTCAGGTGGAACCTTTGCCGAATCCAACTCAGTTATTCGCTAGGCTCCATAAGGCTCGGTACTTTTCAAAGGTAGATCTGAGTCGGGGGTACTATCAGATACCAGTCAAACCGGAGATTCGACCACTGTTGGCTTTCAGTACACCTAGTGGTCACTACGAATTCAAGGTCATGCCTTTTGGACTCAGAATTGCACCCAGTGTGTTTACACGCATGATGAAGACTTTACTTGATCCTTTACAGGATCCGGCCATCATTTCATTCATGGATGATATTCTGATTTCCAGTGACAGTTTGGATGACCACTTGAAATACTTGGAGAGAGTGCTTAATAGGCTCAAGGAAGCAGGGCTTACCGCTCGTCCAACCAAGTGCATGATTGGTTACCAGACTCTGGAATTTCTGGGTCACACCATCACTCCAGGACACATTGTCCCAGAAGAGAAGAACCTGGAGAAAATCAGAAATGCACTGTCAGAGTCCTAATTAGTTGCTCTGTCTCGCTCGCTGGACTTTGACAGGCAAATTACAACATCTACCACACATCTACTAGGAACACATGAATGCAATCGGAACAATCTCCGGAACAATCATTTATTACAATATATATTACAACATAGTCGCACTTCACGCTCAAACAATCGTTCACCACTAACAGCCACGCGCTAGCTCACAATGACGATCTTTACACTGTCGCCCGCATGATCATTCACAATCACAACTTCACATCATCCCGCACATATCACAGTTAGTACATTCCTCGAATATCACTACACAACGTTCATCTCCATCTATCCGTCACAAATACTATCGTTCTATCGTTCTATCGTTCTATCGTTCTATCGCTCTCTAGATCTCCACACGTCCGTCTCTAATCGCTGCCTCACACACAATGCCTCTCTCCTGGTTGACCTTCCCACATCACGTGACTCTGTTCACGGGATTCTTGCCTGACCGTCCACTAGCCAAGCCGTGGCGTCTCTTACTGCCCTTTACCTCAGTCATGCTTACACTGACTCTCGCTTACATACCGGCACTTACATTCTTCCTTACATATGTCATATAAGACCATGACATTCTCCCCCCGCACAACCAATGTGGCACTTACTCTTGGAAAAGTGACACATTCTGTTGTTGTTACTCTTGTTTCCTCTTTCTAACCTTGTCAGGGGATTATATGATCATCAGTATATGCTTGCGTCCCTTTTTGCTCTGATCTTTTTCCGAGATTAATTTCAAACATTGTTCTCTCTTTTCAGTATTGAGGTTTCTCTCAAGGTTTTGTCGTGGTCTGACAAATGTTCTGGTTGGGTCTACTTGTCATACCTCGTTATATTATTCAACCACCACTCCGTGACATTACATTATGTTCATATTTCTCAATCGATTGTCTGTGCATTCTCATCTCATAGTTATTGTGGCTATGCTGGTTTAAGGATTCTCCATTGGTTTACGTCTCGAATAAGGCTACAACTTCCTCTTACAGCATTCTTAAATTTTCTCTCTATTCAGACGTGGTTCCCCTCGTCTATATTTAATGCACACTACTCGATTCTTTATGAGCACGCTATGTCAATGTTGTGGTCATGGTTCGAATATACTTCATGTATGTTATAGTCCCCCTTACCTCATATTATGTCGGACCGTGAGTTGTTTCCCTTTGTGAGCACACCTCGTTTACTGTTATGGAGATTTGTTATCAATCTCTTTGGTTAGCATCACTCTGTTGGTATGTTCTTTCTGGTTACCATCTTCTGATGTTAATTCTATATCACTATTGCTAAGCGTCATTCGTCGGGCTATCCAGCATACGCGAAGGCAAGTTTGGTAACATTCGCGCATTGGGACTGCCAGGCGTTGATTCTCAGCATTACAACTTATTCTATTCGCCACTATACTTACGCTCATATGTACATATCACATTATAACAATACAAAGTATTATAATCATAAAATTAGACATTGAATGTCATACAGTTAACACATATACAATAAAATATACATCATCGATGCCTTTATGCACAGATAGGATACCGTTCTTGTCCTGTGAAAGCCATGCACACGGAATTACATCACTCGTGTTCAATGTTCACTGTGGTGCTGGAATGTTTGGCATTTCTTCTTTCTCATATAATTGTTGACTTCTGTATATTCTGATATTGTCTTTCCTTCTGTATAGTTATTAACACTTCCCACCCAGTTTGGACAATTTGTAAGTCTGTTCTGTAAAACTGCTGGAATTCACACGTATACTGTAAAATTGCTGGAATTCACACGTATAAAATAAGAATTAAGTTCAGTGGCCTTAATTTTGAGTGTGGCCATGGTGCGTCTGTCTGTGACTGTCCTTGCCATAGTTTGCAGGTTGGCATCCGGTTCATTAAACTGATCATCGGAAATGAATGTCTGTACTTGTGAAGCTGTCGTCGTTGTTCGTCGATTTCAAAAGGTGAATTCTGTAGATACTCGTTGGAAAACAAAGTCAATATGGGTATATCTTACTATTTGATACCTGAAATCACATGTTGAGTCTTCCTGTTATGCTGGTGACACGTTTCACGATGAAGGACCTTTCATGCTGGTCTATACAATGACGTGTGCTAGTATCATAGCGCTGGAGTCGTACAGCAGACAAGGCAACTCTGGAGTTACTGGATCTAAGGATATAAAGTGGGTTACGGTTAAAATTTCCGAAGGGTGGGGATTTTCAAATTTCATGTTGAGATCATTTTGAGTGCTATCTCCAAACCTGCACTCGTACATGTGTGTATACATTCAATAGTTCAAACAATAATAATACACCATGTATAGTTTTGAAATGTAATCGTGCATGTTTGTATGCTTTTCTGCAATTTGTGTATATTTTCCAAAATATGTAGGGTAATTTGTTGCTGATTTTTGTCAGTAATTCCACCGACTGATGATTTACATTGTTCAGCATAAGTATGTGTCTGAGTTGATTTGACATAGTGTTTAGCAGTGGCAACAACAAAATTTGGTTCAACAGTAATGATATAAATAACAAAGTCTGCTGGGTTGTCATGAGTAATATTATCTGTGTTGCGTCATGATAATGTGGAAATAAAACTGTCTGTAAAGACATTTGTTTTGTATTTACAATGAGTAGTGCAAGTATAACCATCCACTGTGTGCACTTGGTTATGTGTGTAGTTAACAGGGAGTACAGGAGGTATAGTATATACCATGATGATTTGTGATCTTTCCTCGCTGTTATGAACTGTTTGTTTTCTGTACCTTTTCCTTTGTGATGATACACACCAGTTTCTGTTTCTTCTTGTTGTAAGATGGTATGGTGTGGTACTTTGGTCTGTTCATCATGTTGTTGTATGATGAGTGGTGTAGTTAAGGCAGTACTTGTTGTGGTGTTAACTTTTTTCTCTGTGTGATTTTTGGACTCTGTGTAGTCTGTCACATTTAATACATTTCCAATTAATAAATCACAACATGGATTGTCTAATAAAGCACAAGTTACTCTGCCTGATAGGAAAGGTGATTTTATATTGGCCCATGCCATAGGATATTTCTCTACTGTCCCTGAAACAGTTTTGCAATAAATGTACTCATCTAGGTAGTCTTTAGGATCAGCTAGGGTCTTTCGAAGACCGATAAGACAGGACCTTGTGTCGCGTACGCATGTGCATACTGTGTCATTGATGTAACCTTCATGGAATGTTAGTTTTCCTAACGACAGTCTTGAGGTTTTGTTCATTTCCTCACATTCTTGTTGAGTATTGACCTCTTTACATAAGGAATGAGGTTGAGTGATGTTAACAACATTATTAAAATATGGTACAAAGTCTGATGGGTAAAACTCAGTTTGTTCTGACTTTGCAGTGTTTGGTCTTGTTTTCGTCTCTGTGATGTTTACTTTTTCTAAGTTCTTTGCTGAACTGTCTGTTGTAATCTTTATGGCTGCATTTGCTTTTGCTATCTGTATTCTTTTTACACCTTCACATTCAAAACGTCTGTGGCCATAAGCAAGGCAAAAATGACATTTTGTTCTGTATTTCCTTTGATTTACCTTCCCCAGTTTTTGTGCTATTATAGTATTTAGGTATTCTTGATAAGTGGGATTCTTATCGCATATTCCATTTTCTGTATGTGGAGTGCTACAATGTTTGCACAGTACTGGTTTTGTTTTCTGTGGTTTGTTTTGACAATCTGTGGCTGCAGATGCCGTTGATTTCACAGTACTTTTCTGTTGAGTGTTCTTAACCAGGTTTATACTTTGGTTGTAGTATTCGCGGCATTTTTCTAGTAAGTTTTTGATAGGTTCTGTTTTATGTTCTTCTAAATATTTTCCGCATTCGGCTGGTAGTGTTGCTTTTAGTTTTTCTATAAGCAAGAAATTTATTACTCCTTGATTGTCGTCTGAATGTTTAATTACGAATATTAGTTTTTGAAAGATTCTTCTAATTCACTTATATACTGGGTGAATGACTTGTCTGTGGCTGGTTTCACATTTTGTATTTCTACTTTTATAGTCTCGAAAGAGGTTAGATAAGTTTTAATATCCTTGTTTTCCAATATTCATAGTCTTCACTTTGCATATCTGGTATGGTCTCTTCAAGTCTTTTGTGTTTTATTGGTACGTGTGTTCTGTACCATTTACCCCAATGCATCGGTAAGATGTTGTATTCCTGCATTTTCTTTTCAAAATTCTGTGTCCACTCATGCATAAAGTTATGGTTTATATTACACTTTGCTTTATCATGTGCCCGTGTACTTTCGAAAAATTTTCGCACCTTCATGTAATGAGTTAGTGCCCCAATAGTATGATAGGCATTCCTCCTGTGACACTGACATTTTCTGTTAATTAATATCTAAATCCACTAATGATGGTCTTTATACAAAAAATCAAAGAATGCAGATTTGGGTAATTAGCAATCAAAATTAATCAACTTATCTTTCTCTGCTGACTACTCGAACGCTTGATGTACAGGAACGTGATTCTCGTGTTGGTTACCGCTGACCTGGTCTGGTTACGTCGGTCGCTTTGTAGAATTGAAACCTGCTGTGGAAAGAAATGATGTTATTTTCGTTCTGACTCTATTAACACATCTTTACTTTACAATTTCTAATATATTATGGAATAGGTCTTCTTCTTCTTTACAAAAGTAGCGTTCTTTTGTGCGTTCTACATGAGCATGTGGTTCATGTGTACTTCTGACACCATTATACCTGTCAGAGTCCTAATTAGTTGCTCTGTCTCGCTCGCTGGACTTTGACAGGCAAATTACAACATCTACCACACATCTACTAGGAACACATGAATGCAATCGGAACAATCTCCGGAACAATCATTTATTACAATATATATTACAACATAGTCGCACTTCACGCTCAAACAATCGTTCACCACTAACAGCCACGCGCTAGCTCACAATGGCGATCTTTACACTGTCGCCCGCATGATCATTCACAATCACAACTTCACATCATCCCGCACATATCACAGTTAGTACATTCCTCGAATATCACTACACAACGTTCATCTCCATCTATCCGTCACAAATACTATCGTTCTATCGTTCTATCGTTCTATCGTTCTATCGCTCTCTAGATCTCCACACGTCCGTCTCTAATCGCTGCCTCACACACAATGCCTCTCTCCTGGTTGACCTTCCCACATCACGTGGCTCTGTTCACGGGATTCTTACCTGACCGTCCGCTAGCCAAGCCGTGGCGTCTCTTACTGCCCTTTACCTCAGTCATGCTTACACTGACTCTCGCTTACATACCGGCGCTTACATTCTTCCTTACACATGTCATATAAGACCATGACATGCACCAAGGCCAAAAACGAAGAAGGATGTGCGATCTTTTCTCTCGTTTTGTGGGTTCTACCACAAATGTATCCCACATTTCACTGAACTGGGAGCTCCATTGACGGAAACCTTGAAAAAGGGATTCCCGGACCAAATCATTTGGACACCAGAATGTGAGACTGCCTATAGTCAGTTAAAGGAGGCCTTGGTCATCAAACCTGTATTACAGCTCCCGGACCTTTCCAAACCATTTGTGTTGAGAACAGATGCGAGTGCGATTGGAATTGGAGCCGCTTTGTTACAGGAAGGAAAAGACGATGCTTCGGTTTTGAAACCTGTGGCATACGCCAGCAAGAAACTACTCCCGGCGGAGAGGAATTATTCAACCGTCGAGAGAGAGTGCTTGTCCCTTGTATGGGCAGTGTAAAAATTCCAGCCGTATTTGTATGGAGTTAAGTTTCGAGTCCAGTCGGATCATCAGCCCCTGATGTTCCTGGCTACTTCTCAGAAGCTCAACGCCCGTTTGATGCGATGGTCGTTGCTACTTCAACCTTACAATTTCACAGTGGAGTACATTCCTGGGAATTAAAATGTTGGCGCGGACTTATTGTCAAGACACCCAGCTCCTGAAGAAGAAGAATGAATCATCTGGATTAAACTCACGGTGGAGAAGAGTGAGATGGACTACTCTCTTAAGAGTCACATAATGTCACATGACACTATGTCACATAATAGACCAACGTGATTTAACCAGTGATGAGAACAAAAGGCGTTCTGAATTAGCGGCATGTTCGAGGCCAAAGGTTGTTTCAACTAATCCAGAAAATGTAACTGCACGTGTTTACCTCTGGTCGACGGATTGGGAACACTCGGTGGTGAGTGAGACGGGTACCTGCATCGCTTTGACAGTTTGTCAACATTCGAATACAGATGGAACCCGTCGGATCCTGGTTGCAATCGGATGTCAGCCATCACAGGTCGGGCAGAGTTAACAGCTGCAGATGTGTAGGGGAAGTGAGTGGGATGACTCGATACACCACTTTGACAGTTCATAAACAAGTTGGATTGAGAGCGGAAGTACTCAGCTCGGAAGAAAACAGTCCATCTGTCATATAGAGTTTCCGGACATCACGCAGATTGGCAGATTGCTATTGACAACTGTTGTTGGGATCATACAGTAACTCGCTAGCTTGTTGGGGATGTCAAAACAAGTGATGACAACTCTGACAGTGACTAAGCCAGGGAGGATAGATTCTTGACAATGGATGATATGTCCAAATAACACCTGTGTGGGCATAATGAATACCGTCACGTGACCAATTTTAGGTTTTGCCATAAACCATGATTGGGAGAAACAGTGTTGACCAAAACCGTGGATTATGATGGACGTGTTTGTGGGAGAGCTCTACAGTGTTAGATTAATTTAATATTAACTAGCATGTGTCGTTAAGGCAAAGTGTAGCAGCCATCCCGGAATGAGGATAGTTTGCATAAGGTTCACTCTGGTTGGAATGAAGAACCCGGAACCAATGGAAAATCCGATCCCGGATAAATTATGATGTAGAGAGATGGGTTAGCAACTTTCGCAACGGAAGAAGCTGATAAACATTGCTCGGTGGAGCTGAATGGTATAAGTATCCTACATGAGTGCATACCAATCGTTAGCACACCTGAAGTGATGGATGTTCAGCCCACGTGGAACTAGATCAGTAGGAACTGATGGTCACATTAGATGAAACCAAACATTGAAGTGTAGTTGTTCCACGTATCAAGGAAATCAGAACTGTCAGACAATATCTAGTAAATAAAGCAAGCCATTTTAGTCTAGATACAATGACTGTTTAAGAGTGAAAATATAGAACATTTCGCTAGAAGAAAACGTCATGTTCATGAGACAGCGTTCCATTATTTTTCACTGTGCGGAATTATGAGATCTTGGTTTTTCTAAAACTATTAGGAACCGTTGTGTTAGGAACAATAATAGTATTTTTTCACGGATTGTATTTACATGGGATTCGGATCTCATGGTCATCAGAGCTCCTGGAGGAGGACATGTCTGGAGAGAAGGACACCACTTCGCTGAGGTCCATTGTACTGATTCTTGTGATGTCGTGTGATCCTTGCCATGATGAGTGGACTCTGAACACGAACTCTGTGGTCTGACCTATACATTTACATTAGAATACACGACACACATTTTCTTCGCATACACGTCTCATATACGTTACACTTTTCTTTTAGTAAATTAATCTTTATTAATTTTTAGAAGCAAGAGTTGTTGAGTATGTTGCGTTGGGGAAGTATGAGAGGGGGCATAGTACGACAGTGAGAGAGTGATAGGGAAAGGTGTCCATTGGCTGATGGAGTGTGTTGGACGGAAGCTGGTGGATTCTCCAGGATATTGTTAGGAAAGAAAAATTATTATGTGGGTGTTGACTCCCCCCACTCCAGGGACGACACTTTAAAGGAAGACACGACAGCCACACACATTACAGCACACACAGTAGCAAGCTACACACAATACAACACACACAATAGCCGGCCACACACATTATAGCACACACAATAGCAGGCCACACACATTATAGCACACACAATAGCAGGCCACACACATTACAGCACACACAATATCAGGCCACACACATTATAGCACACACAATAGCCGGCCACACACATTATAGCACACACAATAACAGGCCACACACAATACAGCACACACAATAGCAGACCACACACATTACAGCACACACAATAGCAGACCACACACATTACAGCACACACAATATCAGGCCACAGACACATTACAGCACACACACTAGCAGGCCATACACATTACAGCACACATAATGGTAGGCCACACACATTACAGCACACACAATAGCAGACCACACACATTACAGCACACACAATAGCAGGCCACACACATTACAGAACACAAAAAAGCAGGTCACACACATTATAGCACACACAATAGCAGGACACACACATTACAGAACACAAAATAGTAGGTCACACACAATACAGCACACACAATAGCAGGCCACACACATTACAGCACACACAATAGCAGACCACACACATTACAGCACACACAGTAGCAGGCCACACACATTACAGCACACAAAATAGCAGGCCACACACATTACAGCACTCACAGTAGCAGATCACACATATTACAGCACACAAAACTGGTTACATGTTGCAAGATTTCACTTTTACACGTGGTTGCACAATTTTGTGAAAGAATCTTTAGTTATGACGATTTTTAAACTTTAGCTCTGTATCTTACGTTTGTGTAATTTTATTAATTTTTAGACATCCATATGTGGGATTTCTGGTGTCGTTTTGGTGATCGTTGTAATACACACACATAATATGTTCATCTGTTTATGCGGGAGCAGTGAGCCCGCCTTAATTTGAGACCTGGCACTAGACAATCGTAGAAGGCAGGAATTTCACACATAAAATAGTGAGATATATCCATGTGTGGCAGATTTTTAAATTGTATCTGTGCATCTTTATCTGTGTGTAATTTATTAATTTCAGAAAACCATGAATGACTTGTATTGTGTCTTTTGTACGATAGTACAGACACCCATACACAGAATGTTTATTTGTTCCTATAAATAACCAAAGACGGCATTTTGCCGTCTGACGGACGATAGTTTGTAAAATGGAGTTATACCTCTCCATATTTGAAAATCTGGGCTGAATTCAGAACCATGTGTTTTCCATGCAGCTTGATTCTCTCTCGGTCGGCCTAGTTTTCTCCAGAGGAAAGGTAACCCCAATACGTCTGGAACAAGACAAGCTGCAGAAGCTGTCGGATTAGCAAAGCAATGCTCTGAATGGCCTCCAGCGGCACCTTCCATCCTAGACCAGTTGCTGACCAAGGCTTAAGGCTTGATCTGCCCTGCCATGCCATTGAGTTGTTAGCTTGCATTTTCTCGTTCAACGGTAAGACTTGTGCCCTCCCATGTGCGTTCCTCTGTCGGAAGTCGGTCGCTCAACATGGGGTGCCTGGTTTGGTGAGCGCCGCCCAACATTCATCGTTAACATAAAGCAATCGGTAACGTCTACTGTCACACGGCAGCTCAGTCATATCTGACTAAAACCTGAATTTATTCTACCACTATAATGCTCAGAATTATTATTCTGTGTGTAAACCCTTGTAATCAGTAAAACAATATCAGAAACATAAATGTATGCAATTATTGATTGACACATGTGGTTGACACGCTTGGCGCAGGTTGGTCATGTGATCGACTCCCCATTCAGACGGCTGTTTTAAGGAGACCTATAGAGTTTCCGTAGCGATGTAATTACGCCGCCTATCTTGTGCTCTGATGGTTGTGGATTCGATACCGGCCTAGGTCGTTCGGTTCATGAGTGACATTTATTCGGATACTTCAAGGAGTCGTCGCTAGAGCTACGGAGTTCGTGTTCTGTACTACGCTTTCATTAGACACCCCCCCCCCCCCCAATCCCCTGTGGAAAAAGGCCGAGTCGTATAAGATAAAACTCCGTACAATGAAGTTGATGCTCTTGCCTTTAAAGCCTTTTTTTAAAAACAACTGACCTGGACTCCAAGGTCAATAAATCAATCATGTGCCACGCTGGAAAGCGTGGGCGGTCATGACTCGCCATTTCACTCGATCACCAGAGTCGCGGATCAGTTCAGTGTTCATGTCTCGACCATGCTATGTGGCCAAGCCATCCAGGCATTTACTTCTCGGTCTTCCTCTTGGTCTGTTCCCTTCGATCTTGCCAGTTGTCACTAAGTTCTCCAATCCATTTCTTCTCATAACATGTCCAAAATCATTTGACTGTCTACGTCTAATATCTTTAATCAATTTACGATTTTCATTTGCCTCCTGTAGTACCTGTTCGTTGGTTTTTCTGTCTGTCCATGGTATTCTTTGCATTTTCCTCAGAAACCACGTTTCAACAGCCATCAGATGTTGTTCAGCATGACTGCTCATTGTTCAAGTTTCACATCCATACAAAAGAACAGGCTCTACGTAGCACCTCAACACTCTTTTTCTCGTTTCAAATGACACCCAAGGTCAACAGAATCTAAAAACATAGAGTTCCGGCTGGTCTATCTAATATCATTTCGTACCGTATAGAAGGGGCCTTGATTAGATATGAATATATAAAACATGATAAAGAGGTGGAAACAAGAAGACAACTTAGACAGCACAGAGATTAAAAGCTGTGTGTTACTTGGGCCCATAAGGGACGTAAAGAAAGTACCACTATCTGTCCCTTGCATGTCGCAAGAGGCACCTTAGGAGGCTTGGTCATGGGCTACCGCATGCCTTAGAAGACTCTAGCTACAAACCCAACCAATAATAAACAGATATATACAGGGTTGGTGTAAATTGATGGAGGACATATGCTACATTTGGAGATAAAATATGAAAGATACGATACGCACACCGGGTTTCCAGTCGGTTACCTCTGAAAGCTATATACTTCAGGAAAGAGTGTGCTTCTTTGTGCTGCCAATTCAATGCCCCTAGCTAAACATTGCAAGAAAACATGGTCTATCACACACCCGAACCAATAATTATGGAGTAGAAATAATAACTGAACATAAAACATATTCCTTGCACGGTTCTCGTTACTCACATCCCTGGGAGATAGAATTGCAAAGGATCGATATAATTTAGGCTACATTCTTTCATGCTAATGTGAATAAGCAACACGCAATCCATAAACTAGTAAAGTGGCTGTATTTTGACGAATTATAACGTTGTCCGCAGCCGCTGTATTGTGTGTGCGTGAAATATTAACGCTAGAGGGGTATTCGAATATAGCTGCTACAGAACTGATTCAACTCAGTGAACTAAGTAGACAGCAGTGTTTGAGAAATCCTGAAGGCAAATCGTTAAATAATTTAAATTCCTTGTGTGTTTTAATTTTCAGTTATCTTCGCTAGATCTGTGTGTGATGTTCCTGAAGAAGTGGACAAGGATCCAAACGTCAGATTTGTTGTGTTTTGGTTTAGCTTAATTACAACGTATGTTTTTTTTAGGATTATTATTATTATTATTATTATTATTATTATTATTATTCTCTCTCTCTCTCTCTCTCTCTCTCTCTCTCTCTCTCTCTCTCTCTCTCTCTCTATCTATCCCTCCGCTCTTTCTGTCTCATCTCTCGCTCTCCCCCCCCTCTCTCTCTCTCTCTCTCTCTCTCTCTCTCTCTCTCTCTCTCTCTCTCATCTCTCTCTTGAAGGAATCACACATATCTATTTCTGCATTGATGATGTCTCTTACTATTTACAACAAATGCCATTACCTAGAACTAGACCGAATGAGACAAACAAGAATCGATATTGATCCACCAACATATCCTTGGATTGGCTCTCTTAGACTGCTGTGAATCCCCTGGAAAACTGTTTCAACTCCCAAGTCCACTGCGTTGACATCCAGAAAGTCTGAGCCCAGAAACAAGCTTGCATCAATCGGAGTGAGATGGCGTAGCATCCACACCACCGGCAGCAAAGCACCATTTATAGGAGGACCGTGTTGAACAGCTCTCCTTCCCCTCTCCATGCTCATATATCAGCACTGGAACCTCACATCTACGGAGAAACATAGGAGGATCTAACAAAGCAAACGGACTGGCTTTGTTTAACTCTCGGCCGGTAATGTTGCCACAGCTGGTGTTTGGTATATGATGGCCAACAGACCATGACTGGAATCCTCGGGGGTTACGTACCATACATGTCTTTGCATTCTACTTGGTGAGCTTTTATTTATTGAATATGATAAGATGCATAAAGAAATAAGAGATATATGCATAAAGGCAAACTGAAATTGGTTAAATAAGCAGTGTAAGAAACTAAACTAAATTATAACAACGATACAAACAATATGGACAGACAGATCAGTGTGTTTATAAGAAGGAAAGTAAGAGTAAACATATGCTGTCTGTATATTTTTTTTTAAAGGAAAAGTATTTCTGGAAGAATGTGCTTTAATAAGAGATGGACTTAATTCAAAATAGAGTAGCATGATAGTTAGTTGCATATCCTTTACTGGGTGTAGCAGTCAACACCAGCATTATTTGCTGTTGTGATCTCTTGACAAATTTACGATCAGTAGTTTGCCATTGATTTCTGAACTATGTATGATAGAGAAAGAGCAAAATTAACCGGAAAATGTATGGTACACCTATACCAAAAGAAGAAGTCATGGTATCAACAAATATGATGAAAGGAAAAACAAAAGCTGGCAAAAATGATTCTCAACAAAATAAATATCAAGGTACTGAGAGTTTTTAAAGTAGAAATACTAACTGAAATGTTGAACTAGAGATATGCTGAAATCTATATTTATAGCTCTGCCAAAAAGACCAGAAACAAATGAATGCTCTCAATTTCGCACAATTAACTTTATAAATCACGTCCCCAAACTTCTACACAGATCTATAATCGGCCATATCCAAATGTAAACATTTACGAGACCATGGGCCTTAATGCGCTTAAACATCCGATACGCTGACTGCACAATCGGGTATTTAATCACTACGCCAGTCGGTTGTACTTCAACGTTGACTTCTCGTTCAGAAAGCAGTGGCAAACTACTGAACGTAAAATTGCTTAGAATATAAATCTGGGGTTCGAGTTGATCGCAACGTCCTTAAGACATGCAACGATCACATATGTGATCATGCTTTACAACGTGTCTTTAATTTGCAACATTTACATACATATAAATATGTCCGGGAAAACCAGATTAAGAAAATAATACGAACAAGCTGGATTTAATAAGCTGGTTGGAGTGCTTACATAAAAAAGTTACATAAAAGATGAACTGCTCACATTTAACACACACAAAAAAAGTTACATAAAAGATGAACTATCTTGAAGAATTTTCTCGGACATACATTCTATAGCATTGAACTCCTATGAATGCCCCCGGTGCATCGATCCGCCACCAGATGTTTGCCAATCCTGGGGTGCTCTGTGGTTTGTCACAGTCATGCGGATGATTTCAGGCGGGATTGTATCCACCACGTGTATTGATTGTGTCACTCAAACTGTGTATTTGCTTCGAACTTAGAATGGTCGTTTGCTACGGACGTATTTATCTGTTAAAGTGTTTTCTTTCAACTGGCTGCATTACAACCACATTATCTGTGACACATGAGTACTAATGAGAGTAGTAATGGTGGTGGTACTAGTACTATTAGTAATAGTAGTAGTAGTAATAATAGTAATAGTAGTTGTAGTTGTTGTAGTAGTAGTAGTAGGAGTAGTAGTAGTAGTAGTAGTAGTAGTAGCAGTAATAGCAGTAATAGTAGTAGTAGTATAGAAGTAGTAGTAGTAGCATTAGTACTAGTAGTAGTAGTTGTAGTAGTAGTAGTAGTACCAGAAGTAGTACTAGTACAAGAAGGAGTAGTATTAGTATTAGAAGCATTAGTAGTAGTAGTTGTAGTAGTAGCAGTAGTAGTAGTAGTAGTAGTAGTAGTAGTAGTAGTAGTAGTAGTAGTAGTAGTGATAGTAGTAGTAGTAGTAGTAGTAGTAGTAGTAGTAGTATCAGTAGTAGTAGTAGTAGTAGTAGTAGTAGTAGTAGTAGTAGTAGTAGTAGTAGTAGTAGTAGTTGCATTAGTAGTGGTAGTAACAGTATTATTAGTAGTAGTAATAGTAGTAGTAGTAGTAGTAGTTGTAGTAGTAGTAGTAGTAGTAGTAGTAGTAGTAGTAGTAGTAGCAGCAGCATCATCAGTAGTCGTAGTAGTAGTAATAGTAGTAGTAGTAGTAGTAGTAGTAGTAGTAGTAGTGATGGCAGTAGTAGTCGTAGTAGTAGCAGTAGCAGTAGTAGTAGTAGTAGTAGTAGTAGTAGTAGTAGTAGTAGTAGTAGTAGTAGTAGTAGTTGTTGTTGTTGTTGTAGTAGTAGTAGTAGTAGTAGTAGTTGTAGTTGTAATAGTAGTAGTAGTAGTAGTAGTAGTAGTAGTAGTAGTAGTAGTAGTAGTAGCTATAGTAGTAGTAGTAGTAGTAGTAGTAGTAGTAGTAGTAGTAGTAGTAGTAGTAGTAGTAGTAGTAGTAGTAGTAGTAGTAGTAGTAGTGGTGGTGGTGGTGGTGGTGGTGGTGGTGGTAGCGGTAGTAGTGGTAGTAATAGTAGTATGTAGTAGAATTAGTGATGGAAGAAGAAGAAGAAGAAGCCGATTGATTGATTGATTGATTGATTGATTGATTGATTGATCTTTATGTTAGAACAGAATGTCTTAACATTCGGACCTTTCAATCACTCATCTTTCGTTCATTAATAGTGAATGATACATTCACATAGAAAAAAAAAACCATTGTCAAATGAATATTGTAAATATAAACAATGCATACTACACATACACCACACACACAAAACATCCCCACCCACCCACATATGCCTCCAACCACACACACCCCTAGGCACACATATTCCTTCACCGACCCACCCCCTACCCACACATCACCCACCTACACACATACCTCCACCCACACACATCACCCCACATCCCTCACCATTCCCTTAACCCACACACACTCACCCACCCACCCACACCCCCAAACACTTAGCCAAACATACATCCCTCAACCACATATTACCCCACCCACACAAACATCTCCTGTCAACCCACACATCCAGCACCCACCCACACAATCTCCCTCACAAACACACACATCCCACACCTACCCACACACATCCCCCCTCACACACATGCACCCCCCACACACACACATTCCACACCCATCCCCAATCCCATACATCCTCCAATCACCCATCCCCCAACCACTCAACTACACATCCCCCACCCACACACACATTCCTCCCCCCAACCCACATATCCCCACCCACACACATCCGCCACCCACACATATCTTTTCACCCATACACACATCTCCCACGCACATCCCTCACCAACGTACTCATCGCTCAACCACCCTCACCACACATCCCTTACCCATCCATCAACACACACATCCCCCACCTACCCACGCACACTCACACGCCCCAACCACCCAGCCAAGCACACCCCCCCCCCCACCCTCATACACATTCATCGCTCACCACAAGAAGAAGAAGAAGAAGAAGAAGAAGAAGAAGAAGAAGAAGAAGAAGAAGAAGAAGAAGAAGAAGAAGAAGAAGAAGAAGAAGAAGAAGAAGAAGAAGAAGAAGAAGAAGAAGAAGAAGAAGAAGAAGAAGAAGAAGAAGGAGAAGAAGAAGAAGCCCGTGTTCACATGTCGTTAAGGTATCGGATAAATATGGCTGCAGACGCTTGATAACGTGATAATTCGACACTTGTGACTACCCACACTAGCATCAAACCCCCCGATTGGACGTTTCCAAATTCCCCGTACTCACTGTAGGAAGTTAGAAGTATGTGATCACAGACAGTATGACGATGAAATTATACGTGCGGCGAGCGAGATGATAAAACATTCTTAATACGGAATATCCGAACATAAGATTTTGCGAATGCATACAACGTGACTCTGATCTGTTCCACTGTTCACATGGGGCAGTGAGGAGCATTTTGTGTGATATTAGCTGACACAGGAATGGAGCATTATTGGGCACCCCTTTGCCATGAGGTTGGAACAGCGACTAACTAGCTAACACATCAACTAACTTTTTAAGAACATGTGAACAGAACTAAAATTTAACACAAAATCTACAAATGTATGTATAACGCGATATTTCTTTTAAATTTGGAAAGTTGATTTGCACCTCCCAAGTTCTCTTGACCCCTGTATACTGTATGATGTAGTTTTTGAAAGATAAAAGTGATAAGCACTAGATGAACTATCTATGTTGAAGAATCTTCTCGCATATATCTTCTATACCATTCAAAGACCATCGATCCGTGCATCGATCTACCACCAGAGGTGTTTGCCAATCCTTAGATAGGTTATGTACTGTTTAATTATACGTGTATACAGAGCTTACATTAGAGTGATGCTTCCATCTTAGAACCTTGAGTCATCTTGGACAGGGGGATGCTGGGGCAAGGAAACTGGCGAGGCACTAAGAATGTGTATCTGATCCGTGATACGAGTGCATTTATGCACAGGAACAACTTCATGCTGATAGGAACTTTAGAGTCTTAACTCTCGGGGTACTGTTTTCACTAGGAAGCTTCACTTAATCATCACGTTTGACTTACCATCGTTCAAGTATTTCGCAAATAACCTTACTAAATCAGTGACATTTAACTTACTATATCTACAGGATTTTACTAGAAGGTCTTACTATCTTTTTAAGTATTTTGCACATAACCTTACTAAATCAGTGACATTTGACTAACTATATATACAGGAAAAGATCTCAGACTTGTAAAAAACATATATTGGAAACAACAAGCTGCCATAAGAGTTGATAATGAAGTAAGCCAATATCAGCCTATTAAGAGAGGTGTGAGACAGGGATGTGTAATATCTCCAGATCTGTTTTCCCTGTACAGTGAAAGTATTTTCAGAAATATTGAAGATATGGAAGGAATCAACATTGGGGGACGATGCATCAATAACATTAGATATGCAGATGATACAGTCTTGATTGCATATAATGAACAGGACCTGCAAAATTTAGTAGATGCGATTATTACACACAGTGAACAACTAGGGTTAGAATTAAATTGTAAAAAGACACAGATTATGGTTGTCACTAGGAAGAACGAAATACCACAATGTAATATACAAGTAAATGGGAATATTCTTCAACAAGTGAATAGGTACAATTATCTCGGAACAGTAATAACATCTGATGGGAGATGCCTTGAAGAGATTAGAACAAGAGTCGCCATGGCAAAGGTAGCCTTTAGCAAGATGAAAAACATACTGAACAATAAAAAGATGTCAATTGAACCGAGAAAAAGAGTGTTGAGATGCTACATAGAACCTGTACTTTTATATGGATGTGAAGCGTGGACAATGAGCAGTCAGGCTGAAAAACATCTGATGGCTGTGGAGATGTGGTTTCTGAGGAAAATGCAAAGAATACCATGGACAGCCAGAAAGACCAATGAACAAGTCCTTCAAGAAACAAATGAAGATCGTAAATTGATTAGAGAAATTAGACGTAGACAGTCACAATTTTTTGGGCATGTTATGAGAAGAAATGGATTGGAGAACTTGGTGACAACTGGTAAGATCGAAGGGAACAGACCAAGGGGAAGACCTAGAAGCAAGTACCTGGATGGCTTGGCCTTGTGGCATGGTCGAGACAGAAACTCGGAGCTGATCCACGACTCTGGTGATCGAGTGAGATGGCAGAACATGACCGCCCACGCTTACCGGCATGGCACATGATGGAAGGATATACAGGTGTTTACGAGAAGGCTTTATTAAATCAGTCACGTTTTAATTACCATCTTTTCAAGGTTTTACTAAAATCAAAAGTTTCTTCCAAAGCCTTTACAATACGTGGCAGTTAACACCAGCGCGTTTTTGCTGTTTGTGATTACTTGGCAAGTTTACGTTCAATAATTTGTCATTGCTTTCTGAATGACCAGCACTCACGTCTTTATATGGAAACCAACGCAATGTGATCTGCTGCCAAATCGTCCGCAAATGTGTTTCAAACGCGATATGTGAGCTTGCGAATTGCATCCGTAACCCTTTCGCTACAGCGACAGTTTGGACTTGCTGCAGAGCCAGTGTTTACTAATGATCTGATTAAGTCTGTCACGTTTGTACTTGCTGCAGAGCCAGTGTTTACTAATGATCGTATTAAGTCTGTCACGTTTGTACTTACTGCAGAGCCAGTTTTTACGAATGATCTTATTAAGCCTGTCACGTTTGTACTTGTTACAGAGCCAGTTTTTACTAATGATCTTATTAAGCATGTCACGTTTGTACTTGTTGCAGAGCCAGTTTTTACTAATGATCTTATTAAGCCTGTCACGTTTGTACTTGCTGCAGAGCTAGTTTTTACTAATGATCTTATTAAGCCTGTCACGTTTGTACTTGTTGCAGAGCCAGTGTTTACTAATGATCTTTTTAACTCTGCCACGTTTGGACTTGAAAGTTTCACTAAACCAGTGCCGTTTGACTTACTATCTCTTCTTCACGTTTTCGTTAGAAAACTTTAATAAATCAGTGTTATTTGACTTTTCTTCGCGTAGCCACTAGGTCGTATTAAATGAATCACAACACAAAAGCCGTGTTTTTCTCCATGTTCTAGCCAAATTCCAGGGTATATTGGTTTATATTAGGCGTTGTTCCTGCAAGACGAGACAGGGGCCGACCAATACTAAGGTAGACAAACGACATTAGAGATGCTCTGCTCATGAATATGTATAAGGCAGGACAAATGGCGAAAGATCGATAATGTTTCTGGTGGGCGTAAGGAGAACGACGTTCTGTAAAGAAAGTGCTACAAGATGATTACAATGATACTGCGTCTGATGTTAGTGTCATCATCATTATCATCACCACTATCATCATCTTCATGTTAAACTTGTCTATTTCAACTTGCTACAAGATGATTATGATGATGCTGTTTCTGATATTAGTGTCATCATCATTATCATTATTATCATGTTCCTGTGTCTTGGTAAATGGAGTTGGCATTCATGTCTGCCCACATATCGCCTTCCTTGGTCCACTATCATGTTTCTTTGTCTGTCTCTGTTTCTTCTACCAACAATCTTTCCAGTCGCCACGATGGTTTTCATTGCCACTCTTCTCATTTTATCACCAAAGAATACTGTTTCTTTTTGGTTCTTTTTGTTGCCTATAATATTCCAGTTGATCGCATTCAGTGAATAGTCGTTAGTTGTATAACGGCATAGTTGTACACAATCCAGATCTCTTTAGTGTTTACAGGTACATTATATGTAGAGTTAGTTAGTTGAATATCCTTTACAAGAATTAGCAGTCAGCCCCAGCATTTTTTGGCTGTTCGTGATTCTTGGGCAAGTTTACGTTCAGTAGTTTGCCTTTGCTGTTTGATCGACCAGCACTCATACGATTTCATTTTTAAAAAATCCAACTACCAAATCTGCTACCAAATCGCCCACAGCTGTGTTTCGAACGAGGATTAAGATCGTCATATATTCTCAACGAATATGCACCTAACGTTTAAGACTAAATTATATATGTCCGCTCCTCAGGCTTGGCAACACTATACTCAAAATATAAAACATAATTTCATCCTTATTCCTCTTTTGCCAGCTGACACTAATTTGTATGCTCACCCACACAGATTTACGAAATCATTTAGTTGACTTATGATTGTCTTCTCTGGCGTTGTACATTCTTCCTTTCTGTATTCCCCAGTTTTATCTGAGCGCTTTCAAAACCCCACAGTGTTATCTACTTTTCTGTAATCACAATAATTTTACCTAATTTCTTTTCGTACTCACAGTTTAACCGTCTTGCTTTTAACGTTCACAGTTTTATAATCTTGTTTTCCGTATTGTTACAGCTATATCTTCTTGCTTTTTATATTCAGTTTCTCTTCATTCTGCTTACATTCTCGGAGGTTTATCTCCATATTGTCTGCATTCATGCAGCGTTATCTTCTTGCATCAGCACTCTTGATTATATTTTAGCGCAGTGCTCTTTTCGTCCTGTCTGTATTTAGTTTTATCAACCTCCTTCGTGTATTCACATGGTTTTATCTCCCGGTTCTCTGTAATCACACAGCATTCTCCCCGTTCTTTCTGTGTTTACATTTTCGGACCCTCCGAGACGAAATGGTTACACCGTTTGCCTGGCGGTGGGTTCGATTCCGGGCAGCGGTTTTCTCGGAGACTTCTGTCGGTCGTCGCTGGAGCTACAGAGTTCATGTTTTATGCGATGCTTTCGACATACCTCCCTACGGAAAGAGCATCATGGGGTTAAAGCCGGTGCAATGAAGTTGACTTTCTTGCCTGTTAAACACTTTAAACCGCTAGGCTTTCTGTATTCACACATTATTCTTTACTTGTTTTGTGTATTCACAGTTCTATCTCCTGGCTTTCTGTATTCACACATTATTCTTTATTTGTTTTGTGTATTCACTTTTCTATCTCCTGACTTTCTGTATTCACGCATTATTCTTTACTTGTTTTGTGTATTCACAGTTCTGTCTCTTGGCTTTCTGCATTCAGACAGTGTGCCTCCTTACTGTGTGCTTTCACACATGTCCTTCAGATGGGAACAGTGAGCAGAAAAACAATGGGTTGGTGCCAAATAGCGAGTGCGACGGAATGACGTAGTATAAATAAGTTAGAAATCCTTTACACCAAAAATGCTATGAAATCGAAGAGACGACATGACAACAGCAAAACGTCACACGAAGATAATTAATTTCAATAATACTTACTGCCGGCCCAGGCCCTGTAAACGTTGAATTTTATTATGTGATAAACAAACCTCGCACACTGTGAAAGAAATTACATGATGATTTTACTTGCTAAATGTCCAGGAATCGAATTCCGTTATTCAAGTTCTGATTAGCTCACAAAGCTCATATTACTGTTGATTATTGGAGCGAGCCGAAGTTCATTTTGTTATAATTTATCAGTTGGAATTGATGAACAACCCGTAAGCAGTAATAT
>JACEFZ010021429.1:170000-187500 GCA_014155875.1 Cepaea nemoralis
AGAGTGTGTGTGTGAAAGAGGAGAGAGAGGGAAAACAACAGAGAGAAGAGGAGTTGGCCGCTAATTGGAGAGAGAGAGAGAGTGAGAGAGAGAGTGAGAGAGAGCGAGAGACAGACAGACAGACAGACAGACAGACAGACAGACAGACAGACAGACAGACAGACAGAGATGTTAGAAAGAGAGAAGAGTCGACGCCTGTAGGTCTGAGCTGACTGCAGTTATGTCATTGCCGGGTCACAGAGTGAAGTGGTAGGGCCGTCTATCCAGCGAAATGTCACGGGTGAGAGAGACGCTGCCACGATGCTGGATCGGTGAATCTAGGCTACGCATTTGTAGCAATTTATTCACAAGTAGTTGTATGTGCTTTTAGAAGACGTAGTGGAGAAGCAGAAATTAGAACGGACATCCATAGTCATCTCATCCCGTAATTCCGAGTAGGTCGTGATGGAAATGATCAGTCGTCCCTCGTCGCTGTTTGTAGCGCGCAATGAAATGATTCATGCCATTTGCGGACGTTGTGATCAACCACTGAAACAAGTTGATTTTCTTGGCAGTAGTTTGCCATTGATTTCTGGACGATAAGTCGACGTTTAAGTCAAACTTAATGCCGATGTAGGAGTTGAACCGCCTACTTCGCCGTCAGCTTGTCGGAAATTCAAGAGCGAGCTCTCTTACCTTTTCGACCAACTATTATGGAAGTTCTACTTCTTGTCCACTATTTAATGCTGTCATTCAGAATATGATCTCTGTTTTCTCTAATACGACCAAAGGTTGGTTAATTAGCTTCATGTAGGGTGACATAGCTAAGACATATTGGCAGAGAAGCGTATTTATAGTAACATTTGTCATCGGTAGTTAGGTCTGTCATCCATCTGATCCCACAACTATGGACTTCGGACAGATTCAGGTGCTGATGGACCTGGCAAGTGATGAGCCCTTTTAAAGAGTGTCGAGTTTTACAGGCATCGAAGTACACTTGTTCGTGCAACGAGGCACTATCCTCATTTGGAGGTGAAATAATTCGAATCCCAGTATGGTAATTAAAGTTTTCAATTTTTATATTGTCTAGTCATTGTCAACTGTCATTTACTGTCAATATAATACCTTGCGGTGTATGGCAAGGGGCGGTTGGGGGGGGGGGGGGGGGGATCTTGAGCCTGAGGAATTAAGGCCGCCTGGTTAGTGCAGTCGCCGAGAAATGTGCAGGTTAGAGTTATCTTTTTGCCCCCGACAGAAAAAAAAAAATGCCACACCTTATCGAGGATTCGATCCCGGGTCTCCCGAAGGAGGATCTGGCATTCTAGCCACTCGGCCAGCGGCTCCTTATATTCTCTAGTGTGTTCTCAAATCTGTAATTATTTCTGTCTACTTCTATGTGCGCCAATTAATACTTGTGAATGTATTATGTGCTGTGTTAGTGGCATTAAAGATGCCGCAGCAACTGATGTTTCTGTGAACAAAAACTAGATATTTAAACATGTGCAACTGACTTACCCTCCCCAAGTATATATGCATGTGAAAATATGCGGTGCATTTTTAATGACTGTGGGGTTTTAGAAAATATTGCCGTTTCATGGTTTGTATTCACCAGCTGTGAACTCGTGCAACATAAAAGGTAAAAACAAAAGTTGGAACGGCAATATTTTCAAAAAACGCCACAGTCATTAATAAATATAAAACTTGGAACGGCAATATTTTCAAAACACACCACCGTTATTAAAAATACGCCCTGTAATAAACTGTCCGCCGGTCTCCGTAGTTAAGGCCTTACGGACAGCAGTAACACACAGTAAAATGCTGGTGTTGACAGCGATATCCTGTAAATAGGATATTCATTCATTCATTCATTCATTCATACAATCAGTAGCATGTCCTTTGCAGAACCTCGCTCCCATAACAACCTTCAGGAAAACCTCTCGATCATAAGCAAGATGTCCCGCGTCCGATACACCCATCTGGAGATCATTCTCCACATCCTGCAGCAATCTTTTCTTTGGCCTTCCTCTTCCTCTCTTCCCAGGCAAATACCCCACTTGTTCTCTCCAAACTTTCGTGACGTTTTAAGTGACCAAAATATTTCAATTTTCTTTGTTTTATCGTCTTTAATAGCCATCCTTCTTCAATATGCAGCTCTTGAAGTATGGATGCATTTGTTCTTTTCTTTACCCAAGATATTCTTAGAACTAGTCTATAACATTTATATTCAAAGGCATTTATGTACTGTTCAGCTTGTTTAGTAAGTGTCCATGTCTCACAGGCGTATGTTGTAATGGGAAAGATGCATGCTCTTTAAAATCTAATTTTTTGTAGTTCCACCTGTCCCACTCCATAAATAGGATATGCAAACAATAAATGTCTAGAAGCAATTTCTTGCTATTGGGCTGTGATGTGTTAGTGGCGTCACATTTTGTAGGCATAAAAATATAAGCAATATGTGGCTAATCTTTCTCTCACTTTAGCAAGCGACGAGCTTAGGCGTCGAACTCGTGTCCGACCGAGTTCATGACATTACCAATGCAGTGGGCTATGAACTTCACTAGCTCGCTCGGCCAGTGACAGCTTAAGCATTTATATCTTCGTTACTGAACTAACTAAAGCGTGTGTTATATTATAATTTTATCATGGATAATCTCCACAGATCTTGATTACATAAATCATAAATCAGTCTCATAGAACAAGCCTGAACCCATCTGAAATCTTATCCGTGCGGTCACCAGCACTCTAATCCGTGTGTAGAAGGCAACCCGCAATTAGATCTCTTATCTCCGCTTGTCGGTAGCACTGTGTTGAGTTTCCACAAGCGTCGATGTGTATGAAGTCAAAACTGTTTCTACAGGTAGTAGTAGTCTAGTAGCATTATGTCAAGTGTTGAAATATAATTGTTGCGACGTGTTGAAATTACTACAATGTATTTGATCTCACTGTATGGTTAGTCGTGAACTACTAAAATTGAGGTTCAGTACTCATTGTAATGTGTAATTATAACTTCTATTATTATTACGTTAGCATCGCATGTTGATAACCTACGTCAAACTGGAAAGATGATTACAACATGATTATACAATAACACAAAATGTAATAATTTCTATAAACAACAACAACAACAACAACAACTACTACTACTACTACTACTACTACTACTACTACTACTACTACTACTACTACTACTACTACTACTACTACTACTACTACTACTACTACTGCTGCTGCTACTACTACCAGTACTATTACTACTACCACTACTTCCACAACTATTATTACTAACAATACCACTACTATTACCTCTAATACTACTACTACTACTACTACTACTACTACTACTACTACTACTACTACTACTACTACTACTACTACTTCTCCTACTACTACTACTACTACTACTACTACTACCACCACCACCACCACCACCACTACTACTACTACTACTACTACTACTACTACTACTACTACCACATCTACTACTACTACTACTACTACTACTACTACTACTTCTCCTACTACTACTACTACCACCACCACCACCACCACCACCACCACCACTACTACTACTACTACTACTACTACTACTATAATACTACTACTACTATTATCACCACCACACTACTACTACTACTACTACTACTACTACTACTACTACTACTACTACTACTACTACTACTACTTCCAGTACTACTACTACTTCTACTCGTAATGCCGCATGCCCTATCGGTCAGTAAGAAATACGTTACATTGCTGCCTTCACAACTAGCCGGCTTACATCAGGTATATTCCAGCACGTATTGCCTAATCTGAGTATTTCAGTTATCACATAAAGAACTTACGTTGCCGTTCCCCCCCCCCCCCCTACCCCCACCCCACCCTCTTGGAGACCTGGCAGTAACAATTGTAGTGGTGCTGTCTATTGTTGCAATCAGTTGTGATCAAGTCAATGTCTATGTTTTCTATGTCAATTACTGCATTGGTTTAGTTGTTTGTGACTCTACTGTGACCGCTTGTTGATTATACTATTTGGTCAGATATATCTGTGTACTATTATAAGGCAGCTGGTACGAACGGGAGTGGCGGTAGTTTTGTAGCTAGGCACTCGCTTAGTGACCATGGGTTCAATACACATCGGGGCAAATTCGAATTTTATAAAACTTACTTGGGCTGCGCGGTTACCCTGTTTAAATGTGTACCAAGAACAGTCTTGGAAAGTAAAGGCTTCCGGCTTGATAGTGACCACATCACCAAGGAGTACCGACTGATCTATGAAATTATGGTTCTAGCACCGTACGACCCATGCCATTTAAAAAATGTAAAATGATCAATACTTACTAATTTACTTGTAGGGAAACGCAAACAATAGATTTATCCACAAAATATGTGGATTGTGTGGATCATCCTAAATTAGGGCGAAAGTGATATTCAAAGGGGGGTTTTACGCTTAATGTGTGGTAATATAAGGGGGGGGGGGACATGCTCAGATTGCGACTGACCTATCTAATCAATTATAAGGAAGTGAGAATACATGTTACAACTAATGGAAACAAGAAGATAGACATTAAATAATCCTGCAAAACATGACGAAATTCACAGGAAAGTCAGAACTTTATGTAAGTTGGCAAAAGAAACACGGCTGAGAAACAAATGCATAGAAATTGAAAAACAACACACAAGTAAAACTACCAAACTAATGCACACAAACATTCAGGAGCTTACTAATCAAAGAACACGTACAACAGCAGGCTGCCTTAAGACAACAGATGGAACAATCATAACAGAAACATATCAGATGTTGCATGTGTGGTTAGATTGTGTGAAAAACCTTTATGCTGATAACAGAGAAGAGCAGTGTAATATTCAAAATAATCATGAAGGACAATCAATTTTGAAGATGGGGTTTCAGAATGCTCTTAACCATATGAAACTGGCAAGACCACCGGTTCAAACAGCATCACAACAGAAATGATTAATGCTTTAGAAGAATATGGAATAGATAAAGCTATCAGACTGTTGAATACAATGTATGACACTAGAGATTTAACTCATGAATTATGTAATTCTGTATTTATTGCAATCCCGAAGAAATCTGTAGCCTTGGAATGTGATCATACATTGGCACCTTTCCGTCTTGACAGACGATAGTTTGGTACATTGTGCTTCAAAAAGGCTTAATAACTACGATCCATGGCGGTGGCGAGTGTGGCTGGTAAAGCCAATTCTTGCTGCAAATGTTTGCCCACAGTAGGTGCATGTGAAAACATGGTCACTTCCACCATTTTGCATCATCTTACGTCTCTCACGCTCTGTGTGTGCTTTATCTGCAATCATTTTCTCCTTTGTCTTTATTCCATTTCTGATAGTTGCCCTCCATGCAACACGTTCAGCGGCGACGTGCTCCCAATGTGCATTATCAATGCCTGTATCAATCATGTCCCGCTTACACACATCTTTGTATCGTAGTAGAGGCCGACCCTGAGATCTCCTACCCGTCTGTAATTCACCAAAAAAGATGTCCTTTGGTATTCTACCATCATCCATCCTCCTAACGTGTCCTATCCATCTAAGTCTACGAAGACTGAGCATGGAATACACCGTCACACAACCTGATCTTTCCAATACTTCAGTATTTGTGATTTTGTCTTGCCACTTAATACCAAGTATTCTTCGCAGACACCGCATATGAAAGCTGTTTAAACGTATCTCTTGGCGTGAGTAAGTTGTCCAGGTTTCACTGCCATAAAGAAGAGTACTAAGGACACAGGCTTGGTAGACGAGGACTTTTGTTTTGGCAGTAAGCTTCCTGTTCTCCCAGACTCTTTTTGCTAACATGTTCATTGTTGTTGCTGCCTTGCCAATCCTGATGTTGATTTCCTGATCGAGGGATAATTTGCTATTTACCTCTGATCCTAGATATGTAAAATGGTCTACTATCTCCAGTTCGGCGTCGTCAATAAAGATTGATGGTACACCATGTGCACCTTGTGACATAATCTGTGTCTTCTTTTTGTTAATTGTTAAACCAAATTCAGAACAAGCATTGGAGAATGCAGATAGTAGATGTTGTAATTCTTCCTCAGAGTGGGTCGTAATCGCAGCATCATCCGCAAAAAGCAACTCTCTGATTAGTACCCTGCTAATTTTGGTCTTGGCCTTCAATCTCTGAGCATTATAGAGGCCACCATCTGAGCGTGAGTGAATGTATATACCATCATCCTGATCACGAAAGACATATTTCAGTAGAAGTGAAAAGTATATCCCAAAGAGGGTGGGGGCTAGCACACAGCCTTGCTTAACTCCACTCTTGATTTCAAACTCTTCTGAAGTTGAGCCATCAAACTTGATTATACCCTTCATGCCTGTGTGGAACGATTCCACAATGGACAGAAGAGTTGGTGGGCAGCCAATCTTCTTTAGTGCTTTGAACAGACCCTCACGACTGACCAAATCTAATGCCTTTGTGAGGTCGATGAAGGCAATAAACAGTGGCTGATTTTGTTCCCGGCATTTTTCTTGCATCTGTCGCAATGAGAATATCATATCAATGGTAGACCGGTTCTGACGGAAGCCACACTGTGATTCGGGGTAGACTTGATCTCCCAGGACTTGAAGTCTGTGCAGGACAATTCTGGCAAATACTTTCCCAACAATACACAGAAGTGAGATACCCCTATAGTTGTTACAGTCGCTCCGATCTCCCTTGTTCTTGTACAGCGTTATGATGTTTGAATCTTTGAAATCCTGTGGGACTTGTCCTTCTCGCCAGCATAGCTCTATTAGCTGGTGGATCTGTAGAGCGAGTGTGTCTTGCCCACTCCTGATCACCTCTATTGGAATCCCATCCTTACCTGGAGCCTTGCCAGATGCAAGCTCATTTATAGCACACTTAACTTCTGTTATGGTGGGAAGTGTGTCCAGGTGGTCAAGAGTTGGCAGGGCCTCTATGGCGTTGAGGGCATCATCCGCTAGCTTGGTCTCACTTGAGTAAAGCTCTAAATAGTGCTCGACCCATCTATCCATCTGCTGTTTCTTATCAGTGATGATTTCTCCAGTCAAGGTTTTCAGCGGTGCACTTCTTTTGATCATTGGACCACAGGCTTTCTTTATCCCTTCATACATGCTTCTGATGTTTCCCTTATCACTTGCGATTTGAATGGACTCACATAACTTGATCCAATAGTCATTCGCACACTGCCTGGCAGCCTTTTGTACATCCTTCCTTGCTTGCTTCAGCTCACTCAGAGTGTTACGCGTTGGTCTTTCCTTGTTTCTTAAGAGAGCTATCTTCTTTTTATCAATCAAGGGCTGCAGTATCTGGCTGTTTGCCGCAAACCAGTCCTGCCTCTTATGATCCACAGTGCCGTAAACCCCTACCGCTGTTTTATAAATAGTTTCCTTAAGTTTACTCCATTTATCATTTATTACACAATTTTCTGATGTATCATTGAAAGCGTCTTCAAGTTGCTGTTGAAATTCAAAGCACTTTCCAGGATCGTGAGTGTTAGTAATATTAATCCTGGGGCTAGACTTGTGTTTAGCTGTGTAGATTCTCTTTGGTCTCAGTCTAACCCTTGCAACAACTAAAGAATGATCTGTATCACAGTCAGCACTGTGGTAACTTCGAGTTAATGATGTATGGTTCAGATGTTGTCTCCGTGTGATAATGAAGTCCAGCTGATGCCAATGGCCGGATCTTGGATGTTTCCATGTGACCTTATGCATCTCTTTTGTTTTAAAAAAGGAGTTTGTAATACATAGGTCATTTCTAGTGCAATGCTCCAGCAGCCTTTGCCCATTATCATTCATGCGACCGATGTTGTATTTTCCAAGGCACACTGGCCATGAACTCGAGTCCTTGCCCACACGAGCATTGAAATCACCGAGCATATAAATGTAGTCGGATTTTGGAACTGCCTTGATCGCAGAGTCTAGCTGCTCATAGAACGTATCCTTCACATCATCAGAGGAAGCGAGTGTCGGTGCATATGCAGTGAGAATGGTGGCAAATCCACAGGAGGTTGCCAAGCGCAGTGATAATAATCTTTCATTACCTCCAGCTGGGATATCAATCATTCCCAGTAGCGAATTCTTCACTGCAAAGCCCACACCATGTTGCCTTTTTTCTGCCTGCCCTCTTCCCTTCCAAAAAAAGGTGTAATTGTTTTCCCTGAGTGACCCTTCCTCAGCGAGGCGAGTCTCCTGCAGGCCAGCAATATCAATGTTAAGACGATCGAGTTCAGCATCAATCACAGCCGTTTTTCTCACATCGTCAATATTTGTCAAGTCAGTGGAAAATCCTGGACACATGGTTCTCACGTTCCAGGTTGCAAGCCGTAGCTTGAGGTTTCTATTCTTTTTATTAGTACCTGGTGCATTGGTTTTACAGCCTGCGATTCAGATTTTGTCCTAGCCCCAAGCACCCATTGAAGCAGGCAGGCTGTGGCGGATCAGCACCCAATTGGCTGGGGGCTGCCCAGCTTGAGGCGGGCGGTAGCTGATCAGTGACACCTGTAGGTGTCTCCCACTGTCAGAGGCAACGCGTGGCGCCCCATGTCTACGCCAACTGACAAGGATTATAACCCGTAACAGTTGCCTCTCGCTTTGATTCCGAGACCGGTTAAGACCAGGGATGGAGTTATTGCCTCTCCATAGCACAAAGCCTGGGCTAAAATAAAGAAACCATGTGTTGCCCATGCAGCATGATCCCTCTCTCGGCCTGCCTAGTTCACTCCAGAGGAAAGTTGACACCTATAATCTGGAACAAGACAAGCTGCAGAAGCTGCCGGATCAGCAAAGCAATGCTCTAACTGTCCGCCTGTCGGAGCTTCGATCCTAGACCAGCTGCCAACCAAGGCTTAGGGCCTGGTCTGCCCTGCCATGACTTATTTTGTCTTTGGGTTGCATTTCCTCGCACCAGGATAAGGCTAGTACACTCCCAATTGCGCTCTTCCGCCCGAAGCCGTTGGCACAATGTGGGGTGTCGGGTTTGGTAAGCGCCGCCCAACATTCGGCGATGACAGAAAGCAGGTAGTACCGTCTACTGTCATACGGTAGCTCAGTCATATCTGACTAAGACCTGACTTACATGATTGATATATATATACAACGAAATTATAATGTGGACATTGTAACTAATAAATGCAATCACACAAAGAAATAAACTATCAAACACACACACACACACACACACACACACACACACACACACACACACACACACACACACACACGCGCGCGCGCGCGCGTATTTCTTTCAAGGTGTCTTTGTTCTCAAAGTGCCACTCTTGAACGTCTTTGACACTGCCAAGCCTATCAAGGAGATCTGACCAGGTGGTAGCTCCGGCTGGACACAAGCGTCCGGTGATTGTATTGTTCTAGAGCAGGCGCTGGCACGTGCCGTTGCCCAATGTTGACACAAGCTTACCAATATGGGTGGCGGTGTTCTTTCATCTGTTAGCTGGTTTGACGTCATACCGATAAGCTCAGTAGATGTGGGGCGCTCCTAGGAAGCTTCTATGGGGCTTCCTGTTGGATTTTATAGGAACAAAGACGGTCCACATGTTACAACTTCTACCAGATCGTTCAGTTTTCACCAGCAGTGGTTTCGAGCAGTTGTGTTCTTCTATTCTAGTGTGGACTACATTTCAGACTTGGATTTACTAGTTTCAACATCGGTAAAATTTATTTCAGCATGGCTCAATCTGTTCTCCGTAGTCCTGATGTGATTGACTTCAATCTGGATTTCTTCTGTCTTTCTAGCCTGCGTCCGGAGATCATCCTCAAAGATGGCATGTGTGGAGACATTGTGTTAGCCTCGCTCCGGACGCAGCCCGAGAAGAAATTTATAGTTAAACGGTTTACCTTGCTCAACGAGGAGAAACGTGAAAGAAACAAGGACATGTTCAACCTCGAGGTAAAATTCATGCAATCGTTGGACCATCCATTTATCACAAAGTGCATCTATGCGGCTTCATGCCCGACATATCTGTCCATATGTATGAAGTACTACTCTGCAGGCACGTTGGACGAATATCTTGGCTACATGACCCTTGACACGACGGAATTGTGTGCTATCCAAGTGGCGTGTGCACTTCGCTATCTACACAATCGCAACCTGGTGCATCTCGATGTGAAACTGGCCAATATTTTCCTAGATGATGAGTGTAACGCCATCCTTGGAGACTTCGGCCTGGCGGAGGAGCTAAAACCTGAAGAAAGGACACTGGCCAAACGTTATATGGGTGGTACACCGGGATACTTTGCTCCGGAATATATTAAAGCCAAACCTGACGTGGAACTCGACCCTTATAAGGTAAGTGTCACTATTTATTCAATGTTTAAGTGTTGTCCTTTACTTTTCCACCGGCATTGTGGCGAAGGTGTTAGAATGCAATTCGCAACCCCGCATACCTCGTTTGAAACACAGTTGAGAGCGATTTGGAAGCAGACCGCCCTTAGCTAGTTTTCATAAAATGGTATGCGTGCCCGTCGTTCAGTGAGTAATGCCAAACTACTGAACGTAAACTTGCCAAGTAATAACACACAGCCAAAATATTTATGTAATATCCAACTAACGGTCTGTTTCTTTTTCGTTTTGTTTTTTCAATTTTTTCCCTGTCTTCATTTGTAGTTTTTCTACTTACTAAATTTGTATTCTGTAACGGTTGATAATACTTCGCATGTTAACAGTCACTTTGTTTAGCTAGCGTTCATTGAATTCTTTACCTTTCTACGTCGTACTAGCTTCTATACACTCCTTAAACTTTCTTTCTACTACAGAAATATACCTGTTAATCTTTATTACTTATGTTTCCATAGCCTGTATACATATCCCAAAAAACGCTTTAACTGTTACTATAACTATTACTGACCACAAAGTTCTTGGGAACTTCATTGCTTCTGTTTCTGTGAAAGTTGCCTGCTGTACCACCAGTTTCTGTAGGCGGCACAATGTTTCCACTTGTTTGCTGTTTATTTTCAATAACTTGCTCTGTACCTTGTAATCTGTGCACAAGTGTATCTGTAATAATTACTTTCGGTTTATAAAACCCAGCTATTTCAGCAACAATAATTGTTATGTTACTACATTCTCTTTAATGGCAATGATGGTGTAAACATTGCTTTTCCATCGTGAGTTTTACACATATCTATTTGCATATACATATGTAATACATTTGTTAAATATATATATATATATATATATATATATATATATATATATATATATATATATATATATATATATATATATATATATATATGGAGACCAAGTTCCGGCGTTTTCTTCAAATGCTGTGAGTATACGTTTGACTTGCTAATATATTTTTGTTGCTATGTTCTAATGCCAGTGTGCTATGTGTCCATTCTATGACGACAAGTCACTGTATTTATCTAGGAACAGAATAGCGGTTAGTTAGTCTACCCAACAGTTGTAGGATTCTCTGTTCCCCCCATCACCGCGGCGCTGGGCGTCAAATGTGTACTAGATCATGTTCAGAATTGTATGGGAAATGTCTGAGAAGGAACATCTGTGAAGAAGGGCATTGGCGACCACACCTCATTATGTTGTGGCCTAGATTATATGAATTTGAAGGCCTATTACTTCACACCTTAACGGTAGTACCTGCCATGGGACACCCTTCACCTTAAATAAAACGCTTCAGGTTATATTCCAAGTAGCTCAGTCTCACTCTTCAAAGCAGCTAATCACCCGCGGAGAGCGTCACAAAGAGTGACTCAGTTTTTCCAACGGTCAGTATCTCACCAGCTAGCACCATATACCACATACACCCCAAACCACGTGACAGGGTCCTCTACCACGTGTACACACATATCGGCGGGCGTTGGAGATGATCCAGGCGTATCTTCCGCTTCTTCATTCGTCCTAAGTTATTTTGTTATTTTGTATTGTGTCAGTTTACAGCAGGGCTGCAAGTTTCGCACCTTCAGGCCAACACATCCGACTTCTTCTAGCATTTGCTGACCGGGTTAGGCGTCCCTGGTGAATCTGGCGTTAATTATACAATGGGCAGAGCATATCGTAGGAACTATGAGTGAGATTCGGGGTGTCACTGAGGTGTGTACAATGGTATATAAGAAAGAGGATGATAAGACTGGCGGTCACGATCAATGATGGAGACCTGACATAGATGACAGACTGAGAGAGAAGACAATAGATATCGTTATATGATAAAAGGCACAGCTGGGTGATTGCGCAATACTCAGCACTTAGGACAGAGTCAAGGCGATCACACGTAACAACAAGCAGGAGGCTAAGACATTCAAACAAGCAGAAAAATTCAGGGACAGTTTTAATGGAACATGTTAAGTATCAATTTGTTTTAAACAATTAACCCACCAGAACATGCTGGGATAATTGTGGTGGTTGATTATTGTCGGTGACCGAACGCAATACGAGGTCAAATAATGACAGTATTTCACCGGGGTTCGCAACTTTCTCAGAAATATCTTTGTTATCCATGTTATGATGTTGGGTCTACCCTCGAGTTGTAGTGATCGGGAAAAATCAAGCACTTGTTGAGCATTAAACTCCAGACAACCGTTGGCATGTTAGTGAACTGACAACTAGGTTAAAGAGACTTCAATTGTATAATAGATTATAATAAACAGAAGGCGAGCTAACACAGAAGCAAGCTTTAATGATGACATTTTTTAAAAGCAATTATTCAAGTTAATGATAATTGGCTGCAGATACCCGCTATTGCAGTTGGCAAAGTCTTACACTAGAAAAGAAGGGGATGGTCAGAGAGTTTTAATGGAGAGAAAGTTGGAGAAGTCTTACAATAGAAAAAAAAGGGATGGCATGGTCAGAGAATGTTACCGGAGAGAAGGTTTCTTACAACAGAAATGAAAGAGATCACATGGACATACAATATTAAGAACCTCATGAATATATCTGCCTGACTGTAAATTAATATTCTAGGATACCCATTGAGAGAGACTGGGCATATTTTTGTATGTCCTGCGTCCAGTGATTTTGATTGCTGTAACAAATATGATCTAATTGACTGTGATATCAGGATATTCTCTGTCACAACACTAACCAGATGTTACCATTGCTTGTTCCCAGATGGACGCCTACAGTCTTGGGGTTGTGCTCTGGTGCCTGGTATTTGAGCGAGAGTCTGATGAGAATATCGACTATTACTTCGAGACAAGGAGGAGACGAGACCTGCAGCCAGATATCAGGTATGTTTATTTACTTGTTTCAGCATTATTATTATCACTATTATTGCAATCATCATCACTACCATTATCATTGCTGTCGTCATCATCATCATTAACGGTATGCAACAATCATATCGGAAGCCACTGTAGCGTAGCGACTAGACGCTCGCCTATCTGCCCGGTGGTCAAAGTTTGGAACTGCATCAGGGCATGAATGTTATCTTTTCCTATGACCAGTGTTTTCTCTGCTATTAAGTAATGTGTGCAATCTGGTGTCTTTTCTGATATTTACTTCTCTCCGTTTTCAAATGTCTTCTCTGTTACTTATTCATTTCTATTGTCCAGTGTAAACTGTTCTTATTTTTGTCTTTCTGTTGTCCAGTGTGATCTGTTATTTCTGTCTTTCTGTTGTCCAGTGTGATCTGTTATTTCTGTCTTTCTGTTGTCCAGTGTGATCTGTTATTTCTGTCTTTCTGTTGTCCAGTGTGATCTGTTATTTCTGTCTTTCTGTTGTCCAGTGTGATCTGTTATTTCTGTCTTTCTGTTGTCTAGTGTGACCTGTTATTTATCTCTTTCTCTTGTCCAATGTGATCTATTAAGTTAACCTTTCTGTTGTCCAATGTGATCTATTAAGTTAATCTTTCAGTTGCCCAATGTCAATCTTTCTGTTGTCCCGTGTAATCTGTTTTATTTACTTCTATGGAAGTCAGCATGGCCGAATGTGGCTTAGATATTAACATCCCAAACACGAAAACTACGATAATTAGCAACATCGCAGTACACGAGGAGATAGTAGAACAAGCAACACGTTTCTCCTATCTTGGACATATAATAACAGACGATGGCAGAAGTGAACTCTATGGCCCGCTTATGAACTAAAAAAGACAGTTAAATTCATACAAGAGACAACATTGCAGTTATAGACCTATTTCAAGCGAGCGAAAGAAGAAGAATAAGAGACATAGAAATCAAACAGAGAATAGGAATGGCCAAATATGCTTTCAACAGCATGAAATCATAATTCGCATATGTAGAGATTAACAAAGCATTAAAAATGAGAATTGTCAAATGTTACATATATTCAACACTATTGTATGGCGCGGATGCCTGGACATTGAACAAGCAATTGAACCGTCGAATAGATGCCCTGGAGATGAGGATAAACAGAAGAATATGATGTATTTCATGGAAAGAGAAACAATCAAATACAGAGGTTCTTGAGAAACTGGCAATGAAAATAGAGTTGATGAAAGAAATTAAAAGGAGGCCAGTGAAATATTTCGGCCACGTTAAAAGACATTACACACTTATAAAACCATACTGGAGGGCAAGGTTAAGATCAAGCGAACAAGAGGTAGAAACCAATACAAGTGGGAAGATAACATCAAGAGATGGACGAACATCAGCCTGACAGAATGTACAGTCAGTGCGAGAGACAGACAGTGTTGGAGATCCATTGCAGACAACCTTCATTGTGGAGACGGCACTTGATTGATTGATGACCGAATAGATAAGAGTGTCGAGGTAGCAGGTTTAACCCCTACAGTGGTCAGTGAGACTAAAATGT
Organism: Cepaea nemoralis; assembly: GCA_014155875.1. NCBI lineage: Eukaryota > Metazoa > Mollusca > Gastropoda > Stylommatophora > Helicidae > Cepaea > Cepaea nemoralis. The sequence continues at coordinate 184,738 of JACEFZ010021429.1, forward strand.
TGACTTCTCATCCCGGACCTGGAAACGTAAATTACAAGTACCACTGAAGTCTGAGTCGGTTCGCCTGATGGCGAGGAACACTGGTAATATAGAAATTCACACGTAAAAATGTCACTCCAGTCACTAGAAGTAGTGGCATGTGTATGGACTAGGCTTGAGTTCAAGGCGAGCGAGAGCAAACAAACAACAAACAAATTCTTCTACCTTCTGTCTTTTCTTCTATGCTATTTACTTGTTTCTGTTGACTAGCATCTTCTGTGCTTTACACGTTTTTGTGTTGTTTTTCGTGTCTCATGTTATTAATTTATTTTGTTGTCTAGTGCCTTCCTTCTTTCTGTCGTATTTGCTTTTCTCCTACTCCTCCTCCTTATCCGCTTCTTCTTCTCTTCCTCCTCCTTCCTTCCTCCTCCCTACTTCTATTCCTCTACCTTCTGCCTTTTATCCCAAATGAAACATAATCGCTCTACCAATTGACCAGATAATTCCCCATCTGTCTGCCATCTCCAGCAGCTTCCTTCTTGTCCTCCCTATATTATTCATCCTTGTCTCTAATTCTCACCTCCGTGTGTTTGATGTGTCTCTCTTTATTGTGTGCTCTGTGACATTCAGAGATGGGACTATCTTGGTATACTAATAACAGACTGTATCAGTGAGCGTATTATCCAACATTAGCGTCTTTTCAACACCTCCTGATTTCCTTGGTCTTCTATATTATTTACTTCTTTTGTTGTCTCGTATCTTCTTTGTTAGTTATTTTTTCTCGGTTATTTCTCCACTGTTTTTTTTTAAACCGCTATTTGTTGTCTACTAGATTCTCTGTTACTTACTTCTGTCCTTTTGTCTAGTAGCTTATAATAGATTTTCTGTAATTTATTTCCATTGTCAAGAGTCTTCTCCATGTCATACATATATTAACTGTCTTGCACCTTCTTGTTATGTACTTCGTTTCATTGTTGTGTGTCTGTTATTTTTTTCTTTGCTACGTCAGTTGTGTTCTCTGTTAACTTTTTTTTATTAAGCTGGTCTTTTCTGATTTTCAGTTCTTTCTGTAATCTAGTGTCTTTTATGTTATTCTCTACTGTCTCATGTCTTCCTTTTACTAGCTTGTGTGTGATATGTTTGTGATCTAATAATGTCTAATGTATCCTTTTCTATCTACCTATATCTGCTATCTAGAGCTTCCTCTTCTATATAATTCACGGTGTTGTTTAGTGGGCACTTTTGTATCTACTTCTTGCTCTTGTCTAATGTGTCCTATTCTATCAGCTTATGTCTGTTGTCTAGTGCTTCCTTTCGTATTAAATTTATTCTGTTGCCCAGATTCTTTCAGTCTGTCGATTTTTGTTCTGGTCTGGCATATTCTGGTTCCAGAGCAGCGGTAGCGCAGTGGCTAGGGTTCTTACTACCGGCATAGTGGTTATGTGTTCCAATCCCAATCGAAGCTGATCTTGTTTTATTGACCAGGGTTCCCAGTCCATCCAGCCTAAATGGCTACCAGGAAATGTCCAGGAAGTACAGTTGGCCGACGTGGCAAAGGCCACATTACAGGTCACGTGCCTGTTGGTCTGTACAAATATGGGGCTAGTACCTTATTGTCGGAACCGCGGGAGTGTAATGGCTAGACGCTTACTTGGCGGTCCGTCGGTAATAGGTTCGAATCCATATCGGGAAGATTTTTTTTATTGTTTCGCCTGGCCTCCCAATTATTATTAATTAGGTACAAAACATGACTTGGGAAGTAAAGGCGAGCGGCGTAAAGCTGACAACAGCACCCACCAAGATCCGATTGGTCTATATAAATATGGGTCCGGCACTACTTGCGATCTGCGCCTGAGACGTGTGTCCTGGACTTTACTTGTTTGATATTCTAATTTAACTCCTGTATCTTATCTAGTGTATCTTGATCTATCTACTTCTTTCTGTGGTCAAGTACGTTAGCTTCTGTTTCCTTCTTCCTGGTTGTCTGGTGTGGCATTTTAAATTAATAATTCCCTGTTGATTATTGCGTTCTTTTCAGTGACTTCTTTCTGTTGTCTCGTATATCATTTTATTTTTCTTGATCCATTCCAGTTGTTTAATGTGTCATCTTTTCTTAATTTCTTCTTGGTGTTTAGTATATTATCTTTCATTGACTTGTGATTGTTGTCTAGTATATCCTGAATCATTCACTTCTTTCTGTAGCCTAAAAGGACGATGCTCACTTGCTTGGTGGTCATGGGTTCGAAACCACATGTTCAAACTTGACTGGAGCTCTCAGGTCGACCCAGACGACAATGGGTACCCGGTCATGTCTATGGAAGTGAATGCAGCCGGCATGATACCAGCCACGTGACCCACCCAGTGTCGGTTAATCTATAACATGTGAGTCTTGCACCATATGCCCGAGGCCCCCTTCAGGTTTGTAAAAGGGTCCCTTTTTAAAATGTCGAACTGGGTGTGTTTATAGGCCGATAATGGTTTTGTTGTTTGCGTTTTTAGATTTCTGTACCTATATTCTTTTTCTGGTTCTGTGAGTGATCATTGCGTTGTTGGATATTATTACATGAAAATTTGGTTAATTTCATTGTTTGTCTCTAATCCTTACAGAGACATGCTGTTGAGGCTTTTACAGCGAGACCCGGCAAAAAGAGTCACTGTTGCAGATTTCCTTCGCAGAGTTCGTCGAGACAGCATCTATAGATATGTCATAGACAGGAACTAGCAGTTCAACGGTTTCAGACGCGATATAGACAGCAAATAGGTTTTCAAGCACTTTTAGACATT
>JACEFZ010021429.1:192500-332048 GCA_014155875.1 Cepaea nemoralis
CTGTCGGGCGAGGTTTCGGTACCATTCGCTAAAGGAGGGAAAGCTTGGCCAACTATTCCTCCATGTACATAGACCTACAACATGTGATGGTTCCAACACGCCACAGACATATAGCAAGTACATAGTTCGGGACTATGTATGAGCATTCACTTGAGCATCCTCAGCATTTGTCTTGGGGTTTCTTGGCCTTGAGCACGTTAACAAGGACATGCCTAAAGCTCCTACAAGAAACATTATCAGCCGAGGCCTAATTTTAGCCTGTATGTATTATGCTGAATCATCACCTGGTAATGCCTTAGTATGCCAGTCTGCAGATGTGAAGTTCCAACATCTGTCTTTATTACCCTATTCTTATAATAAGCATACCTGAGGATAAGGTTGAAGGCAAGCGAGCAAGAGGTACACAGCGATACAAGTGGGAAGATACAAATCAAGAGAGCAGTCTGACTGAATGTACAATCCCGGCGAGAGACAGACAACGTTGAATATCTATTGCAGCCAACTTTCATTGTGGGGACGGCATCTGATTGATTGACTGATTTTATACCCCGTGGGTTACTGAACTTGGGGAGGAGAAATGAAGTTCTGGAAGACAGACTCAGAGGAGAAATTTCTTCTGTGCCAGGCCAGGGGCAAAGTCTCTACATTACTTTCACTCCGCTAGATGAAAGCCTGTCTGGCAGGGTGAGGTACTGACTACCTGAACGCCAACACTGAGTTCAAGCTCAGTCTTCCAGACAATTCACAACCAACCATCCAACCGACAAACCTACAATTCACTACCAGTCATCTAACCGCCTGATCAACAATTCACACCCAACCAACAAACCAACAATTCAATACCAACAATCCAACCGATAAATCAACAATTTTCAACCAACCATCCAAGTAAAAAAAACTAAATATTCACACCTAACCACCCAACCAACTAACCAACAATTCACTGCCAACCATCCAACCGACAGACCAACAATTCACAACCAACCATCAAACTGACTCATAAACATTTTACAACCAAAAGACAAACCATCAATTCACATCCAACCAACAAACCAACAATTCTATACCAACAATCCAACCGACAAACCAACAATCCAAACATAATCCAACAATTCACAAACAACCATCCAACTAACTAACCAACAATTTAATACCAACCTTGGAACCAGCAGACCAACACTTCAACCAACTACCCAATCAATCAACAAACCCAACTTAACAACCAACCATACAACCGACAAACCAAAATTTCTCAACCAACCGACAAACCAACAATTCACTATCAGCCATCCAACCGACAGACCAATAATTCACAACCAACCGACAAAAAAACATTTCACAAGCAACTCACAACCAACCGACAAACAAACAATTCACAACCAAGCATCCAACTGACAAACCAACAATTCACACCCAACCATCAAACTGACAAACCAACAATTCACTACCAAACTGACAACTGACAAACGAATTCACAACCAATTCACAACAATACACAACCAATCATACACCCGACAGACCAACAATTCACAACCAAGCGACAAACCAACAATTCACAACTAACTGAAACATCAACAATTCACAACAAACTAACACACCAACAATTCACAACCAACTGACAAACCAAAATTCACAACCAACCGACAAACCAACAATTTACAACTTACTGACAAATCATCCATTCACAACCAACTGGCAAACCAACAATTCACAACCAACTGACAAACTAACAATTCACAACCAACTGACAAATCAACAATTCACAACCAACTGATAATCAAAACAATTCACAACCAACCGATCAAATAAACAATTCAATACCAATCATCCAACCGACAAACCAACAATTCACTACCAACCATCCAACCGACAAACAACAAACCAAACAGCAACTAACCAACATAGGCTGTCATGTAAACAATCATAATGATGACTGTGATGATGATGATGATGATGATGATGATGATGATGATGATGATGATGATGATGATGATGATGATGATGATGATGATGATGATGATGATGATGATGATGATGATGATGATGATGATGATGATGATGATGATGATGATGATGATGATGATGATGATGATGATGATGATGATGATGATGATGTTGATGATGATGATGATGATGATGATGATGATGATGATGATGATGATGATGATGATGATGATGATGATGATGATGATGATGATGATGATGATGACGATGATGATGATGATGATTGTGTTTGTAATGATGATTATGGTGATTACTTTCACGAAACCGTTGCTGTGGCGAACGCAATCCCGCATACCGTTTTCGAAACAGCTGCCGGCGATTTAGAAGCAGACACCTAGCGTTGATTTACTTACAGTGGCATGACTGTCGGTCGTTCAGAAAGCAATGGCAAACTACTGAACGTAAACTGTCATAATAATCACAAACAGTCAACAATTGCTGGAGTTGACAGCGACTGACAGACAGTTAAAAAGTTAGTTGCATGTCCTTACAGGACGTAGCAGTCAACCCAAGCATTTTGGCTGTTCGTGATTCCTTGGCAAGTTTTACGTTCTGTAGTTCGAGATTAGACCTATCCCGAATACAATAATTGACCACAGCAGACAAGTATTTAAAAAGATAACAGTCTCCGTTCCACGCGAGAAGCTGCGATAGTTCTCAGTACCGATAATACACGTTGACTTCTCTGTGTAGGACAGTACAGACTGTAATATCTGGGGATGTTTGCTTGCTTGTGTTCGTTGGCTTGAGCTCCAACGCGAAGTCCTGTATGTCGGATGAAGGCATCCTGTTGTCCAACATCAGTGTGATGTCATACAGCACCTGAGGTTTGTGTGAGTATCCGTTGTCCCATGTCTGGCTTATTGGTGTCCAGACTGGTGGTTCCTCGCCATACAGGCAGGCAGTCTCCGACTTCGGAGGAATATCTGGGGATAACCTTTGACATCGACATTTCATACAAATGAACTATGATAACTCTATACACTGCATTTCCTCACAGCTTTCCCCTCTATTTTAATAAAGTCTGATAACAAAAATTCATTGTCTCAGGTCTTCTAGAATTTAATGAATTAACAATTATTTATAGATGACATTTTACGTATATGTCATTTTATAGTGTGAAAAAAAAAAGTGCAAGGCTAATTGAAGCAGTTAAAATCACAGGTTAAAGTTGTGTAGCAAAACGATCGACAAATTAGCAATGCTCCTCTGCTCACATCATTGCAGTAAAGTGATCAGCTATGTAACGATCCTTTCCAGCCCATATCACTTGAAGCAAATCAGTGACCAAAATAATTGTTTTTCTATAGCTCACATTCCTCACAACAAACTGTACGGCAAAGTTCTTCCTCAGACAACACTTCTCACAACAAATTAATCAGCAAAGTAGCGATTCATGCCAGCCCACATTTCTCACAACAAATGAATCAGCAAACTAGCAATCAATGCCTGCCCACACTTCCCACAGCAAATTAATCAGCACAGTAATGTCTATGCCAGCCCACATTTCTCACAGCAAATTGATCAGCAAAGTAGCGATCCATGCCAGCCCACATTTCTCACAGCAAACTGATAAGCAAAGTCCTGGATAGTTCAAAACAACAAGGGCTAACAAAAGGACTGGGAAAATTAAAGCCAGTTGCCTGGAAGTGTACAGACTTGAGATATTGATTATTTCATCTCCATAGATATATACCCCATTCCTTACAAGGGGGTAGAACCCATATGGAAAGAAAAACCATTGCAGTGATTCCACCACCACACACCCCTCTCAACCGCAACCCATGTCCACCTGCTCCACTTCAACACAGACAACAGTAGATGACGATGGTGGCAGGGACAGGAGAAATCGACTAAGTTTCTTTTAAGAGAGAGAGAGATAGAGAGAGAGAGAGAGAGAGAGAGAGAGAGAGAGAGAGAGAGAGAGAGAGAGAGAGAGAGAGAGAGAGAGAGAGAGAGAGCTGACGAGGATCGTTATCTTGCTGACAACACACCCAATCATGCCGTATATAAGTTTCCTTTACAATATACTTTTTACATCACGTTCAGACGAAAAATGTTTCTTGTTCCTGTGTCTCATGGCCTACATTGTAACGATGATTTAAAATTGCGCTATACGTGGCCGAGCGTAAGTTAACCTGTCTACCACATTGAAAGACCAGTGTTCACTTCATAAAGCTGCTGCTAGATTGACCGCATTGGGTATACGAATGGAACGTGTATGTGTGCAGACTGTCATAATGTAGGTCCTCGTTTCCCTCATGTGGAATATTGAATACACATTTCTTTGACCAATAGAAGCTTCAAATGAATCAGCAAGATGCTGATACTGTAACAGCAGCAGCAGCATAAACAGTTCGTCCAGACACGCAACTTGGACAGTCGAAAAAGACTGAGGAAGGCGTCGTAGAGGCTTTAATAATCATTAAAGCAGTGGTTCTAAAAAAATTTTAGCCCGAGAACCCCTTCACCAAATTTTCAGAATGTCATTTCCCCCTTTTCATATTTCCTCCCTGTAAATCCCCCCTGTCCCTACACAGTATACGTGAAAATGGAAGCTAAATTTAATAACACATACTAGAACAGGTCTAGACGTCTACATAAACCTTGATTTGTGGGTCTACTTGCGTTATAAAATGAATTTCAGAAGGGCGAGAAGTACAGAACCGTGAAGTATGGAGGGAAAAACAATATAAACTAATCGGTTCTTGTATTAACGCGATCTTGAAATAATCTTAATTCCCCCTGGAAACTATAATATTCCCTTCAAGGTGGGGGGGGGGGGGGGAAAGAGAGATTCCCCGCCGGTTGAGAACCACTGCTTTACAGGAATCAGCAGAAGCTGAAATTGAATAGGAAGCAGCTGAAACAGTATGTCCAGATACAGATACGCACCTGGAACACAAGGAAAGGCTGATGTACATAGAACCACGGAGGCCTCTTATCTGGGAACATATATTCTGACAGCCATTTTATGACGCTTTTTAGTACCTGGAGCCACGTGATCACGAGAACAACCCCATTTTGAAGTAGATCTCCGGGACAATGAGAGTCTGCACTAGCTGCTGATCTAGCTCGGTCGTCTGTGTGTGTGAAAGGGTTAACTCATGGGCTAATATGAGACAAAACAATCCGGCATCTGGTAGCCTTTAGTGTCAGCCGCATATCAAATAATGAATGACTCAATCAATGTCTTCCGTGTGTTTTCTTATTCATTGGTATTTTGGTTTCAGTTTAAGCAACATTCTTCGCAACTTTCTTGTATTTCTGTCGTTCGTTTCTTTGTGTGTTTGTTTGTTTGTTTGTTTGTTTGTTTCCATATTTTCTGTGATATTTTGTCCTCTATTTAACGTTATGTCATAATTGTTCAAATTATCCTTCGCCTTTATTTATATTTGAATAACGAAGGCACAAACAATAGATTGCACGATTTATTGCCTGGCATATTTCGCTGCATCTCGTCTGGTACATACTGCAGAATTCACACTACATAAAGTGAAATAACTAGATAACTCCTTCAAGCTGAAATATACACATATTCGCACAGTAATGTCGATTGTCTACCACGATAATTTAAACTGAATACCATGTCTTTCTGCTTGCACAAAGCCGGCTTATGTAGGTTAATAATTATGGCTACTGCTAGGGGAGTATCTATGGAGAAGTGGTCAAGCCGTTTGACTCGTGCTCCGAAGGTTGTGGGTTCGATTCCGGGCCGGGTACTTCGGTTTACGAGTTAAATATTTCGGAGACTCCTGTGGGTCGTCGCTAAGAGCTAAGGAGTTCGTGCTTTGTGCGACGCTTTCCGTGCTGCGGAAAGAGACCGAGCCATATAGGATAAAACCCTGTGCAATGAAGTCGATCCTGTCGACTTTTAAGCGACTTTTTATGGCTACTGCAAACTTTAACAAGAGACTACATTGTGTGTTGAACATCACACGGAAGGCACTGTCTCTCTCAATCACATGGCCGCTGTCCAGCACAAGCCTCTCGATCGATGAAGCGGATATGTTCCGGTGTGTCGGCCTACCTAGGCTACCAACGCCTGTGTGTAGTATCTTGTCAATCCAGTTAGGAATGTGTTCAACAACCTTGCTATGTAACTGCCACTCTGTTCTGCCGATGAAGGTAGACTCCCACCTGCATGTAAATTGGTTCAGGTTCAAAACAGCTACAGGTTCTTTCACTGATGGGGTGGGAATCGGTGTGGTTCTGTACCTGATAACTGGAGTTGCAGCACAGAATGTTCGGCCGACTGCTGTGATGAGGCGATCCTGTAGACGTTGCATTACGTCATCCCATAGGAAGGTTATTTATATTCGCAATTTCTTTCTTTCGTTTGAAAACTATTTCCGTCTGCCTTTTTGGTTTATCTTTTAAATCTTTCTTACTTTCTTATTTTCCTTCTTTCGTGTCCATTGCTTTCTTTATACTAATTTCTGCGTATAATCTGTTTATTGTTTATATATTGTCTGATCTAGAGATCCTATTTCAAGATGCGGTTGATCAATGGGAAATGTTGAAGAATTCAATCAGTTGTGTTGCAGAAGAAAATAAAACAGGATTCCAAAATTAAAGAATGTGGGTCGTAAGACATGGATGACTGAAGAAATTTTACTGTCATTTACATATTTTTACTGTCATTTACTGCCAATATAGTACCTTGCGGTGTATGGCAGAGGGGTCTTTGAGCCTGAGAATTAAGGCCGCCTGGCTAGTGCAGTCGCCGCGTACTGTGCAGGTTAGGATTTTCTTTTTGCCCCCGACAGAAGAAAATCCCACACCTTACCGAGGGATCGAACCCGGGTCTCCCGAAGGGGAGTCCGGCGTTCTAGCCACTCGGCCAGCCGCTCCTCAAGTCAAAACAAGAAGACAAAATTAATCATGCCAACTATGAAGAAATTCACAGAAAAGTCAGAATATTATGTAAGGAGGTAAAAGAAGCATGGCTCGAGAAAAACTGAATAAACATTGAAAAACAACATAATGGTAAAAATACCAAACTAATGCACACAAGAATTCAGGAGCTTACTAATCAAAGAACGCATACATCAGCAGGCTGCCTAAAGACAAAAGATGGAAAAATCATAATAGAAAAAGATCAGATTTTACATGTATGGTCAAATTATGTGATAAACCTTTATGATGATAACAGAGAAGAACAGTATAATATTCAAAATAATAATGAAGAACCATCAATTTTGAAGATGGAAGTTCAGAATGCTCTTAACCATATGAAATCTGGCAAGGCCCCCCTGTTCAGACAGCATCATAACAGAAATGATTAATGCTTTAGAAGAATATGGAATAGATAAAGTTACCAGACCGCTGAATAGAATATATGATACTGGAAATATACCTCATAAATTATGTAACACTATATTTATTGCAATCCCAAAGAAATCAGGAGCCTTGGAATGTGAACAGCATCGAACAATTAGTATAATGAGTCACATCATGAAGATTATGCTAAAATTATTATGCAAAGAGTTAGGAAGAAAATACAACCTGAAATAGGAGAAGAACAATGTTGGTTTGTAGAAGTCAAGGGTACAATAAATGCTGTGCATATACTGAGAACTGTAATTGGACGTTCTGTAGAAGTAAACAAAGATCTTGTCGTGTCCTCCTTTAAAGTGTCGTCCCTGGAGTGAAGAGAGTCAACACCCACATTATAATATTTTTTTCCCTATCAATATCCTGGAGAATCCACCAGCTTCCGTCCAACACACTCCATCAGCCCGTGGACACCTTTTCCTATCACTCTCTCACTTTCGTACTATGCCCCCTCTCATACTTCCCCAATGCAACATACTCAACAACTCTTGCTTCTAAAAATTAATAGAGATTAATTTATTAAAAGAAAAGTGTAACGTATATGAGACGTGTATGCGAAGAAAATGTGTGTCGTGTACTATAACATAAATGTGTATGTCAGCCTTCAAAGTTCAGGATCATAGTGCACACATCATGGCAAGGATTACCCGACATCACACGAGTCAGTACAATAGACCTCACCGAAGTCGTATCCTTCTCTCCAGACATGTCCTCCTCCAGGAACTCTGATGACCATGAGATCTGAATCCCATGTAAATATATAATCCGTGGAAAATACTATTATAGTTCCTAACACAACTGTTCCTAATAGTTTATAGAAACTCCGGCTTCATAATTCCGGCGCAGTGAAACAAACATGGAACACTGTCCTATGAACAGGACTTTTTGTCTCTTGCTAAATGTTCTCTAGTTCTCACTATTAAACAGTTATTGTCTATACTCCAATAGAGTCCTTTATTTTTGTTCTAGTCATAAGTGAACTGAATATCCATCACGACTGGTGTGTTAAAACTGGTATGACCTAAACTCATTCGGTATTTATCCTGTAGGATACATATACCATTCAGCTCCACTGAGCAATGTTGGTCATCTTCCTCTAGCATAAGCTCTTTTATAAAGTTGCTGGCCAATCTTCCTGGGCCAAACTTTATCCGGGATCTGATTTTTCCTTGGTTCCGGGTTCTTCATTCCAACCAGAGGAACCTGTAAAATAAATCATACAACTGGTGATAGCCTCCCCGTCACTGATCTCTATTAGATGATCGTGGCCATCGGCCTCGCTCAGAAAATACAGTGAACCTGTCAGGGACAGATGAACTGACCACATAGGTTATCATCAGGCCAAGACAAGAAAAAAATCAGCAAACAGAATGCGGAAACCCCCCCCCCCCCCCCCCCCACCAGGGAGCACCCACTGGAATATCCCAATTATTCCTCATTACTCAATTCTCAACTAGTAAAGCTTATCAACACTTCACTAATCTATTTTCAACTAACAGAGCCAAGTATCACTTCCCTACTCTAGCTAGTTTTCCACTAACAGTGCTAATCATCACACTTTAGTTTTAACAAGGCTACAGCCTATATTAATTAGAACTAATTATAATAGGTTCTACCTTAGGCAACACCGCAGTTAGATCCCATTACATCCACTCTTGCCATGACAGGCACGTGTAAAATTAAATTAACTCAATTCGCACACGGTAGACATTTTCCAAATCAGAACTGCAGTGCCGAAGCACGTCCACTAAAATCCAAGGTTTGAGTTCAACTCTCCTCTCCAATCATGGTTTTTGGCAAAACCTCTAAAATTGGTCACGTGACATGTTTGATGTCCTGCAGGTGTTATTTGGGCATATCATCCATTGTCAAGAATCGATTTTCCCTGGCTCCATCAATGTCAAAGTTGTCATCAGTTGTTTTGACTTCCCCAACAAACTAACGAGTTACTGTATGATCCCAACAACAGTTTTTCCCAACCAGCTGCCAATCTTCTTGCTGTCCGGAAACTATAAATTGACAGCTGGACTGTTTTCTTCCGAGCTGAGTACTTCCGCTTCCACTCCGACCTGTTTATAATCTGTCAAAGCGATGTATGATTCAGCTCACTCACTTCCAAAAGTTCCCCTGTTGTCGACCCAATGTAACCCCGTGCTGCTGCAACTATTTACCGTCCTGGGGTTTAACATCCGATTTGTTTTTTTTTATTAGTAAAATAGTTGTCGCTGGCAGATAGTCCGTTTAATCAGAAAGCCTCTATAATAATCAACTGGTTAAACGCAAGGTTTTATTTTGTGACAGACCTACACCTTTGTTTTATTGAGTACACAATAGCTTTCGATAAAGTGAGACATGTCGACATGATAAGGATGCTTGAAGATCTACAATTTGATGGAAAAGACCTTTGACTAGTTAAAAACATACATTGGAAACAACAAGCTGCCATAAGAATTGATAATGAAGTAGGTCAATATCAGCCTATAAAGAAACCACATGTATGCAAAATTCAAGATTGGTGACTCAGCCATGTGCACATGTGGTTTGGTGTCGCAGACAGCAGAGCACATACTCCAGGTTTGCCCAAACTATAACATATCCAGGCGAACCTTCTGGCCTAGAGAGACAACAGTGGAAGATAAACTCTATGGACCGCTGAGTGAATTAAAAAAGACTGTTAGATTCATACAAGAGACAACATTGCAGTTATAAACATATTTCAGGCGAACGAAAGAAGAAGCAGAAACCTATTAAGAGAGGTGTGAAACAGGGATGTGTAATCTCTCCAGAACTTTTTTCCCTGTACAGTGAAATTATTTTCAGAAATGTAGAAGATATGGAAGGAATCAACATTTGGGGACGATGCATCAATAACATTAGATATGCAGATGATACAGTCTTGATTGCAGACAATGAACAGGACCTGCAACATTTAGTAGATGCGATTGTTGTAATCCGTGAACAACTATGGTTAGAATTGAATTGTAAGAAGACACAGATTATGGTCGTCGCTATGAAGGAAAAAAATACCACAATGTAATATACAAGTAAATGTGCATATTCTTAAACAAGTGAAGTGGTACAGTTATCTCGGAACAGTCATAACATCTGATGGGAGATGCCTTGAAGAAATTAGAACAAGAATTGCAATTGCGAAGGTAGCCTTTTGCAAGATGAAAAATATACTAACCAATAAACAAAATATATAATTTAAAACGAGAAAAAAAGTGTTGAAGCGCTACATAGAACCAATACTTTTGTATGGATGTGAAGGGTGAGCAATGAGCAGAGAAGCTGAAAAATATCTGATGGCTGTGAAAATGTCGCTTCTGAAGAAAGTGCAAAGAATACCATGGGCAGAAAGACAAACCAATGAACAAGTCCTTCAAGAAACAAATGAATATCGTAAACTGATTAGAGACATTAGACGCAGACAGTCAACATTTTGTGGGCATGTTATGAGAAGAAATGAATTGGAGAACTTGGTGACAAATGGCAAGATCGAAGGAAAAAGACCAAGGGGAAGATCGAGAAGTAAATGCCTGGATGGCTTGTCCAAGTGGCATGGTCGAGACAGAAACACGGAGCTGATCCACGACTCTGGTGATCGAGTGAGATGCCAAAACATGACCGCCCACGCTTATCGGCATGGCACATGATGGATGGATGGAATTTCATAAGCATGAGGATCCACTTCACGCACTGGGCTTTCTGCCATATGGCTCGGCTTGTCTTCACAGGGCTGCTAGCGTCTGTCGACACTGATGAAGAGCCCACGAAGTCCTTAGCTCCAGCGACGACTCACAGGAATTTCGGGGGGAAAATGTGCCACAGTGAACCGCATGACAGAATCTGAAAATGAATCCACGTGCTGCTGATCACGAGGCAGACGGCTTGATCACTCCGCCACGGAGACCACCGAGCTCAAGTGAACTGATTGCCAATGATCGGACTTGGGGGTTTGAACTGCCAGCCTTATAGCGGCGTCACAGCCTACCAGTGGGGAACACTGAGGTTGTGAGATTGGACAAGGGAGACAGGACATTGTCTATACATGATCGCTCGTGGTATGAGGTGCTGTCATGTCGCTGTTTGATGACACACTCTGAGAGACTCCATTTATCTTTCGATACGATAGTGACGGATTCGGTTTGTCCTTTCGTCCGTCCGTCCGTCCGCCCGTCCGTCCGTCCATCCGTCCATATTGCTTTAATACGTTATGTGTGTGATTCTCTCAATATGCATGTCTGCCTATCAGACTTCTCGAGTATTTGTCTATATGTCTTTTTGTAGTATGTACCTGGCCGAGTGGCGGAACTCCTGGCTTCGAGTCAGGAGTCTCGGGTTCGAATTCTCGATAAGGTGATGGATTTGTTTCTGTCTATTTCAAAAAGAAAACCCTCACCTGCACAAGCCGGCTCTGAGACAAAGGTGTTACGAATGCAATTCACAATCCCACATACCGCTTTCAAAACACAAATGCTGGCGGTTTGGAAGCAGACCGCCTTGCGTTGGTTTCCATACAAAGGTGTGTTTACCGGTCTTTTAGAAAACAATGGCAAACTACTGAACATAAACTTTTCAAACCTTTATGTACCGAATATACAACTAATTTGCACAGTTCAAGGAGATTACACTAACCAGTCGGCGTTACTACATGAGACTCAAGATCTGTCTTAAATGGCACTTTTTTCATATACATGTGAACGGCTATTTGTATAAGCATATGCCTTTCCGAAATTCATTCTGATTCATGTTTTAACTGCCTTTCTATTTTATTTGCTTGTCTAACCGTTTGTCTGCGCGAGCTTGCGCGTGTGTTTGTGTGTTTTTCTGTGTTTTTAATCCATGCATATAAAAGTGATTTTAATGTGACAGAAATAAAGGCTCACACATATACATATGAATATATTCGCATACACCACACACACACACACACACACACACACACACACACAGATATATATATATATATATATATATATATATATATATATATATATATATATATATATATATATATATATATATCGAATGTTTCGGAAAGACGGATATATAAGGGGCGTTCATTTGATATCCGTTCGTGCCGCACCGCGTATAATTGCGTACGTTGAACATGATTAGGTCACAGGCTTGTGATAAGTACTGACCAATGAATAAAAGAGCAAGTGCTTATCGCCCCATGATGCATAGGTTCTGTTTCTGACCGTTGAGAAAATGGCCGGGGTCATCCAAAATCCGTCCAAAGAAGCTCAAAGAGCTGTGATTTAGTTTCTTTCATTTGAAGGATGTCGACCAGTGGACATTCATCGAAGAATGCAGGCAACGTGCGGTAACAAATGTGTGTCGAAGGAAACAGTGACATACTGGTCACGATTGTTTCGGAAAGGACGTCAGTTCACGGCAGATCTTCGACAGCCGGGTCAAGCGCATATTGTTCCAACAGAAAAAAACATCGCCTAAATTGATGCAGAAGTACAGATGAACTGTTGTCGAAGCATACGTTCGCTAGCGAAAGAATTTGATGTGTCAACTGGGACAATTCTAAAGGTCGTTCGTAAGAAACCGCAATCTCGGAAGGTGTGTTCACAGTGGGTACCACGGATGTTGACCGACCACCAAAAAGAGGAACGCATGAGATAGTGTTTGAACCACTTGCTGTGTTACAGATTGGAGGGTGATGTATTTCTCTTCCGCATAATGGCAGGCGATGAATAATGGTGTCACCACTTTGAGACGAGCAGCAAAAGAGAGAGCATGCAATGGAAGCATGCTGGATCACCAAAAGCCAAAGAATTAAGGTTACAGGTTTCCGCATGTAAGGTTATGCTGAGTGCATTTTTTGACCATGAAGGGCTATTGTTGGCCGACTTTAAATAATCTGGTGTCAACATCAACTCTACCCACTACTCGCAAACACTAGACAAGGTGCAAAAAGCCATCAAGAATAAACGACCCGGCATGCTTTCTCGCGGTGTGATTTTGTTGCAAGATAATGCTCGTCCGCATGTCGCAAAGATTGTGCAGGAAGCATTAGCAAGGAAGAAGTGGGAAATTCTGCAACACTGAGCCTATAATCCTTATTTGTCACCATGTGATTTTCATTTGTTCGGACCTCTGAAAAAAGCTCTCAAGGGGCAACGATTTCGCATAGATACAGACGTAATGAACGCGGTAAACATTTGGTTCAGTGAGCAACCTCAATCCTTTTTGCGGACGGCATTCGCTGCCAACAAAAGCAATGGGATGCTTGCCTGAATGCCTACGGCGACTTCTTCTGACCAACCCATGGTGCATAATTCATTCAAAATGAATGCTTTGTTTAATTCTACCACACTTGTTAATGTTTCTTTCATTCTTTTGTAACAAAGCTATTGGAACGGGTTTCAAATGAACGTCTCTAATATATATATATATATATATATATATATATATATATATATATATATATATATATATATATATATATATATATATATATATATATATATATATATATTTCTTCTTCAGCGTTCCGAGCCATTGAGGTTCTTTGCTGCAGATACAATCCGTCTCCATTCGTCTCTCTGATGGACCTTCTCTTGCCAGTCGTTGATTCCAAGTGCTTGTAGGTCTGTATATGTATTATCTCTCCACCGCCTTCTTGGTCTACCTCGGGGTCTACGGTCATTTATTTCCTGAGTGTAAGCGAGTTTTGTTTCCCTATTATCTTCCATTCTTTCTATATGCCCCAGCCATTGTAGTCTATTAGCCTTCATGATACCAGTGATTAGCGGGGACTTAAACAGATCATAAATGTCTTTGTTACTTCTTCTTTTCCACTCTCCACTTTGTGTATCCCTAATGGGTCCAAAGATGCGTCTTAAAATTTTGTTCTCAAAGGTTTGTAACAAGGCTTCGTCTCCTTTCGTTGTACTCCAGGTTTCAGAGCCATACAGCACAACTGGTCTGATCAGTTTTTTTTATATTGTGATTTGTATATATATATATATATATATATATATATATATATATATATATATATATATATATATATATATATATATATATATATATATATATATATATATATATATATATATATATATATATATACAACGAAATTATAATGTGGACATTGTAACTAATAAATGCAATCACACAAACAAAGAAACTATCAAACACACACACGCACACACACACACACACACACACACACACACACACACACGCGCGCGTATTTCTTTCTTTGTGTCTTTGTTCTCAAAGTGCCACTCTTGAACGTCTTTGACACTGCCAAGCCTATCAAGGAGATCTGACCAGGTGGGAGCCCCGGCTGGACACAAGCGTCCGGTGATTGTATTGTTCTAGAGCAGGCGCTGACACGTGCCGTTGCCCAATGTTGACACAAGCTTACTAATATGGATGGCGGTGCTCTTTCATCTGTTAGCTGGTTTGACGTCATACCGATAAGCTCAGTAGATGTGGGACGCTCCTAGGAAGCGTCTATTGGGCTTCCTGTTGGATTTTATAGGAACAAAGACGGTCCACATGTTACAACTTCTACCAGATCGTTCAGTTTTCACCAGCAGTGGTTTCGAGCAGTTGTGTTCTTCTATTCTAGTGTGGACTACATTTCAGACTTGGATTTACTAGTTTCAACATCGGTAAATTTATTTCAGCATGGCTCAATCTGTTCTCCGTAGTCCTGATGTGATTGACTTCAATCTGGATTTCTTCTGTCTTTCCAGCCTGCGTCCGGAGATCAGCCTCAAAGATGGCATGTGTGGAGACATTGTGTTAGCCTCGCTCCGGACGCAGCCCGACAAGAAATTTATAGTTAAACGGTTTACCTTGCTCAACGAGGAGAAACGTGAAAGAAACAAGGACATGTTCAACCTGGAGGTAAAATTCATGCAATCGTTGGACCATCCATTTATCACAAAGTGCATCTATGCGGCTTCATGCCCGACATATCTGGCCATATGTATAAATTACTACTCTGCAGGCACGTTGGACGAATATCTTGGCTACATGACCCTTGACACGACGGAATTGTGTGCTATCCAAGTGGCGTGTGCACTTCGCTATCTACACAATCGCAACCTGGTGCATCTCGATGTGAAACTGGCCAATATTTTCCTAGATGATGAGTGTAACGCCATCCTTGGAGACTTCGGCCTGGCGGAGGAGCTAAAACCTGAAGAAAGGACACTGGCCAAACGTTATATGGGTGGTACACCGGGATACTTTGCTCCGGAATATATTAAAGCCAAACCTGACGTGGAACTCGACCCTTACAAGGTAAGTGTCACTATTTATTCAATGTTTAAGTGTTATCCTTTACTTTTCCACCAGCATTGTGGCGAAGGTGTTAGAATGCAATTCGCAACCCCGCATACCTCGTTCGAAACACAGCTGAAAGCGATTTGGAAGCAGACCGCCCTTAGCTAGTTTTCATAAAATGGTATGCGTGCCGGTCGTTCAGTGAGTAATGCCAAACTACTGAACGTAAACTTGCCAAGTAATAACACACAGCCAAAATAATTATGTAATATGCAACTAATGGTCTGTTGTTGTTGTTGTTTTTTTTGTTTTTTTTTCAATTTTTTCCCTGTCTTCATTTGTATTTTCTCTACTTACTAAATTTGTATTCTGTAACGGTTGATAATACTTCGCATGTTAACAGTCACTTTGTTTAGCTAGCGTTCATTGAACTCTTTACCTTTCTACGTCGTACTAGCTTCTATACACTCCTTAAACTTTCTTTCTACTACAGAAGTATACCTGTTAATCTTTATTACTTATGTTTCCATAGCCTATATACATATCCCCAAATACGATTTAACTGTTACTATAACTATTACTGACCACAAAGTTCTTGGGAACTTCATTGCTTCTATTTCTGTGAAAGTTTCCTGCTGTACCACCAGTTTCTGTAGGCGGCACAATGTTTCCACTTGTTTGCTGTTTATTTTCAATAACTTGCTATGTACCTTGTAATCTGTGCACAAGTGTATCTGTAATAATTGCTTTCGGTTTATAAAACCCAGCTATTTCAGCTACAATAATTTTTATGTTACTACATTCTCTTTAATGGCAATGATGGTGTAACATTGCTTTTCCATCGTGAGTTTTACACATATCTATTTGCATATACATATGTAATACATTTGTTAAATATATATATATATATATATATATATATATATATATATATATATATATATATATATATATATATATATATATATATATATATATATATATACATTATATATATGGAGACCAAGTTCCGGCGTTTTCTTCAAATGCTGTGAGTATACATTTGACTTGCCAATATATTTTTGTTGCTATCTTCTAATGCCAGTGTGCTATGTGTCCATTCTATGACGACAAGTCACTGTATTTATCTAGGAACAGAATAACGGTTAGTTAGTCTACCCAACAGTTGTAGGATTCTCTGTTCCCCCCATCACCGCGGCGCTGGACGTCAAATGTGTACTAGATCATGTTCAGAATTGTATGGGAAATGTCTGAGAAGGAACATCTGTGAAGAAGGGCATTGGCGACCACACCTCATTATGTTGTGGCCTAGATTATATGAATTTGAAGGCCTATTACTTCACACCTTAACGGTAGTACCTGCCATGGGACACCCTTCACCTTAAATAAAACGCTTCCAAGTAGCTCAGTCTCACTCTTCAAAGCAGCTAATCACCCGCGGAGAGCGTCACAAAGAGTGACTCAGTTTTTCCAACGGTCAGTATGTCACCAGCTAGCACCATATACCACATACACCCCAAACCATGTGACAGGGTTCTCTACCACGTGTACACACATATCGGCGGGCGTTGAAGATGATCCAGGCGTATCTTCCGCTTCTTAATTCGTCCTAAGTTATTTTGTTATTTTGTATTGTGTCAGTTTACAGCAGGGCTGCAAGTTTTGCACCTTCAGGCCGACACATCCGACTTCTTCTAGCATTTGCTGACCGGGTTAGGCGTCCCTGGTGAATCTGGCGTTAATTATACAATGGGCAGAGCATATCGTAGGAACTATGAGTGAGATTCGGGGTGTCACTGAGGTGTGTACAATGGTATATGAGAAAGAGGATGATAAGACTGGCGGTCACGATCAATGATGGAGACCTGACATAGATGACAGACTGAGAGAGCAGGCAATAGATATCGTTATATGATAAAAGGCACAGCTGGGTGATTGCGCAATACTCAGCACTTAGGACAGAGTCAAGGCGATCACACGTAACAACAAGCAGGAGGCTAAGACATTCAAACAAGCAGAAAAAATAAAGGGACAGTTTTAATGGAACATGTAAAGTATCAATTTGTTTTAAACAATTAACCCAACTGAACATGCTGGGATAATTGTGGTGGTTGATTATTGTCGGTGACCGAACGCAATACGAGGTCAAATAATGACAGTATTTCACCGGGGTTCGCAACTTTCTCAGAAATATCTTTGTTATCCATGTTACGATGTTGGGACTACCCTCGAGTTGTAGTGATCGGGAAAAATCATGCACTTGTTGAGCATTAAACTCCAGACAACAGTTGGCATGTTAGTGAACTAGGTTAAAGAGACTTCAATTGTAAAATAGGTTATAATAAACAGAAGGCGAGCTAACACAGAAGCAAGCTTTAATGATGACATTTTTTTAAAGCAATTATTCAAGTTAATGATAATTGGCTGCAGATACCCGCTATTGCAGTTGGCGAAGTCTTACACTAGAAAAGAAGGGGATGGTCAGAGAGTGTTACCGGAGAGAAGATTTCTTACAACAGAAATGAAAGATATCACATGGACATACAATATTAAGAACCCCATGAATACATCTGCCTGACTGTAAATTCATATTCTAGGATACCCATTGAGAGAGACTGGGCATATTTTTGTATGTCCTGCGTCCAATGATTTTGATTGCTATAACAAATATGATCTAATTGACGGTGTTATCAGGATATTCTCTGTCACAACACTAACCAGATGTTACCATTACTTGTTCCCAGATGGATGCCTACAGTCTTGGCGTTGTGCTCTGGTGTCTGGTATTTGAGCGAGTGTCTGATGAGAATATCGACTACTACTTCGAGACAAGGAGGAGACGAGACCTGCAGCCAAATATCAGGTATGTTTATTTACTTGTGTCATCGTTATTATTATCACTATTATTGCAATCATCATCACTACCATTATCATTGCTGTCGTCATCATCATCATTAACTGAATCATATCGGAAGCCACTATAGCGTAGCGACTAGACGCTCGCCTATCGGCCCGGTGGTCAAAGTTTGGAACCACATCAGGGCAGAGTTTTTAATGAATCTTATCTTTTCGTATGACCAGTGTTTTCTCTGTTATTAAGTAATGTGTGCAGTCTAGGGTCTTCTCTGATATTTACTTCTCTCCGTTTTCAAATGTCTTCTCTGTTACTTATTCATTTCTATTGTCCAGTGTAAACAGTTATTTTTGTATTTATGTTGTCCAGTCTGATCTGTCATTTCTGTCTTTCTGTTGTCTAGTGTGACATGTTATTTATGTCTTTCTGTTGTCTAATTTGATCTGTCATTTCTGTCTTTCTGTTGTCTAGTGTGACCTGTTATTTCTGTCATTCTGTTGTCTAGTGTGACCTGTTATTTCTGTCTTTCTGTTGTCTAGTGTGACATGTTATTTCTGTCTTTCTGTTGTCTAGTGTGACCTGTTATTTTTGTCTTTCTGTTGTCGAGTGTGACATGTTATTTATGTCTCTCTATTGTCCAGTGTAATCTGTTATGTCAATCTTTCTGTTGTCCAATGTAATCTGTTATGTCAATCTTTCTGTTGTCCAGTATAATCTGTTATGTCAATCTTTCTGTTGTCCCGTGTAATCTGTCTTATTTACTTCTATTGGAAGTCAGCATGGTCGAATGTGGCTTAGATAAATTAACTCCCAAACACGAAAACTATGATAATTGGCAACATCACAGTACACGGGGAGATAGTAGAACAAGCAACACGTTTCTCCTATCTTGGACATATAATAACAGATGATGGCAGAAGTGAACTCTATGGACCGCTTATGAACTAAAAAGACAGTTAAATTCATACAAGAGACAACATTGCAGTTATAGACATATTTCAAGCGAACGAATGAAGAAGAACAAGTGACACAGTTATCAAAAAGAGAATAGGAATGGCCAAAAATACTTTCATCAGCATGAAATCAGTATTCACATCTAGAGAGATTAACAAAGCATTAAAAAATGAGAATTGTCAAATGTTACATATATTCAACATTATTGTCAGGCGCGGATGTCTGGACATTGAACAAGCTACTAAAACGTCGAATAGATGCCCAGGAAATGTGGATATACAGAAGCATATGATGTATGTCATGGAAAGAGAAACAATCAAATACAGAGGTTCTAGGAAAACCGGCAATGAAAATAGAGTTGATGAAAGAAATAAAACAGAGGCAAGTGAAATATTTCGGCCAAGTTAAAAGATATAGCACTCTTATAAAACCATACTGGAGTTCAAGGTTGAGATCAAGCGAGCAAGGGGTAGACACCGATACAAGTGGGAAGATAACACTGCAGCCAACCTTCATTGTGGAGACGGCACCTGATTGATTGATGACCGAATAGATAAGAGTGCTCGTTTTGAAACATGCGGTGATGCCGAAGTAGCGGGTTTAACCCCTACAGTGGTCAGTGGGACTAAAATGTTGACTTCTCGTCCTGGACCTGGAGACGTAAATTACAAGTACCTCTGAAGTCTGAGTGGGTTCACGTAACGGCGAGGAACACTGGTAATATGGAAATGCACACGTACAAATCAGTCCAGTGCACTAGAAGTGGTGGCATGTGTATGGACTAGGCTTGAGTTCAAGGCAAGCGAGCGCAAACAAGAATCAAACAATTCTTCTACCTTCTGTCTTTTCTTCTATGCTATTTACTTGTTTCTTTTGTCTAGCATCTTCTGTTCTTTACATATTTGTGTTGTTTTTCGTGTCTCATGTTATTTAATTAATTTTGATGTCTAGTGCCTTCCTTCTTTCTGTCGTTATATTTACTTTTCTCCTACTCCTACTCCTCGTCCGTTTCTTCTTCTCTTCCTCCTCCTACTCCTCCTCCTCCTACTTCTATTCCTCTACCTTCTGCCTTTTATCCCAAATGAAACATAATCGCTCTACCAATTGACGAGATAATTCTCCATCTGTCTGCCATCTCCAGCAGCTTCCTTCTTGTCCTCCCTATATTATTCATCCTTGTCTCTAATTCTCACCTCCGTGTGTTTTAGGTGTCTCTCTTTATTGTGTGCTCTGTGGCATTCAGAGATGGGACTATCTTGGTATACTAATAACAGAGTCTCTCAGTGAGCGTATTATCCAATATTAGCGTCTTTTCAACACCTCCTGATTTCCTTGGTCTTCTATATTATTTACTTTTTTGTTGTCTCGTATCTTCTTTGTTAGTTATTTTTTCTCGGTTATTTCTCCACTGTTTTTTTTTTAAACCTCTATTTGTTGTCTACTAGATTCTCTGTTACTTACTTCTGTCCTTTTGTCTAGTAATAGATTTTCTGTTATTTATTTCAATTGTCAAGTGTCTTCTCTATTTCATACATCTGTTAACTGTCTAGCACCTTCTTGTTATGTACTTCTATTCAATGTTGTGTGTCTGTTATTTCTTTCTTTACTGCGTTAATCGTGTCCTATATTTACTCTTTTTTTTTTATTAAGCTGGCCTTTTCTGTTATTTATTTATTTCCGTAAACTAGTGTCTTTTATGTTATTCGCTACTTTCTCATTTCTTCCTTTTACTAGCTTGTGTGTGATGTGTTTGTGATTTAATAATGTCTAATGTATCTTTTTCTATCTTCATATATCCTGTACCTAGAGCTTTATCTTCTATCCGATTCACGGTGTTGTTTGGTGGGCACTTTTGTATCTGCTTCTTGAGTTGTTGAGTTGAAGTACCGACATCACTGCACTCAGGACATTCCCATACGTGCTCCGTCCCCTCATTCAACAGCCAACGAAGAGATACTACTAATCGTTCCCACCGCTATCTGATTTAAAGTTCTCATGGTCTTCCCTCTCAGTTTTGAGATTCTTTCAGAACCCCTGAAGATCCCCAGCAATCTCATTCTGTCTACATACGGGTTCTCAGTATGTTCCCCCGCCTTCTCAATCTGGTCCCACATACGCTCGACCACCTCCCCCTTGTCCATGTGTAATCTACCACTAAGAGGTGCATTCCCTGTTAGCCTATCAGCCTGTTCATTCCCACCGCACCCCTGCATGGCCAGGGCAAAATATCCATACAATTCTCACAATGTGACCTCTGAAGCGACAATAGCCATTCCACACAAAACATTCCTTTCTCTGCCTTACTAAGCATGCCCTTTGTATATGTAATGAATACAGTGTGTGTCGCAGCAGTCTCCTCTAATCAACGGAATGCCGCTGTTACTGCTTCCATCTTCATTGCCATACTGGAGGTCATAGTCTCATATGCCGCTAATGGTTTTGTTGTTTGTGTCCTTAGATTTTTGTAACTATGTTCTGTTTCTGATTCTGTGTGTGACCGTTACGTTATTGAATATTATAACGTGAAAACTTGGTTAATTCCCTTGTTTGTCTCTAATCCTTACAGGGACATGTTGTTGAGGCTTTTACAACGGGATCCGGCAAGAAGAGTCACTGTTGCAGATTTCCTTCGCAGAGTTCGTCGAGACAGCATCTATAGATATGTCATAGACAGGAACTAGCAGTTCAACGGCTCTCAGACACAATATAGACAGCAAATAGGTTTTCAAGAACTTTTAGACATTATGTGGATAGCGATTGGAATTCCAAGTACTTCTAGACGTGTTATAAACAGGAACGAGGACATCAGGTACTTCTTGGCAAGATTTCTAGTACTGTAGACATGATATTGGTAGGAACAAGGGTTTCACACACTTTCATACAAGATTTATACACAGGAACTAGATTTTCAAGTATTTCAAAACACGCTACATGACTATGATTTCTAGTAATTATGTAAATAAACAAATAATTACATGTTCAGTATTTTTAGATATAGGCAATGACCAGGAATTCCAGTGCTTATAAATGTGTTATAGGCTGGTATTAGTAATTAAAGTGTAAACAGATATGGTACATATGACATTAGTGATTCAAGTATTATAGGCATATGTTGTAAGGAACTGGAGTATTCACGTGAATCCTCGGAATCCGTGTACTTATAGATATGTTCCAAAGAGCAATACATAGTACACATAAACTGGGGGGTCATATAGAGTGACATGTTTTGATGTTTCAAACTGACAAGAGTGTTTCTTGAGAGAATACACTTTTATGTATTGTTTCTTGGGGACTTTTAATTGTTGCTCTAAACAGGAGGAGTGAACATTGAGACTGAGGCAGTCTGTTGAAAGTCTAATTCCTTCATTGTAAATCCGTCCAGCTTTCTTATTCATTTCAGATGGTGATGGTCATGAAGATGAATGATGGTAGGGGAAGAGCATAAGAAATTGACAATTAATATGCTGGTGATAATAATAGTCAAGATCATTCGGAGATATGATTATATAGTGCTAAAGAAGAAGATGGTGATAAATGATGAATTTGATCGGGAGAGATGATAAAATAATAAAGAAGAGGATGAGAAGGGTATCATGAGTATGATGTTGAGTACAAGGAAGATTATGATGATTACGAGGAGGAGTAGACGGAAGACGATAAGTAACTGGAATGAGGGTGAATATATTAGTTATGATAATAAGGAAACTTATAGAATGAAGTATGTAGTATTTATATTATGCTGATTTATGTAAACTCGTAGATTCTGAAGATTTCACACAAATGTTTGACACTTTTTTCTCTGTCAAATGTTCTGTATATAAATGTATAGCTGATAGTTTTATACACAAAAGCATTTATGGCAATGTTGGAGTGTGTAAACGTGTGACTCCCAGTCGTCTTTCAGTATGTGTTTTGTCATATGGCACACTATTGTTGAAGTTTGTGAAAGTGTCTTTTAGTGTGTGTGTATGTGCGTGGGTAGAGAGGAGAGAGAGAGAGAGTCAGAGAGAGAGAGAGATAGAGAGAGGAGGGGGTAGATAGTCTTTCAGTTTGTGTTTTGCCATATGTCACACTAGTGTTGAGGTGAATAAATGTGTCATTATTCAACAATCTTCATGTGTGTGTGTGTGTGTGTGTGTGCGTGTGCGTGCGTGTGTGTGTGTGTGTGTGTGTGTGTGTGTGTGTGTGTGTGTGTGTGTGTGTGTCTGTGTGTGTCTATATATAAGTTGACATATGTCACATTATGGTTGGAGTGTATACATGTGTGATTTCTAGTCGTCTTGCTGTGTATGTCTGGATTATATGATTCAACAACATTGATCGTGTAAGTATCTACCATTTTCAGGTGTGTTCTGCTAAAAGGTAATCACATTGCAAACTGAAATATGTAGTAGTTGCCTCGGATATATTATACTGTACAATTATGAGAAGGGTGGAGAAGTTCACTTACTGCCTTGTATTTAGTAAAATATGTTGTATCCATTTCACTGTGTCATAGAGTTTTCAAACAATACTGTTGTCCTGGTTCACTTCTCACTCATCATCATCAAGTGCCGTGCCGGCTGGCGAAGGCGTTCATGACTCTCCACAGATCTCGGTCTTTGGTTTTCTGGATCACCTCTGCTGCTGATATTCCTCCATGCCACCGTCTCAATCCATCCAGCATCATTTCTCTTGGTCTGCCTCTGCTTCTCTTCCCCTCGATCTTTCCAGTTGTTACGATGTTCTCCAATGCCTCTCTTCTCATCACGTGACCGAAGAAAGATGTTTGTCTCTGTCTTATTGTTGTATATAATGTTCTAGTTTCATTAGCCTGTTTCAGTTTGGTACCGTCTGGAGTCGAGACAACCTTATCAAACTGGTACTACATACTGCTCAGAATTTTCTTGACATTTTTTGCAAACTAAAGGTAGGAATTGGTCACTTAATTTTTCTGGGACCTTGTTTATGGTAAGGCCTAGCCACCCATAAAATAACGGCTTTATCTCCCGTGTGATTACACTGACCTTTCTCTAATTCTTTCTTGATTGACCCCAAATACTGGGTTGGAAACAGATCCTGTTACCATTGTAGCTTACAGCTGTTAGTAACAACTATCCCTGGATTTTGATTGGTAAACAAATGTGTAACGGGAAAAGGCAAAAATCCATACAATTTGATTATTTATTTGTTATAAAAACTTGTTTGTTCGTCACCAAAAATGTAATATGCATGCTCTTGTAATGATTATGTTGATTTGTTATATCAATCTTAAATTATGCTGTGAATACATTAACGATAATAAACTAATAATTAATTTATAATCAAATTTACATGTCTTGGGTCTTTTTTTTCGCCACGTGACTATTCTTTCATTATATAATATCACAACTACTATCTTATCCATAAGTTCTATGCTCATTAATCTTGCCTTTCTTTGTTTTGTTGTTTTCTACATTCTAATCACAGAATATTCTATCCTCGTCTGCCTTTTCTACACATCTCATTGCTGAGTATTCTCTTACATGTTTTCGTTGAGTACTATAGTGTTGTTGTAATTGTTGTTTTTATTGTTGTCGTTATTCTTTTTAATTGCTCTTCTTCTTCTTCTTCTTCTTCTTCTTCTTCTTCTTCTTCTTCTTCTTCTTCTTCTTCTTCTTCTTCTACATCTTCTTCTTCTTCTTCTTCTTTTTCTTCTTCTTCTTCTTCTTCTTCTTCTTCTTCTTCTTCTTCTTCTTCTTCTTCTTCTTCTTCTTCTTCTTCTTCTTCTTCTTCTTCTTCTTCTTCTTCTTCTTCTTTTTCTTCTTCTTCTTCTTCTTCTTCTTCTTCTTCTTCTTCTTCTTCTTCTTCTTCTTCTTCTTCTTCTTCTTCTTCTTCTTCTACTACTCCTTCTTCTTCATCATCTTCATCTTCTTCTTCTACTTCGTCTGTTCCTCACCCTACAGCTACACTTTCTCTCCCTCCTCTCTCTTCTCCTTCTACTTCTCTTCCACTTCCTCCTCCTCCTTCCTCCTCTGCTGCTGCCGCTGTTGCCTCTTCCTTTTCTTCTTTTTCACTATCTCTTATCTAGCTCCCAAAGAAACATATTCTCTCGTCAATGTTATATTCAAACAGCATATCTACCATCTCATTAGTAACAGCCTATAGAGCAACACTAGGAGTCGCGGTGACTAAGTAGAGAGCACGCTTGCCTGCCGTCCATCTTGTCATATGTTAGAATCCTCATAATTTTGGCAATTTGTTAATTCAATCAGCCCGACTCAGCTTAATATGGATACCGCTACATTCTCTGGGATACTGACCACAAAACAACATCACATTTGTCGATTGGTCGTTCTATACAAATATGGAGCTGGCATCATATGAAATAAGGCATAGAATAGGTGCTTTACTTTACTTTACTTTACTTTACTTTACTTTACTTCACTTCACTTCACTAAAGTAAAGTAAAGATTATGAGAAAATACATCTTTCCTTTAACACCATACGGATGTGAGTCATGGACCATTTGACAATCACTACAGAAGAAATCGGGGCTTCTGAACTTAACTGTTCCTGAACAATTCTTACAACAACCTTGTATCAAGAAGAAGAGCAATACTGACATTCGACAAGTATCGTTAAAAAGAAAAAAAACAAAGAACTAGCTTATAACCAGCGTCTTATCTGGGAAAACTGAAGAAATTTAGCGATAATAAATGTTACAGTGGCTTATAGAGAACAGTAATGGAAGGCGGGAAGAAGAAGCAGGAATCCACCAACATGAAGTGGACACAGGGCATTAAAAGACAACTTTGGCAAAAAAAAAAAAAATGCATGAGGCAGGGGAACTGGCTAAACTTGGAGAGTCTGCCAGCGGCAATCTACGAAAGGCCTGCTACATAGGTGAATCTGCTGTCTTATGTATGTTCTTGTTTATTGAGCACATGACGCATGAGGTCTCTCGTTTCTTGTACCTGCTGCACTGCTGTCGATCATTTGCCACCTTCAGCAAGGGAACATAATACCAAATAGCTTTGTCAAACAACAATGGCGGGCGCTTTGAGAAACGGTTAGGAATTTGCGCAGATAATGATATGAACGCTCTCGGGTGGGGGTTCGACACTTGATCTCTACATTCGCTAGGAGAGGGAAAGACTGATCACCTGTTCCTCCACTGAACTCAGGCCTAAAAAATGTGGACGGTCCTAACACTTCGCAGACCCATAACAAGTGCGAAACACACCTGCGGGAGATTTGGAAGCAGACCGCGTTGCGTTGATTTTCATACAGTGGTATGAGTGCCGATCGTTCACAAAGCAATGGCAAACTACTGAACGCAAACTTTCCCGGGAATCACGAACAGCCAAAAGATACTAGAGTTGACAGCGACGTTCTGTAAAGGATATGCTAAGCTAACTTTTTTTTCCCCACGGAACATGAGCGTTGGTACCAGCTGTCAATGAACATGATGCTGCGACAGCGCGGAGACCGGTGCTTGGGCATTAGGGAGTATATTAACATATCTGTATGTGGCTTAGGAGTAGTGAATGCAGTTTCACATCCCAGGCATACCAGGTTCGGAGTCAGTCACATGTGATTTGAGAACAGATAGCTTTCCTTTGATTTTCACAATGATATGAGGGGGCTGCTTGGTCTCGAGGTATGGTGTCTACCTCGAGTGCTGGAGGTCCCGGGTTCAAGCCCCGGTGAGGACCGGGATTTTTTTCACGTGGACTTCTAGTAATAAAATTTCCCCTGGTCTCTGGGTAGTGAGATCGGACGCCCGTGTGTATTTTTGCGCACGTAAAAAATCCCTTGGCAGTTGGAAATCGAAAAATAGAAGCCTAACGGCGCTGCCCGGGCAAAATTTACAGTTAAAAATCTACCCAAAGTATTTCAGGATCCTCGCAGGTGCTACGGAGTCCGTGCACTGAGCTGAGTTTCTCCAGACTCAGGTTTGAGTTAGGAGGAGAACAGAGCACGTATGGGTTACACCCGTGTGCCGTGATGTTGATCCATCGACTAAACTAAACTAAACAATGATATGAACGTCTGCCGTGCAGAAAGCAATGGCAACTACTACAAGTAGAATTATCTAGAAATCCTAACCATGTTAAAAATGCTGGGGTTTTTTATTATGAAGTCCTGAAAATGACACACTTCTAACATTTTTGAACTGATCATGTAGCTTCATGGTTGGCAATGGGTTGGAGTCTGACAATGAAATAGATAAATATTTCAAGGGAATATTTCCCTTCTAGGCCTAATCCCATCCAGTCAGTCGGTCGGTCGGTCAGTCAGTCAGTCACTTAGTCAGGATGTGTTGTGCTCATTGAGGACACAAACGACCTGAACACCAACACATCGGACTTAAGAGTGAAAGCTCAGTCTTCTAGATAATGCGCCAACCAGGCAACAAACCATTCCGTAGTAAAATTAAATCAAACAGTAAGTATGACTAGTCCATGCAAATAGTGGGAAGCTGCGGTTTGGCAGTGGTTGGCTACCTAGATTGACTGGAGACCCGGTGGTTCGATGTTCCAATCCATACCTAGGCGGTGTTTAATTTGATCTGAGTGGACCCAGTCTAAATTAGCTAGCAGGAAAAGGTGTGGTTTTTTACAGGCCGATGGCACGATATTGACCACGTGACCCTCGAGTGCCGACATGTCTATAACAAATATTGGCTAACACCTTATGTCGTACACGATCCGCTTTACCTCTGAAGTCGTAGTGGGTTCGCCTGATGGCGAGGGACACAGGTAATCCATCCATCCATCATGTGCCATGCCGATAAGCGTGGGCGGTCATGTTTTGCCATCTCACTCGATCACCAGAGTCGTGGATCAGCTCCGTGCTCCTGTCTCGACCATGCCATGTCACCAAGGCATCCAGGTATTTGCTTCTAGGTCTTCCTCTTGGTCTGTTCCCTTCGATCTTATCAGTTGTCACCAAGTTCTCCAATTCATTTCTTCTCATAACATGCCCAAAAAATGTTGACTGTCTGCGTCTAATGTCTCTAATCAGTTTACGATCTTCGTTTGTTTCTTGAAGGACCTGTTCATTGGTCTTTCTGGCTGTCCGTGGTATTCTTTGCATTTTCCTCAGATACCACATTTCTACAGCCATCAGATGTTTTTCAGCTTGACTGCTCATTGTCCAAGCTTCACATCCATATAAAAGTACAGGTTCTATGTAGCACCTCAACACTCTTTTTCTCGTTTCAATTGACATCTTTTTATTGGTCAGTATGTTTTTCATCATGCTAAAGGCTTCCTTAGACATGGCGATTCTTGTTCTAATCTCTTCAAGGCATCTTCCATCAGATGTTATTACTTTTCAATTGTACCTATTCACTTGTTGAAGAATATTCCCATTTACTTGTATATTACATTGTGGTATTTCGTTCTTCCTAGTGACGACCATAATCTGATTCTTTTTACAATTTAATTCTAACCCTAGTTGTTCACTGTGTGTAACAACTGCATCTATTAAATGTTGCAGGTCCTGTTCATTGTCTGCAATCAAGACTGTATCGTCTGCATATCTAATGTTATTGATGCATCGTCATCCAATGTTAATTCCTTCCATATCTTCAATATTTCTAAACATACTTACACATGTAATAGGGAAAGCTAATTCACACGAAAAATTCAGTCCAGTGCTATTAGTGTATTAGAAATTGTATGGATTGCTGGTTTAGTTTGGTTTAGTCGATGGATCAACATCACGGCACACGGGTGCAACCCATAAGTGCTCCGTTCTCCTCCTAACTCAAACCTGAGTCTGGAGAAACTCAGCTCAGTGCACGAACTCCGTAGCACCGGCGAGGATCCTTAAATACTTTGGGTAGATTTTTTAACTCGAAATTTTGCCCGGGCTGAGCCGTTGGGCTACTCTTCTTCGATTTCCAACTGACAAGGGATTTTTTACGTGCGCAACAATACACACGGGCGTCCGATCTCACAACCCAGAGACCAGGGGAAATCTTATTACTAGAAATCCACGAGAAAAAATTCCGGTCATCACCGGGGCTTGAACCCGTATGGATTGCGCTTTAGTTCAAATTAAGCTAGTGAAAAATAAAAATAATTACCCAATACAGCTTGGGGATTATAAAAGGGTTTTATCTTTTACTTTTTTTCCCCATAGAAGCAACACCAACAACATTGCAATTATGTGAAAATGAAAGACGCATTCTTTAATATTTAATAATATATGTATACATCAAGTGTTAAGGTTTTGAAATTATAATAAATAATAATAATATAGTAGAATATAAATACATTTAGTGGCTGTGGAGATGTGGTTTCTGAAAAAAATATGTAAAGAATACCATTGGCAGACTGAAAATATAATCAGCAAGTCCTACAAGAAACAAATTAAAATCGTAAACTGATTATAGAAATTAGACGTAGACAGTCAAAATTGTTTGGACACGTTATGAAAAGAAATAAATTAGAGAACTTGGTGGCAACTGACAAGATCGAGGGGGAAATCACGGGGAACGCCGAGAAGTAAATGCCTGGATGGCTTGGTCATGTGGCATCGTCGAGACAAGAACACAAAAGTTGATCCAAGACTAAGCTGATTATGTGAGATGTCGAAATATTACCGCACACGCTTATCAACTGCGAGGAGTATGGAGAAACCCTAAATAAAAACTACAAGGTGGCAAGTAGACGTTAGTAAGTTAGTTAATCGAGGTTCCAACTTCACGGCAACGAGTCGTCCCCATTATGCTCCATTCCCGTGCCAGCGAAAATCACACAAAATGCTCCCCAATGTCCAATGTGAAAAGTGAAATAGACGGGAGTCTCGGCAATCCAACAAGCCCGCACAAGTACACTGTGCATAATGCCGCTGCCAGAATGCCAACACAAAATTCATCCACGAATACCACAGTTCATCGTCGATGGACTCGGCAGTCACCAGAAAGACCTCATTGACCCAGGTTTTCTCACATGGCTCGGTCTCTTACCGCAGGGCGACCCGCCGAAAGTGTCGCACAAAGCACGAACTCCGCAGCTTCAGCGCCGACTCCCAGGAGTCTCCCGAAAAATGCACTCGTAAACCGAAAGGGCAAAGCAGTCAATTCAGCAACCGCCTGTAGCCATTGTTCCGAACATGCAGTTCACTGTACAGGACAGATGTAAAAGCATTCCACGCGAATTTCACAGCTCACGGTGTCGCCCACGCACTCAGTAGCAGAGCGACGGAACCATGTACTACCAGTCCAACATGAGGAAAATGCGATTGCAAACCGTAGCCACAAGCATAAACACGCCACAGGCTTAAACGACTCAACGCCTAACTGCCATGCTGGCGACCGGAAGTCCGGAGGCAAGTAGAAACTTCTACAAAAAGATAAGTGCAATGAGAACCAGATGAGAACCTTCTGACCCAACTGAAATAATTTACAGCATAAATGGAGAACAAATAAGTGAACAAAATCAAATCCCAATAAGATGGAAACAGTACTTTGAACAACTTCTCAACATTTCATCAGATGTCATAGGAATTCAAGAAACCGACACAGATGTCACCGAAGAACCTGAACCAGACTTATTGAAAGAAGAAATCAGAGAAGCCGTCCGATTAGCCCTATTGAACAAATCACCGGGACAAGATGAAATACCAAATTAACAAATTAAAGCAGCAAGAGAAGTAGGAATATCATGGCTACATAGACTATTCAACAATGTTTGGGTAGATCATCAGACACCACAAGAATGGGGGAAAGCCATTATTATCCCAATTTGGAACAACAAAGGCAGCAAAAGAGACTGCACACTATACAGAGGCATTTCCCTTTTGAGTCATACTTGGAAAATATCTTGCAACATTCTTGAGAAAAGAATACGAACTACCATAGAACTCCAGCTAAGCGAAACACAACATGGATTTGGGAAAACCAAAGGATGCTCAGGTGCCATTTTTGCTCTTCGACTACTTCTAGAAAAATCAATCGAATTTTAGGAAACACTCTATTTAATCTTTGTCGGCCAAGAAAAGGCACTTGATAGAGTAGATAGAAACAAGCTGTGGGAAATCCTTAAGCAATATGGAGTGAGTACACATCTAACAAACCTATGTAGAAGCTTATACAACAACAGTGAATGCATAGTGAGAGCAACCGGAGGACACTCAGAACCCTGACCATAAGATCCGGAGTACGACTGTCCCCCATCTGGTTCATAACCTATATAGACAACATTTGTAAAGAAACCAGCCAAACAGAAACAAGAACACCGCATGACGAGAACACAGAAGAAGAACCATCTGCAAATCTAACCATTAGAGAACTCCTGTTTGCGGACGCCAAGCACTAATAGCAAAATCAGAAGCTGAATTACAAGACTACATGAATAGTCTAAACGAAATTTGTAGGGAAGATAACATGAAAATTAGCACAACTAAATCGGAGGTAATGACTATAACTAAAAAAAGGAAAAGCAGCAAACAATTCACCTAAACGAACATCCCCTGACACAAGTAAAGACTTTCAAGTACCAAGGAAGTGTAATATCATCAAATGGCAAATCAGAAGACGAGATTGAAAATAGATGCAATAAGGCAAACCAACTCATTGGACAAATGGCACAAATACTAAAGAACAAACATGTATCAATAGTTACTAAGAAACCAGCCAAAGCTAAGAAAGCACTTTACAATACAATCTTCCTACCAACTCTATGCTATCAATGCCAAACCTCTACAATGACAGACAAAAAGAACAGAAAAATCACAACAGAAATGAGATTCCTGAGAAGAATACTCAATGTATCAAGAAGAGATAAGATCAGAAATGAAGATATCGGGACTAAAGTTGGGGTTATAGCAGCGCTAGATTTTATTAAAACGCAGCAAGTAAAATGGTTTGGCCACGCAAGTAGGTTACCAACTAACAGTATACCACAACAAGCAATGATGTACAGACCAGATGGAAACAGAGGAATATGCCGACCACGTAAACTTTGGACAGAGGGAATAGCAGAGTCCATGGGAATCTCGATAAATGAAGCCTATAATCGGGCACTCTCCCGCTGTTTATACTTCACCTCGACACCGCAAGGTACAAGAGGAACATGATGAGATGAGATGCTTATCGACATGGCACATGATAATGATAAGAATATTTTGTTTCATTCCTATTTTGTCGTCAAGGGGAGATTTTTTTTAAATGCAGACGCAAGTGTAACACAATGGCAGCTCGCTCACTTATATAACTACCTTAAACAAACAAAACACGTCATTCTGTCTGCCCAGAAAGAGGAGGCTTGCAGCAGAAGTGCACAGATAATCTGGAGTTTAGCCGCCTGAACATCCTCAACTTTGATATACAGTAAGAAGACAATAAGGTGCGATTACACACACATATGTATTAGTGAATTCACTGGTTGCTACTGGCGTTAAGAATCATATTAAATCATATTATTTGATATTTATCAATTGCATTTGAGTATGATATTGCTTTTGGCTTTTGGTTAACGGAAGCCACGTCACTGTACTCGGTTGACATCATACAAGTCATTCGTCTTTCTCAGCAGATATCGAAGTGTTAGTCAGTCAACCAACAAATCATCCCAGATGCACACCCAACTTCTCCGCAGTATCGCCCTCAGTGTCAGTCAGTCAGTTCAGTTATCAGTTGAGGTATCTTCATTGCACTCCGGACATGTCCATAGGTGCTCAGATCCTCGCCCCAGCATATGCATCAGCGACCGGTGGCTAATAGTGCCAGTTCTGTGTTGGTTGACGAGGCGCCTTGTTTTCCCAATGTACCTCTCGCGTCTGGCCGTGCCGATTCTTACTCCCAGGTCTTTCATCCTGGACAGCGATGTGGATTCACTGACGTCAAAGTCCTCTGTTCTCGCCATATTTTTAAGGACGTTAATAACATAGGCACGATCCATGGGCTGGCCATCTACAGGGGGTGCAGAGCCAGCCAGTTTTTCAGCTCGTTCATTTCCCTCGACTCCCGCATGACCCGGGACGAAAATGAAGGTGACTTTACGGACAATAGACTTCCGCAGCGACTCAGTCCACTGTCTACGTACAGATCCAGCTTCGACCTTCTGAATCATGCTCATTGAATCACTACTGATGACACCAGTCATCTGTGTTGGTTGACCATTTTTATTTGGCTTCCAACCTGGCACTCTAATCATAGATTGATCCCCGTTTGTCTTGTTAGTTAATTAGTCGACAGATCATCCTTCATTGCTACATCAAATCATTCAGTCCATAAGTACTCTGATCCCCTCCTCTGTAAATCCTGCAGCGCGTCTTGATGCTCTTGCGTTCTGGTTAAAGTTTAGATTTACATACGTTCCTTGAGTCATTTACTCGTTCTGTCTCCTTGAGGGTGTTCATGATGTCAGCCTGGATCCATTGCTCATCATATCGAAGTATAAGATTGTTGATATCCTCCTTCATATCCCCCTGCTTGATACGAAAGATAACATCCGCATGAAATGTGACATAATCGATAGTATCTGTTTTTGACTCTTGCAAATGTTGAGCACTCAAGCAAACTGGGCAGAGTGCCCTGCGACCTTCCGCGATAAACTCTGGGAGGACCGGTGAAGACCTCAAACGAACCATTCTGTTTGTGATCCATGCCGGAATAGAAGCATATGAAAGGTTGATCGCAGAAGACGACGAAGAAGAAGAAGAAGATCAATCTGCCACGTGCTTTCCTGTTACCTTATTTGGGGAATAAACGGTAATTTATTTTCAATTCACCACAAACAAACCGCGTAGTTATTTTTAGCACTGACCTAGATCTGGTGGGATCGTCGATTTTCCGAATAGGGCTATCGGGATTAACTTCGTGGTAGGTCGACATGTGTGTTTGCAGCAAGATGTACCCACAACTGGCCAAAACCGCATGTCATTGTCTTCGCAAACAACCCTCCCCCTCTTCCCCCCCCCCCCATATACATCAAAGATGAGCGCAGATAGATGGGACATATACAAGATAAGACGCGTAGCAAAAGATATGGATTTACACTCCGACGACAGTGAGGGCCCAGAAACATTTATTGCATGCATCGATCGGTCATGCAGTCCACCACACACTCAACCAGAAGTATATCAACACACCCCTACACCCACTATGGAATCACCATAATATCACGTGATTTCCCGGGAACTCCTGGAATTCCTTTGTTTGCGGTGAATTAAAAATGAAATACCGAATAAATTGGTACTCCAGTCCAAGTGTGTTACATAAACTAGCGGAGAGAAGGAGGGTAATTCCTCTTTGATATGGGCTAGCTCCGCCACCCCAATATCAACTTCTTTCTTCTACCCTTTGTCCCGAAGCAGTTTTCGGTGTGCCTTATACAGTCTGTGATATGATTGCGCCATCGTATTGTGTATGTCTGGGAGCAGAAGTGAACAGGTGGCCAGTCTTTGCCTCACTTTGACAAGCTACCAGTCCGGGTGTCGAACTCGATTCCCCCGTTGTCCTGACATTACCAACGCAGTACGCTATCGATTTCGCTAGCGCGCCTCGCAAATATCAACTTTTTTTTTTCTTTTTGCATATCCTACTTACAGGACATCGCTGTCAACACCAGCATTTTACTGCTGTTGTTGATTACTTGGCAAGATTATGCTCAGTAGTTTGCCATTGCTTTCTAAGGGACCGGCTGGCATACCCCCGTAAGTAACCAACGCGACGCGATCCGCTACCGAATCTTGCGCAGCCGCGTTACCCTACGTATATATACGAGATTACAGAGAAGGTCGTTAACACCTTAGCCAGGGAGACCGGCAAATATGAACTTACTTGTCATAATTGTAAGGACTAAACTACTACCACAGAATCACCAAACATTAGCCCATAGACAAAAACTATAGTGAGTCAAGTGTTGAAGAAAACATACCGGAGCTGAGTAGGACGGCCGTTGAGAAATCATGATAAAATCATGACTAGACACTACCTACTCTGAAATCCACAAGATAAACTTAATATCATCATCATCATCATCATCATCATCATCATCATCATCATCATCATCATCATCATCATCATCATCATCATCGTGTATTAGCCAGGCAGCATGGGCGATCACCGTTCCCTATAATCATATGAGTTCTAACATTCTTAATGAGTATGTTGAACTACTAATTTTCTGTGCATGCCACACTGAAAACCTACACCGCCATAGTTTTCTTCCTGTGGCCACTTGTCTCTCTAATAATATCCCTGTCCAATCATCCCAGTTGTCAGAGTGTATTGTAGAAATATACGGGGAGACAATTAACTCCCGTACAAGAGTATTGGAGACACTGATGATATTTAATTGGGCGGAAGGGGGGATGCTCTCCATGACAAAGTGGCTAAACCGGCGGCCTCGAGCTCCGAAGGCTGTGGGTTCGATTCTGCACTCCGTCATTCGGGTCACGGGTGTAATTTTTTCGGAGACAAGGGTCGGCGCTGGAGTTAAGGAGTTTGTTCTTTGTGAGAGGCTGTCGGCAGGCTGCCCAGGGGTACGAGACCAGGCCACAAGGGGTAACTCTTTGTGCAATGAAGTCGATTCTCTTGCCTTTAGTGATGATATTTTACACACTCATAATCTTCCTATTCAACTCTAAAATACAGGAGTATTTCGTTTTATTGTGGCATTGCCTACATACAGTTATTTGATCATACAAAGAGAAGAGAGATTTTGGAGAATATCGTGACGATATGAAAGAACATTGATAGAAGAGGCAGGCCGATGCTTGAGAGTGTGAAACAATGGTTTATAGGATTATGATCAGTAGCACTGATCACGAACAAGAAGGATCGAGATCTGTGGAGATATATACGACGATGATGATGATGATGATGATGATGATGATGATGATGATGATGATGATGATGATGATGATGATGATGATGATGATGATGATGATGATGATGATGATGATTACATGTCGCGTAATGTCTTAATTTGATGAACCACGGACAGAGATGCCTTACGAAAGGAACCAACTGCAAACTTCAGTGACAGTAGCTGGAAATTCTGCACCCCCATCAAGAAAACGGCCTCAATTTTGATATTATAGATCACATTCTAATTCTGAAAGTCTACAAGGTCTCAACATGAAAATATAAACTGGCTTTTAAATAGTATTGTGTATCAGAAACTACAAGAAGTTGACCATATTAAATGTCACAGTGGCTTAGAAAGAACAGTAATGGTAGACATTGCTCCAGGAAAAAGAAGTACGTTGCAGACGCTTTGGGCATAAGGGTGCAAGATAAATGACAAGAGATCGAAAAACTTTTCGGCCTGCCGTGATGAGAGTGGGGCTCTGCACGGGATCTGTTACGTGATGAACTGTCGGGATCACGTTCAGAACTGGTTATATCATTACTATTCTACTGTAACACAGCATACAGTCTACAGATCATTTCAGAATTATTATATCTACAGATCACACTAAGTTATTCGGCCAACATAATGGTGATCCACAGACCCAGATTTCAAAACACAGGCTTGGCTATGTTATTCGGGCACATCATGCACTACGGCGTGAAGAATATACCTCCTGCTACACTCGGCCTCATTGTCGGACAGACAGCGTTATTTATGGATCCTGGATTTTTTCCAAATGTGCAATGATGCATGTATTAGTTCTTATTTAAGTAAGAATGACTTTCATTTTATTCTCTATGTAAGTGTAAGATGTCTTTATCTTATTTAAGGATGACTTGTTAAAGAAAAGAGAATCTGGAGTAAGATATCACGATTTCCAGCGGGATAGTGAACATTGTTTATCAGAGTCACTTCACATAGACACTAGTCCTTGCATGGACACTATTCATGACAGCCACCTCACATAGACACCAGTCCTTGCATGGACACTATTCATGACAACCACCTCACATAACACTAGTCCTTGCATGGACACTATTCATGACAGCCACCTCACATAGACACCAGTCCTTGCATGGACACTATTCATGACAGCCACCTCACATAACACTAGTCCTTGCATGGACACTATTCATGATAGCCACCTCAC
This sequence comes from Cepaea nemoralis, assembly GCA_014155875.1. Lineage (NCBI taxonomy): Eukaryota > Metazoa > Mollusca > Gastropoda > Stylommatophora > Helicidae > Cepaea > Cepaea nemoralis. The sequence goes on from JACEFZ010021429.1 coordinate 229,900, forward strand.
ATAGACACTAGTCCTTGCATGGACACTATTCATGACAACCACCTCACATAACACTAGTCCTTGCATGGACACTATTCATGACAACCACCTCACATAGACACTAGTCCTTGCATGGACACTATTCATGACAGCCACCTCACATAGACACCAGTTCTTGCATGGACACTATTCATGACAACCACCTCACATAGACACTAGTCCTTGCATGGACACTATTCATGACAACCACCTCACATAACACTAGTCCTTGCATGGACACTATTCATGACAACCACCTCACATAGACACTAGTCCTTGCATGGACACTATTCATGACAACCACCTCACATAGACACTAGTCCTTGCATGGACACTGTTCATGACAGCCACCTCACATAACACTAGTCCTTGCATGGACACTATTCATGACAACCACCTCACATAGACACTAGTCCTTGCATGGACACTATTCATGACAACCACCTCACATAACACTAGTCCTTGCATGGACACTATTCATGACAACCACCTCACATAGACACTAGTCCTTGCATGGGCACTATTCATGATAGCCACCTCACATAGACACCAGTCCTTGCATGGACACTATTCATGACAACCACCTCACATAACACTAGTCCTTGCATGGACACTATTCATGACAACCACCTCACATAGACACCAGTCCTTGCATGGACACTATTCATGACAACCACCTCACATGACACTAGTCCTTGCATGAACACTATTCATGACAACCACCTCACATAACACTAGTCCTTGCATGGACACTATTCATGACAACCACCTCACATAACACTAGTCCTTGCATGGACACTATTCATGACAACCACCTCACATAACACTAGTCCTTGCATGGACACTATTCATGACAACCACCTCACATAGACACTAGTCCTTGCATGGACACTATTCATGATAGCCACCTCACATAGACACTAGTCCTTGCATGAACACTATTCATGATAGCCACCTCACATAACACTAGTCCTTGCATGGACACTATTCATGACAGCCACCTCACATAGACACCAGTCCTTGCATGGACACTATTCATGACAACCACCTCACATAGACACCAGTCCTTGCATGGGCAATATTCATGACAACCACCTCACATAACACTAGTCCTTGCATGGACACTATTCATGACAACCACCTCACATAACACTAGTCCTTGCATGGACACTATTCATGACAACCACCTCACATAACACTAGTCCTTGCATGGACACTATTCATGACAACCACCTCACATAACAATAGTCCTTGCATGGACACTATTCATGACAACTACCTCACATAGACACTAGTCCTTGCATGAACACTACTCATGACAACCACCTCACATAACACTAGTCCTTGCATGGACACTATTCATGACAACCACCTCACATAACACTAGTCCTTGCATGGACACTATTAATGACAGCCACCTCACATAACACTAGTCCTTGCATGGACACTATTCATGACAACCACCTCACATAACACTAGTCCTTGCATGGACACTATTCAAGACAGCCACCTCACATAACACTAGTCCTTGCATGGACACTATTCATGACAACCACCTCACATAACACTAGTCCTTGCATGGACACTATTCATGACAATCACCTCACATAACACTAGTCCTTGCATGGACACTATTCATGACAACCACCTCACATAACACTAGTCCTTGCATGGACACTATTCATGACAGCCACCTCACATAGACACCAGTCCTTGCATGGGCACTATTCACGACAACCACCTCACATAACACTAGTCCTTGCATGGACACTATTCATGACAACCACCTCACATAGCCACTAGTCCTTGCATGGACACTATTCATGACAACCACCTCACATAACACTAGTTCTTGCATGGACACTATTCATGACAGCCACCTCACATAGACACCAGTCCTTGCATGGGCACTATTCACGACAACCACCTCACATAGACACCGGTCCTTGCATGGGCACTATTCATGATAGCCACCTCACATAACACTAGTCCTTGCATGAACACTATTCATGACAGCCACCTCACATAGACACCAGTCCTTGCATGGGCACTATTCATGACAACCACCTCACAAAGACACCGGTCCTTGCATGGACACTATTCATGACAACCACCTCACATAGACACCAGTCCTTGCATGGGCACTATTCATGACAGCCACCTCATATAGACTAGTCTTTGCATGGACACTTCTTCATCTTCTTCTTTACTTCTTCTTCTGTGTTTATCCTGGAGGTTTTTTCAGACGTAATTGCAGTGTGTCTCGTTATGCACTATTGGGGCAAACCCTTAGGCCAACCAAGCCGACTTTAGTGGGTGTTTTTTAATCAGGTTAGCCGTCATAGGGGACTCTCACTGTTGTGGTGCCGACCACAACCCAGCTTGTCAAGTTGGAACGGTCGAAGACTTCACTGTCAACCCTCAAGGTAAGGCAGGGGTATCCCATGGGCATTTACTGCCATCCAAGGAGGCTTCCATAATTGCAGAGCCGATACATAGCGCCCTGGTATCTCACCCAAGGAATCGCCACGTCCTGCACGTGGCTGCTTTACTTCCTCACTTCCATGTACTGGGCAATTCGTTCGCCACAGGCCGCTCCCAGCACAAACCAGGAACGGTAGGTCAGCAGACGGGTCCACTCAGCGAGCTTTTGATTCGGACATGTGCTGGACGCTGTGCCTGGAAGACAAAATAGTCAGAGCTGTGCCGGGCACGAAGGCCATTCCACTCTCACTCGGATGTTTTTGCAATGTGCCAATTTTATTTGCACCCTTAGGACGGGACATCCGAGTTATGCGGGCGTTTTTGCTCAGGTTAGCCTTCCTTGGGGTTTCGAGGGACACTTGACTGGATGTGTTATCGTCCGCATCTCAGTTCGTCAAGTTAGAACGACCAAAGACATCACGGCAAACCCACACGGGAAAGCAGACGCAGACCATGTGCATTCTCCGCCATCTAAGGAGGCTTCCATAATTGCAGAGCCAGCACATAGCCCTCTGGGACTGGGCTCACCCAGGGAATCGTTACGTCCTGCTCATGGCTGCTTTAATTCCTCACTTCCATGTATTGAGTATTTCGTTCGCCACTGGCCGCTCCCCACGCAGATCAGGAACTGTCAGTCTGCAGACAACATCAACTCAGCAAGCTTTCGCTTCAGACTTCCACGTAATGGATTCGCTAGCCAAGCGTTCCAATTCGTGTTAATGAGACGTTTTTCCACCTTTGACTACGCTCACTCAATGAGCAAGTACAGACTTGCATCGTAACCATTGTGTGCGACTGGGACGCCTTTTCTACCTTTAGTAACGCTCACGAGGTAGGCTGCATGTGCTGCCGGCTCAGCATCTTACCTCCATGCAGCAGAGAGCGAGTAACGGCCAGACCTTCTCATCCGGGGTATCCCTCAAATTTCTCAGCTGAGAGCGTTGAACACGTGTCTGGACTAAGCATGTAACAGGCTCACCATCTCACCTCCATTTAGCAGTGGGTGAATATCGGCCCGGCCCTCACATTCAGGAGATATTGACTTAGAGGCGTTCAGCCATATCCCTCAGCTGAGAGCCGTAGAATATGTGTTGAGACAAACAATGTAGTGGCATCGTGCGCATGATTTGGACTTTGAGTTCAATGGATTTGCTTTTCCATAGCCTTTGACTGTCCCCAGTCTACCTGCAAGGCAGCAGGTCTGTGTCTCTCTTCGTCTGGTTCCTATCCCTTGACCTTTCCGATATGAAAGACCCTACCAGTAGTTGTGCTACCGTCGGCATAGCTCTTGGAACACGCAAGCCCCTCTACCACGGCAAGGTGGAGACACGTCAGAGGGGCATGGACACTATTCATGACAGCCACCTACATAGACACTAGTCCTTGCATGGACACTATTCATGACAGCCACCTACATAGACACTAGTCCTTGCATGGACACTATTCATGACAACCACCTCACATAGCCACTAGTCCTTGCATGGACACTATTCATGATAGCCACCTCACATAGACACTAGTCCTTGCATGGACACTATTCATGACAGCCACCTACATAGACACTAGTCCTTGCATGGACACTATTCATGACAACCACCTCACATAGCCACTAGTCCTTGCATGGACACTATTCATGACAGCCACCTACATAGACACTAGTCCTTGCATGGACATTAGTTATGACAACCACCTACATAGACACTAGTCCTTGCGCGGACACTATTCATGACAGCCGCCTCACATTGACACTAGTCCTTGCATGGACATTATTTAAGACATCCACCTCAGATAGACATTAGTCCTTTCATGGACGATGTTTATGACAACCACCTCACATAGACACTAGTCCTTGAGTGAACAATGGTTATGACAACCATAGACACTAGTCTTTACATTGAAACTTTATCAGATTGCCAAACATAAACAAAGTCCTTGCGTGAACAATGTTTATGACAATCATAGACTCTCATTTACTCCTTCTCCTCTCTCTCTCTCTCTCTCTCTCTCTCTCTCTCTCTCTCTCTCTCTCTCTCTCTCTCTCTCTCTCTCTCTCTCTCTCTCTCTCTCTCTCTCTCTCTCAATACGGTTCTCCGGAGGATGTGACTCTTATTTAAGAAGGCGTGGTGCTTGCTCCACTTTGGTCAGCTCAGTCTGGTTCTGTAAACACTACACACAGTCCACACCATGAATAGAATCAGGTCTGCTCCAGCTGAAGGCGACGTTGAAACTTCTAAGTCACCCTGCCCCCATTGTATATCTTAATGCCATGTGTGTATACGGGAGTTAGTTTGCTTCCTGCAGACGCTGGTCTCTAGCTTGAATGTTACAATACATTCTCTCATGGTGATCGCCCGTATGTTACCGGGGCCATCGGGAAAGCGGTGAATAGTAACACCGTAAGGTGACAAGCATGTCACAAAAGGGAATTACAGAAGTGTGGCCATTGCATATGATCGCTGTCTGGGACGGTGGCGGAGAATGGTGTCTTTCAAATGTCCTGCTGAATGACAAATGGCTTTGGCAGGCTCATGGTCTCCCATGTGATGAAGCTTGTCAAGAACCACATACATTGTACACTTCGAAACTGAAAGCCACAGAGAACCCCCACAATGACGGCAGGCATTCAGCACCCTACTTCTATGGCAGTCTCCGTGACGAAGCTCTTTAGCCGCCTGCTTCGCGCTCCGAAGATCCTAGGTTCGTTTTGTGGCTCAGCCATTCGGTTCACTTGTGCCAATGTTGTTGTTTTTTTTTTTTCTGGAGAGCCCTGAGGGTCTTCGCTGGAGCTACGGCGTTCATGCTCTGTGCGACATGTTCGTCATGCCACTCTGCGGAAAGACGAGGAGCTATATGAGATAGAACCTGCTGCAACGAAGACGTTTAATCCTGTTAATGTTTGTATACTTATAATGGGAGCCCAGGTGGCGCAGAGGCTAGCACGCTTGCCTGCCGGCTCGGTGGTCATGGGATCAAATTCGCATCGGGGTGAATTGTAACATTGACCTGGGCTCCTAGGTCGACCCATCTAAAGATAGTTACAAAGAAATATTTAGGGAACAAAAGGCTGCCGGTGTGCTATTGACCACAACGCCCCCAAGAACCGACTGGTCTATGAAATAAGGGGCTAGTGCGATATGCTCATTGCGTCTTTATTTGTGACAATGAGCCCTTTACCGGCTTACAGTATGCCCAATACATCTCAGGTTTGTAAAATTAATCTGTTATTTACTTGTCTGTTATTGAATTTCACTTGTAATATTGTGGGTATCAATAACTGTTGTCGATGTTTTCAGTTCTGTATGCAAAAGAGTGGCTGAGGATGGTGCTGAGCGCTTTCTACCACGGCTCTGACATGCATCTCTATTACAACATGCTCAGTCTTCTCTACAAGGGCAGCTGGTTGGAGAAGAAATTCGGCACAGCATACTATCTGTACCTAATTGGCGTGTTTACAGCTCTGATCAACGCTATGTATTTGGCTCTGGGCGTTATTCTCACCAAGATCTTCAACGATGATGGCTACCTCAAAGCATGTGCTGTAGGATTTTCAGGTGGGGAACAGTCGCGAGTGGATGGGTGTAATGCTTTGAAAGACAATGCCATACACGGGGATGTTTTATAGCAGCTAGTTAACGGAGCGGGCATCATGTCATGTAACCGGCCATGTGGAGAAAAGGTTACGAAAGCAACAACTGAGGCCGATTTGGAAGCAGACGGCCTTGCACTGGTTTTCACTTAATCGTATGAGTGTCGGTCGTTTAGAAAGTAACGGCAAAATACTAAACGTAAACTTGCCAAGAAAAATGCTGGGGTTGACTGCGTCGTCCTGTAAAGGATATGCAACTGACTTTACCATTATCAAGTAATTTAGTACGTATCGAGTTGGTAATGTAGCGCGGGTCAGTTAAGTACATAATCTACTGCATGTCCAGTCAGTAATCTACAACACGCCATGTTGGTAATGTGGTACATGTAATTGTATGCACGACAAGTCATATAGTCCATGTCGAGTACTGCAGAGCATGCAACATGAGCAATGTAGTATATGTTAAGTAATATAATACACATAAGGTAAGTAACGTAGTGCATATCATGTAGTACATGTCTAACATAACTCCAAGTTCGAACATTATCAATCTACTTTAATATAATGTCGATCTGGCGAACAGTCATCTCGCATTTCTTTCATAACATATTACATACACATCGACAAAGCATCATACAAGTGATACATCACAGCATCTGTCTATCATGAACAATCTATAGATTCTAAACTAATCTCTATATGTCTGTCCCCCTTAGAGCTAGACCCTCCTTCCAGTCCAGTGTCCAGTAGCTGTCTGCTCTCTCGACTTGCGTTGGGTGGACACGGAGTGCTGACTATCTCGTGCACCCCGTGGGTGTTGATCTTTCATGCTTTAGGCGGATTCCGCCTGGGTCTATTGCGCAGTAGGCAAATCGACCCCTCTGTTCTCGAACGTTCGAGATCTTGAACGTTCGGGTCGTTGTTCTTGTCTCCCTTCTTTGTGCGTTGTGTCTTTTCCTGTATTGTAATCCCTTGTCTCATAATTGTGAGACCTTGACAATGTCAAATAATATAGTGCATGTTAAGTGATGTGGTAATATAATGCAGCACATATTACATAATATAATACATGTTACGTGATGTGGTAATATAATGTAGTACATGCTAAGTAAAATGACTGTTTGTGATTTCTTGGCAAGATTACGCTCAGTAGTTTGTCATTGCTTTCTGAGCGGCCGGCTCACTTATCCGGTAAGTTACCAACGCGGCGAGAACAACTTCCAATTCTCGCGCGCTGCGTTACCCAACGTGGATAAACGGGAATCAGGTAGAACAAGTTAAGTAACGTAGTACATATCATATAGCGCATGTAGCTAAGTAGTGAAGTACATTAACGTAAAACTATGTCAGTAGGTCATGGATTAAACTTCAGAGCAGCCAAGAGACAGTTGTTGGTTACAATCTATAGATTGCGATGGTTGGCAGAGGATCTCTTTATCTAGACAACTGCTACCAGTATGGTCACTGAAAGAAGGAAATCTAAGACAAAATACTTTCTTTGTGGATTCCTATACCATTATGACTCGTCAGTTGTCAAATCGAAAGTGACAAATTTGATGGGAAGAAACAAATATCTGGAAGAGTTGGTCAAATGATGTTGTATATGTAATTTAGCACATGTTAAGTAATATAGTAGATATAAGGTAAGTATTGTAGTGCATATGATGTAGCACATATTATGTAACGCCGCACACATGTGTAGTAAGGTAGTGTACATTATATGGAAAACATATCAGAAAGTAATGTAACACATATGAGACAAGTAATGTAGCACAGCTACGGAATGTTGCCGGCTCTGTAGCGAAAGGGTTGCGGACGCATCTTGCAATCCCACACATCGTGTTCGGAACACAGCTGCAGACGATTTGGCAGCAGACTGTCTTGCGTTGGTTGTTTTTTTTATAAAATGGTATCAGTACCGGTCGTTCAAAAAGCATTGGCACATTACTGAAAGTAAACTTGCCAGGAAATCAGTTTTTAAAAATGCTGGGGTTGATTGCGACGTCATGTAAAGGATATGCAACTAACCTTTTCAACATATTATGGAAATAATGTAAAACATATCATATAGAACATTTTATGTAATGTACATGTAAGGTGCGTAGTGTAGTACATGTCATGTAGCACATTTTAAGTAATATACATATAAGGTAAGTATTGTAGTACATGTCATGTAGCACATTTTAAGTAATATACATATAAGGTAAGTATTGTAGTACATGTCATGTAGCACATTTTAAGTAATATACATATAAGGTAAGTATTGTAGTACATGTCATGAGCAAATTTTAAGTAATATACATATAAGGTAAGTATTGTAGTACATGTCATGTAGCACATTTTAAGTAATATACATATAAGGTAAGTATTGTAGTACATGTCATGTAGCACATTTTAAGTAATATACATATAAGGTAAGTATTGTAGTACATGTCATGTAGCACATTTTAAGTAATATACATATAAGGTAAGTATTGTAGTACATGTCATGTAGCACATTTTAAGTAATGTACATATAAGGCAAGCAGTATAGTACATGTCATTAGCACATTCTAAGTAATGTACATATAAGGCAAGCAGTATAGTACATGTCATGTAGCACATTCTAAGTAATGTACATATAAGGTGAGGAGTATAGTACATGTCATGTAGCACATTCTAAGTAATGTACATATAAGGTGAGTAGTATAGTACATGTCATGTAGCACATTCTAAGTAATGTACATATAAGGTGAGTAGTATAGTACATGTCATGCAGCACATTCTAAGTAATGTACATATAAGGTGCGTAGTATAGTACATGTCATGCAGCACATTCTAAGTAATGTACATATAAGGCAAGCAGTATAGTACATGTCATGTAGCACATTCTAAGTAATGCAGTACATATCATGAAGCAGATGTTAAAGACTGTACATGTAAGGTAAGTAATGTAGTACCTGTCATGCTGATTGTACAGTTGTCAGTTCAGTCCACACGTCGGTCAGTTGGACTTAAACTTTGACTTCTCTTAAAGAAAGTAATGGCAAACTACTGAACGTAAAATTTTCTAGAAATTAAATAAGGGCATGCAACGTTTATTTTTTTAACTAGCCGTAGAAAACAGAGAACGGAGTGATTACAATATCTATGTATACTTAGATTTTCTGTGCTATGCAAACAATGGGAATTTACTTCAGAACTGCCGGGACATCTGATATTATATCAGCGGCAGTATGTGCTCAAACCTAGGAGTATGGAACTAACAACGCCTTAGCATGGACATGGTCTGCTAGACGATGGTCGCACGACTAGGCTTGCATTTAGACCAGGCGACATTGACAACGCTATGGACCTGGTTCTGCTAGACCAGTGGTTCTCAACCGGTGGGGAATTCCTCCCCCCAGGGGGGAATTTTAGGGTTTCGGGGGGGGGGGGGGGGGGGGGAATGAAGACCATTTCAATGATTCGCTTTAATACAAGAACCGATTACTTGATATTGTTTTTCCCTTCATACTTTACAGTTATGTACGTCTCATCCTTCTAAAATTCATTTTATGAAGTAAGTAGACTCACAAATCATGTTTTATGTGGATGTCTAGACTTGTTTTAGTATATGCTATTAAATTTACCTTCCATTTTTACGTATACTGTGTAGGGGTGGGATTTTTAGATAGGAAATATGAAAGGGGGGGATGACGTTCTGAAAATACTGTGAAGGGGGGGCACGGGCCAAATTTTTTATAGGAAAGGGGGGGGGGGGGGGAATGACGTTCTGAAAATATGGTGAAGGGGGGGCACGGACCAAAAAAGGTTGAGAACCACTGGGCTAGACGATGGTCGCTCGACAAGGCTTGCATCTTAACCAAGTGGCATTGACAATGCTATGGATCTGGCCCTGCTAGAAAATGGACGCACAACTTGGCTGCATCTGGGCCAGGTGACATTGATAATGCTATACACCTGCCCCTTTTATTCATTGCAATGTTTCTTCTAGCAATGTGTATATTGTGAGCCGCGGTAACGCAGTGGCTAGCACGCTTGTCTGCAAGCACGGCGGTCGTATATTCGAATCTTCATAGAGGAAGCGATTTTTCCCATTTTCCCAGCTTAAAATGGCAACCAGAAACTGTTCTAGGAAGTAAAAAGTTCCGGTGTGATATTTACCACATCACCCATCGAGTGCTGATTGGTGTACAACAAATATGGGGTTAGCACCATTTACTCTGTACATCTCAAGGCGTTGGAGAGGAGCCATTTACTGATGTCCAGCGAAGATCCCCCCACAGTGCATGTAAGACGACTGTGTTATCACATATGAACATGTGTTTGCCAGGTGTTCTGTTCGCTATGAAAGTGTTGACCACGCACTACGCTCCCCGTGGACCACAGCTGCTGTTGGGCTGCATCCCCATGCCATCCAAGTACATGTACTGGGCAGAGCTCGTGCTCATCCAGTTGCTGGTCCCTAACGCTTCTTTTGTTGGTAAGTGCTTATTCTTCTAGTATCTTCTATAGGGTCACTTGGGTTGCGGAGATACCTTATCATCATCATCATCATCATCATCATCATCATCATCATCATCATGTACCGTGCCGATAAGCGTGGACGGTCATGTTTCGCCATCTCACACGATCACCAGAGTTATGGATCAGCTATGTGAAAAAGCCATCCAGGTATTTACTTCTCTGCCTTCCCGCTTGTTCTCTTCCCCTCAGTCTTGCCAGTTGTCATCAAGTTCTCCAATTTTTTTCTTCTCATAACGTAACCAAAAAGTTTTGACTGTGTACGTCTCATTTCTCTAATCAGTTTACAGTTTTTATCTCTGTTTTTCTTTTTTTTTTAAAACTTGGTCATTGGTTTTTTTGTCTGTCCATGGTATACTTTTCATTTTCCTCAGAAATCACATTTCCACAGCCATTAGATGTTTTTCAACTTGTTTGATCATTGTCCACGCCTCACTTCCGTACAATGGTATTGGTTCTATGTTGCATGTCAACACCCTTTAATTGCATATTGCATTGTGGTATTTCCTTCTTCCTCGTGCCGACCGTAATCTGTGTTTTCTTACAATTTAATTCTAACCGTAGCTGTTCACTGTGTGTAACAACCGCATCTTATAGCCCTGTATTATTTGCTCACACAGCCTTAATTTCTTGAACCAAGACCAATAGGATGTCTCATGGAGGAACAAACCTACAATCTCCTCTTCTGTTCCTCAACTATGATGTAGAAGGGAACTCATTGATCCATGGTGGCCAGAATTACGCGCTCGCGGAGCACGGGATAGAGTCCAAATCCCCAAATGTATTGCGAGCCGCGTTGGCGTTATGGCTAGACGCTTGCTTGCCGGTCCAATGGGCGTGGGTTCGAACTCACATGGAGACGGATTTTGTATAATGACCAGGGCTTCCAGTTGGACCTATTCTAAATTGGGTATCAGGCAATGACCTGGGAAGTGAAGGCGGCCGGCGGTGTGACATGAATCACATCAGCCACCGAGTGACGATCCCTCTCTACAAATATGGGTCTAGCACCATATGTCCAGTATTTCTGAAGGCGTGTAATAGGGTCCTTTAAAACATAGTCCATGTTCTTTTCAGGCCGTGGCAATCACATCTAGCCAGTATTGGCTGTGTGTGCTTTACTGGGCAATTATACCATCAGTAGTTTGCCATTGCTTATTATGAACGGAAAGTCAGCATGTAAGTGCATCTGACTGGCGCGTGGAACGATCTCACTATACGGCTGTCAGAAGAGAAAGTTGATAGATGAAAGATAAGGCATCAGTCTTGACTCTTGTTTGAGAAGAGAAATTTGATAAAAGAACGATAAGACATCAATCTCTGACTCCTGTTTGAGAAGAGAAAGTTGATAGATGAAAGATAAGGTATCAGTCTCTGACTCCTGATTGAGAAGAGAAAGTTAACAGATGAAAGATAAAGCATCGGTCTCTGACTCTTGCTTGGGAAGAGAAAGTTGATAGATGAAAGATAAGGCATCAACCTCTGACTCCTGCTTGAAAAGAGAAAGTTGTTAGATGAAAGATAAGACATCAGTCTCTGACTCCTGCTTGAGAAGAGAGAGTTGATAGATGAAAGATAAGACATCAGTCTCTGACTCCTGCTTGAGAAGAGAGAGTTGATAGATGAAAGATAAGGCATCAGTCTCTGACTCTTGCTTGGGAAGAGAAAGTTGATAGATGAAAGATAAGACATCAGTCTCTGACTCCTGCTTGAAAAGAGAAAATTGTTAGATGAAAGATAAGACATCAGTCTCTGACTCCTGCTTGAGAAGAGAGAGTTGATAGATGAAAGATAAGACATCAGTCTCTGACTCCTGCTTGAGAAGAGAGAGTTGATAGATGAAAGATAAGACATCAGTCTCTGACTCCTGCTTGAGAAGAGAGAGTTGATAGATGAAAGATAAGACATCAGTCTCTGACTCCTGCTTGAGAAGAGAGAGTTGATAGATGAAAGATAAGACATCAGTCTCTGACTCCTGCTTGAGAAGAGAGAGTTGATAGATGAAAGATAAGACATCAGTCTCTGACTCCTGCTTGAGAAGAGAGAGTTGATAGATGAAAGATAAGACATCAGTCTCTGACTCCTGCTTGAGAAGAGAGAGTTGATAGATGAAAGATAAGGCATCAGTCTCTGACTCTTGTTTGAGAAGAGAAATTTGATAAAAGAACGATAAGACATCAATCTCTGACTCCTGTTTGAGAAGAGAAAGTTGATAGATGAAAGATAAGGCATCAGTCTCTGACTCTTGCTTGGGAGGAGAAAGTTGATTGATGAAATATGAGGCATCAATTTCTGACTCCTGTTTGAGAAGAGAAAGTAATAGATTAAAGATAAGGCATTGATCTCTGACTCCTGCTTGAGAAAAGAAAGAAATAGATTAAAGAAAAAGTATCAATCTCTGACTCCTGCTTGAGAAGAAAAAGTAATAGATTAAAGGTAAGGCATAAATTTCTGACTCCTGCTTGAGAAGACATCGGATTTAAATCACCTCTGATTACAAAAGAATGTATACATATCACGTCTGTTGTTGTTGTTGTTGTTGCTGCTGCTGCTGCTACTGTTGCTGTTGCTGCTGCTGCTGCTGTTGCTGCTGCTGCTGCTGCTGTTGTTGTTTTTTTTAAGGATACAGACATTTCGAAGGACTGTTGTGAGAGAAAAGTTCTGCAAAAGGAAAGCCACTGGATGATGACCCAGAAAGAAGAATATTGAAAGCATCTGTGGTTCTGGGAGGCGTATAGCACAATGGCTAGCACGCTTCCCTCCCCCGCCCCTTTTTTTCCCTTGGCTCGGTGGTCATGAGTTCGAATTCTCATCAAGGCGGATTTCTCAACTTGACTGAGGCTTCCAGATCGACCCAGTCTAAAAGGGGTGCTTTTGAAGTCCAGGCGGCAGGTGTCTTACTGATCACATCAAACACCGAGTCCGGGGGGCAGGTGTCTTACTGATCACATCACACACCGAGCCCGGGCGGCAGGTGTCTTACTGATCACATCACACACCGAGTCCGGGGGGCAGGTGTCTTACTGATCACATCACACACCGAGTCCGGGGGGCAGGTGTCTTACTGATCACATCACACACCGAGCCCGGGCGGCAGGTGTCTTACTGATCACATCACACACCGAGCCCGGGGGGCAGGTGTCTTACTGATCACATCACACACCGAGCCCGGGGGGAAGGTGTCTTACTGATCACATCACACACCGAGCCCGGGCGGCAGGTGTCTTACTGATCACATCACACACCGAGTCCGGGGGGCAGGTGTCTTACTGATCACATCACACACCGAGTCCGGGGGGCAGGTGTCTTACTGATCACATCACACACCGAGCCCGGGCGGCAGGTGTCTTACTGATCACATCACACACCGAGCCCGGGGGGCAGGTGTCTTACTGATCACATCACACACCGAGCCCGGGGGGAAGGTGTCTTACTGATCACATCACACACCGAGCCCGGGGGGCAGGTGTCTTACTGATCACATCACACACCGAGTCCGGGGGGCAGGTGTCTTACTGATCACATCACACACCGAGTCCGGGGGGAAGGTGTCTTACTGATCACATCACTGGCCGAGCCCGGGCGGCAGGTGTCTTACTGATCACATCACACACCGAGTCCGGGGGGAAGGTGTCTTACTGATCAAATCACTCACCGAGCCCGGGGGGCAGGTGTCTCACTAATCACATCACACACCGAGTCCGGGGGGCAGGTGTCTTACTGATCACATCACACACCGAGTCCGGGGGGCAGGTGTCTTACTGATCACATCACTGGCCGAGCCCGGGGGGCAGGTGTCTTACTGATCACATCACACACCGAGTCCGGGGGGAAGGTGTCTTACTGATCAAATCACTCACCGAGCCCGGGGGGCAGGTGTCTTACTGATCACATCACACACCGAGTCCGGGGGGCAGGTGTCTTACTGATCACATCACACACCGAGTCCGGGGGGCAGGTGTCTTACTGATCACATCACTGGCCGAGCCCGGGGGGCAGGTGTCTTACTGATCACATCACACACCGAGTCCGGGGGGAAGGTGTCTTACTGATCAAATCACTCACCGAGCCCGGGGGGCAGGTGTCTTACTGATCACATCACACACCGAGTCCGGGGGGCAGGTGTCTTACTGATCACATCACACACCGAGTCCGGGCGGCAGGTGTCTTACTGATCACATCACACACCGAGCCCGGGCGGCAGGTGTCTTACTGATCACATCACACACCGAGCCCGGGCGGCAGGTGTCTTACTGATCACATCACACACCGAGTCCGGGGGGAAGGTGTCTTACTGATCAAATCACTCACCGAGCCCGGGGGGCAGGTGTCTTACTGATCACATCACACACCGAGCCCGGGGGGCAGGTGTCTTACTGATCACATCACACACCGAGTCCGGGGGGAAGGTGTCTTACTGATCACATCACACACCGAGCCCGGGGGGCAGGTGTCTTACTGATCACATCACACACCGAGTCCGGGCGGCAGGTGTCTTACTGATCACATCACACACCGAGTCCGGGCGGCAGGTGTCTTACTGATCAAATCACTCACCGAGTCCGGGGGGCAGGTGTCTTACTGATCAAATCACTCACCGAGCCCGGCGGCAGGTGTCTTACTGATCACATCACATACCGAGTCCGGGGGGCAGGTGTCTTACTGATCACATCACTCACCGAGTCCGGGCGGCAGGTGTCTTACTGATCAAATCACTCACCGAGCCCGGGCGGCAGGTGTCTTACTGATCACATCACACACCGAGTCCGGGGGGCAGGTGTCTTACTGATCACATCACTCACCGAGTCCGGGCGGCAGGTGTCTTACTGATCAAATCACTCACCGAGCCCGGGCGGCAGGTGTCTTACTGATCACATCACACACCGAGTCCGGGCGGCAGGTGTCTTACTGATGACATCACTGGCCGAGTCCGGGGGGCAGGTGTCTTACTGATCACATCACTCGGCGATTGGCGATTGCTTTAGTAACACATGAGCCAAGCACCGCATGCCCGATGCGTATTAAAGTGTGTAACAGGGTCCCTGTAACAGGGTCTGTGTAACAGGGTCCTGTACACCACTTATATACGGCTGAGTCAAACCAGCCTCATAAAACGAGTAAGCAAAGACTGCGAGAACGGGAACTGGCCATTCTTTGTGAGGAAGGGAACTGCTCACCTACCTATTAAGTCATAGCCTAAAATATGTGAAGGCCTGACCTTTACACGCTAATGACTGTATATGCCATGTGCTTATGATTACCTTTAAGTGAGGAATTTGTCGTAATAAAAGGAAAATCCCTAGGGTTGATAGGAGGAATACTTGGTGATGATAGCAGGAATTGATTGGTGATGATAAGAGGAATTTTTTGAGATGACATGAGGAATCCTAGATGATTATAGAAGAAATTCCCGGTGATGATTAGATAAATTCTTGGTGAAGATAGGAGGAATTCTTGGTGATGATTTTGAAATTCTTGGTGATGATAGGAGGAATTCTTGGTGTTGATAAAAAGAATCCGTATAGATGATACGAGGAACCTTCGTGATGATTAAATTGATCCTTGGTGATGACAGGAAGAATCATTGGAGATGATAGGAGCAATCCTCGGTGATGATATGTGGAATCCCCCGTGATGTACTGAGAAGAGGTTATCATTCACTGAGTTATCCACGTGCAAATGGTCCCTGAAAACCAAACCCAGACTTTGCTGCCTGTATAGACAGAAGCTTCTGACAGTTTGTCATTGTTATATTACTTTCCGCTTAGGTCACCTAGCGGGAATACTCGTTGGCTGTGCTTACATCTGGGGACCGCTGCAAATTGTTATGGATATATTCATGCAACCAACAGGTAAGCTGGGGGATCCACTGGAGTATTCTATTGATACATTGTTGCACCCAGAAGGTAAATTCACACTGAAGTATTTGTGGATAAATTTATGTTTTCTTAAGTTTCTTACGATAGGTTTGCATGGGGACATCTGACGTATGTCATAGATAAACTAATGTATTTACAAGGTAAGTTCACACTGAAGTATTTGGGGATAAATTTATGTTTTCCTAAGGTAGCTTTGCCTACCACTGACGTATGTCATAGATAAACTAATGTATTTACAAGGTAAGTTCACACTGAAGTATTTGTGGATAAATTTATGTTTTCCTAAGGTAGGTTTGCCTGGGGACCACTGACGTATGTCATAGATAAACTAATGTATTTACAAGGTAAGTTCACACTGAAGTATTTGTAGATAAATAATGCAACTAGAATATTAAGCTCACAGTGAAGTCGTAGATAAAATTATTCAACTAGAACAGTGGTTCTCAACCTTTTTTGGCCCGTGCCCCCCTTCACCATATTTTCAGAACGTCATTCCCCCCTCCCTTTCGTATTTCCTACCTAAAAATCCCCACTCCCGCGTCCCTACACAGTATACGTAATAATGGAAGCTCATACCAAAACAAGTCTAGACGTCCACATAAAACGTAATTTGTGGGTCTACTTACTTTATCAAATGAATTTTAGAAGGGGTGAGACGTACAGAACCGTAAAGTATGAAAGGAAAAACAATATCAAGCAATCGGTTCTTGTATTAATGCGATCTTGAAATAATCTTCATTCCCCCCTGGAAACCCTAAAATTCCCCCCTGGGGTGGGGGTGGGGGGGGGGAATTCCCTACCGGTTGAGAACCACTGAACTAGAAGGTTTGAGTTCTTCACACTGAATTATGTGTGGATAAATGTGTGCTTTCATAAGGTATGTTCACCTGGGGACAACGTATGTCATAGATAACATTATGCAAATAGAGGATAAATTCACACTGAAGTACTTGTGGATAAATGTATGCACCTAAATTTATGTTACCGGGATAACTTTCAATCAGATAGGAGTGGGAATGATTAGTAATGTGGCTCTTCGCTGGCTGTTGAACGAGGGACGGAGCGCGTATGGGAATGTCCTGAGTGGAGTGATGTCGGTTCTTAGCTCAACTCAACTCAACTCAAATTTATGCACTCAGGAAAATAGAACCAAATGTTATAATCAAGACCATATTAAAATAATGAAAAAAGTGAGTGGAGTAATATGTAAAACGACCACACAAAAAGCATATCGAAAAGATTAACAATTGTGTTGCATTTTGGTGGCAAAGGCAACACTTTTAATTCTTGTAAGTTGAACTACAGACCATTGTAGAAATTAAATGACTTTCATCATAAACCTAGCAGAACTTGGTCAAAAATATGGCTTCATGGTGGTAACACATGTATTATCGATACATGTGTGATGAAAGGGACTGAAATGATTAGAAACCAGTTTGTCAGAATATTGTGAGATGTCTATCACATACTGTCCGAATATCTGGCTAGTTGTCTGCAAGTCTGCATCGTGTGATTCCCGATACTCTTCTATTATAACT
This sequence comes from Cepaea nemoralis, assembly GCA_014155875.1. Classification (NCBI taxonomy): domain Eukaryota; kingdom Metazoa; phylum Mollusca; class Gastropoda; order Stylommatophora; family Helicidae; genus Cepaea; species Cepaea nemoralis. The sequence continues at coordinate 247,911 of JACEFZ010021429.1, forward strand.
GTATAAACGAGATTTGCCTGAAAAGGGATATTTTAGACCAGGGGTCTTCCGGAGAAAGAGACTGACTTCAAGAAGCAGATGACAAATACAACATGATTAGAGAAATTAGATGTAGATAATGAAGATTTATTTTTAGCATCGCATGGGGAGAATTAAACTGGAGAACTTAGTGACAACTGGCAAACTTGGTGGGAAAGGAACACGAAGAAGACAAAGAGATTAATATCTGGAGGTTTATCCTAACAGTATAATCGGGACACGAACACAGACCTAATCTGAGACTCTAATGACTGTGTGATATGGTTACCGCTGATTGCTCACGCTTATTATTATGGCACATGATGATGATGAGATGGTACTATCTGATAACTACCACATGTTATAAAGTTAGTTTCATATCCTTTACAGGACCTCGCAGTCAACCCCAGTATTTTTGGCTGTTTGTGATTTCTTGGCAAGTTTATGTTCAGTAGTTTGCCATTGCTTTCTGAACTATCGGCATTTATACCTTTGTATGGGAAACCAAGGTAAAGCTGTCTGCTTCCAAATCGACCTCGGCTGTATTTCGAACGCGGTGTGCGGGATTGCGAATTGTATTTGTCACCCCTTCGCCACAGTCCCAGCAATATGAACCACAGTTAGTTAGTTGCATATCATTTACAGGACACCGCAGCCAACGGCAGCTTTTTTTTTTTTTTGGCTGTTACCTCTTGACAAGTTTACGTTCAGTAGTTTGCCACTGCTTTCTGAACGACCGGCACCCATACCATTTTGTAAGAAAAAAAGTCAAGCGGTCTGCTGCCAAATCTCCCGCAGATGTGTTTAGGACGTGGTATGCGGGATTACGAACTGCGATCGTAAACCCTTCGCCACGGAGCGTGTTGGCTTCTGTTTCTTGTTCTCATTTTGGTACTCTTTCTCAGATTGTCATTTTGGTTTCAGGTTAAACTCTTTCTGTAGCCTTGAAGACCGTACAGATTCGTACTTTTTTTTAACACAGACTTTTGAAGGCTTGTGTTGTGATGTGTAGACTGTAGTTTATTTGTCTGTCTTACAAATGGATGACTCAGAGATAGCTTTTTTTTCAAAGCTTGAGATATCGATGTGGCCGAAAGGATAAGAGCCTCTTTTTTAAACTTCCGTGTGCTGATGGCGGGATAGGAGGTTCAACCTCTACATCGCTAATACGTTAGACTTAAAAAGTTAACATCTCGTTCAGAAACCAGAGTCAAACTACTGAATGTAGTGATAAAACCTCCGCCACGGAGCAAGAACGACAGGGGGTTCTGATCGTCAGAAGTGTACTCCTTCCCCGAATGTTTCGGCCCTCTTACCTTTTGGCACTCTCTAGGGGCGGACCCTCCCGGGTCATGACCCGGGGCATATTTCCCCTGCCGTGCGAGACATTCGGTTTTTTTTTGCGTTGTCCTTGTGTTGTTCCGTGTTTGTCCCATAACTGCGAACATGTATGCTCCCAAACCTCCCCTAGAAAATCAACCCTGGGTAGATCACAAAGCCCTGCAAAGAACATGCAACATTTTATTAAAATAATTCTCATCATCTCATCTCATCTCATCATGTTCCTCTTGTACCTTGAGGTGTCGAGGTGAAGTAATAAACTTCGTGAGAGTGCCCGATTATGGGCTTCATGAATCGATATTCCTATGGACTCTACTATTCCCTCTGTCCAACGTTTACGTGGTCGGCCTCTTCCTCTGTTTCCATCTAGTAGCATAGAGTTGGCAGAAAGATTGTGTTGTAAAATGCTTTCTTAGTAGTTATTGATACATGTTTGTTCTTTAATATTGGTGCCATTTTAATAATTGAAAAGCAAATATTTTCAAGTTTTTATTGTGATTGTCTAATATCACACAGGAAGCTCCGTGGACCCGCCATCAGGCACCACCAGTCCCAGACAGCAGTCACTTGAGAACGTGGCCAATCAGCAGCGACAGCCTCCGCTCGCTGGAACTGGACCACCTCCTGCCGCAAGACCAAGAGAACCAAGCTTGGATATTATTGCGCAGAGTTCCAGACCACAGATGTACCCCTTCCTGTCAGGTATGGCTGAATTCTATCTACTATCTGCAGGTTACAAACGAGAGGATCGACTTCACGGCACCGGGCTTTACCGCATCTGGCATGGTTGTTCTCTGTAGGATGGTAAGCCGCCTGGTGGGAGCATTGCACAATTCATCAACTCCGTAGCTCCAGCGATGACTCCGGTGATCTCAAGAAGGTTTTATACGTGATGGGAACAACATAGTCTGAAATCGAACCCACGAATTTAAAAGTGCGAGGCAGAAAGCTTGACCACTTCACCTTTCACATCAGCCGATTTAGTTTAAATAAGCCAGTTGCTTATGCTTTAAAGGACATCGAAATCAACCCCAACATTTTGGCTGTTTGTGATTTCTTGGCAAGTGTACGTTCAGTAGTTTGCCGTTGCTTTCTGAACGACATGCTCTCACACCAGTGAATGAAAAACAGCGCAAGGCGGTCTGATTCCAAATCACCCACAGCTGTTTCGAACGCGATGTGTGGGATTACGAGACTTACTGGGGCTCCTATACTTGCTGGAAAAATATTCTGGTCTGTCTGGACAAAATGACGTCAAATCACCTCTCAAGAAAACACATATCCTCGTCAGGCACTAAAACACCTTGAGAAACATCACCCATGACTTTCTTCAGCTTTGTTTACTGTTGCATGTTCTTTGCATGACTTTGTTTGATTTATTTCAAACCCCAGTTTGATTTTCTAGGCAACTTTACGTTCAGTAGTTTGCCATTCCTTTCTGAATGAGACGTCAACGTTCAATTCCAACTCACCTGAGAGGAGAATTAACCAACTACCCTGTCGTCAGTAGACAGGAAGTTTAATAGCCAGGACTCTTAACCGCTGACCTTCTCCGGGAAATGCTCGATTCTGCGTGAACGCAGTCTGGTGACTTACTGATGGCTGCTCCGTGCCCAATTCTGCTCAGAAAGGTTATGTTCCAAATACACTCTACTTCAAAACTTGTAGACCCGACTCATACATTAGTAACGCAAACCCACAGGTATGTCCCTGTTGCATGCCCCAAGCACAATGGGCATAAGGAGCTAGACACAAATTTGTATAGACAAAAAGGCGCTCGGCTGATGTGGTCCGTATCACACCGGCTGCCTTTACTTCCCAAGACATTGCCTGGAACCAATTTTAAGCTGGGTCAAATTTTAACATTAAAAACCGTTCTGATGAAGATCAAACCCAATACCACCAAAACGACAGGCGAGCGTCTGGTCGCTACCACGCGGCTCCTATGTGAACTGATTCAGTTTCTCCATTCTCTAATTTTCGTGTGCACGCATGTTTCTTGCACAACAATTGTGTTTTCAAAGATTGGTTTGCATGAACCGATGCATGAGCATGCCACTTATTGACAGTCTGTATATACTGACATGACATCATGGGGGACAAGAACAGAGACCTGATCTGAGATTCTGGTGAGCGTGTGAGATGACAAACGATGGCCAGCTAAGCTTGTCAGCATGCCACATGATGGTGATGATACTGACAGCTGTGAAGATAGACATCACAATATAAATATCCCAACTGTCTGAAAGAAATGATTACATAATCTACAAAATCCAGAAAACCAAAGACCAAGATCTGTGGAGAGTCATGAACGCATACGCCAACTGGCATGGCACTTGATGATGATTAATAATTTTTAAAAAAAACATACAACTATCAGAAAGAATTAAATACAAATATTAGATCTTTTTTTTTTTAATAAGGGCTCGCTGTTCAACCAGGGGCCAGAACTGCACCATGAGGTTTCAATCCCTGTGTGTCCTTCGGATGATCGTCCCTGCTGGTGATCCTGGTGTGATCAAGTACAGATACTACACTTTGATCTTGGCCAAAACCCCAAGACTGAATAAACAGATTCAGCGCCAAACCAAAAATAGGTTTGGTCCAATACAAATGGATGGAAGTCGCTTAAGACGATTAATCATCCCATGGCACTTAATCAATTAAACTGAAGTGGAAAAGTGAGCCGTGCAGTTTAACTATTCATACAACTGAGTACAGAAGTTAGCTGCAGGCAATTTGGAAGCAGGCAATTTGCGTTGATTTTGGTGGTAGGAGGTGTCAGCGATTCAGAAAGCAATAGCAAATTACTGAAACAATATTACCCAGTATACTACAAACAGCAAATATATGCTGGGGTTAACTGTAAAAGATATGCAACTACTTTTTTTTTAGACTGGGTTAACATAACAGAAGAAAGGGAAATAAGAAATAAAGACATGCTTGCTGTACATACAAATGTAAGCCACAGCAAATACTACTGCTGTTAGGGTGTGAAGTGTTAGGCATTCACACACTCTAGACCAGTGGTTCTAAACCGGTGGGGACATTCCCCCCCCCCCACCCCAGGCCAGGGGAGATTTTGAGGGTTGGGGGGGGGGGGAGGGGGGTGTGATTAGTTGATATTGTTTTTCCTTCCATACTTTACAGTTCTGTACTTTTCTCCCTGCTGAAATTCGTTTTATAACGTAAGTAGACCCACAAATCACATTTCATGTAGTCGTCTAAACCAGGAGTGGGCAAACTTTTTGTGCAGTAGGGCCATATTGACAAATGTAAACATATTGGGGGACAGCATATATATCGTGTCAACTTTGTTTACAGCAACCTATCACAATAAGTAATTATGAATTCTTTATAGGTTATTAAACAGTATAAATAACTAATTATTGCAATTTTATATTACTTATACACGTATACATTATATTTTACAATATGGACAAATGTCTTTACTAATTTGTTAACAAGATTTTACAATGGTTTTTTAGTATAATAATTTTTTTAAAATTATCTATCAATCACTTTAATTTAGACACAAACCGACTAAATTGTCACTACAGTTGTTGATTTCTAATGAGATGTATGTTTAGTTTAGTTTAGTAGTCGATGGATCAACAGCTTGCAATATTTGGCAATACTCTTGAAATCTGCAGCAAGTTTACTTGTTGAAATTCGAATGACAGCATGCAAGGTTCAGACCGACAATAAAGACCTATTCTTAGATTTGTTGATCATGAGCATGGGCCAAAAAAGGTTGAGAACCACTGCTCTAGACCGTGACATATGAGGTAGGGTGTTCAGTTCCCTTGCTCGTCATCTTTCCTTTCCAGAAAAGTCAAAACCTGAAAACTGTCTGGAACCCATGTTTATGCAGCTGGGTCGACCCTGGTCTGACAGAATCTTGTCTCTGCCGGGGTTTGAACCTGGGCCATTGTCTTGGCAGTAAAGTGCACTAATCACCGTGCAGTAGCATAACTTGTATAGAGCTACCAATGAACGTATTCTCAGTTGCCTGGTACTGTATGAGTTGGTGAAGCTGACATGACTCATTTTATAAAATGCCGCCAAAGCTGGTAAGCTTTCGCAAACTTTCTGTCTTCCTTGGCTTCTCTTGCACATTGGTGTAATGGTTATGACATTACACTGGCAATGGCTTGATCATGGTCAGACAAGGATTCACTGCCTGCTCTCATTGTTCGCTACAGTATGGAAAGGCAAGCCATCTATTCCTCTATGCAATTAAACTTACAAAATGTACTCTAAACTCCTCATGACCACAAGTGGTTCCTACTACGGGACTTATTCTTCTTCTTCTTCTTTCGTTTCGCTTGAAATATGTCTATAACTGCAATGCTGTCTCTGTATGAATTGAACTGTCTTTTCAGTTCACACAGCGGTCCATAGAGTTTATCTTCCACTGTCGTCTCTTCTAGGCCAGAAGGTTTGCCTAGATATGTTATATTTTGGGCAGTCTTGCAGTATGTCTCTGCTGTCTGCGACGCCAATCCACATGTGCCATGGCTGTTTTCACCAATCTTGAATTTTTGTATACATGTGGTTGCTTAATCTATTGTGCCCTGTTCTGAGGCGCAGAATAATGACTTGTTCTGGTCTATCCATAACGTGGTAGTCATCTTGAGCAGTTGTTGGTGGCTTTCTGACTGATTTGATCATTCTTTTTTCTTGGTATGTAACAGGCACATCACTGTTCTTCTTTGACTCCTTCCTAGCCAATTGATCATCTCTGTCGTCCGTTTCCGGGTACTCCACAGTGGGATGGTATCCACTGTATGGTGACCTTATGCTGACTGCTAAGTTCAGAAAGTAGTGTCCTTAGTACTGGCAATTTCCCAGACAGGAGCGCCTCGAGTACTGATTTTGCATCTGTCAATAGCACCACAGGTTGTGTACCATTGCTGGTATTTAGTAATTTCTCTGTTGCTATCTTGATTGCCTCAATTTCAGCATCGTAGTTATGGCAGTACTTTCCTGTCGGTACTCTAGCTGTGTCCCTGGTATTATTTGGGTATTCTATGTACACTCCCGCTCCTCCATTTCGAACAGCATTTTGTGCTGACCCATCTGTGTAGACTCGGATCCAGAGGTCCTGTGGGTATTCTTCATCAAGGAAGCTGAGAGTGGCTGTTCTGCGCTGCACACTGTTCTGTTCTTCCTTGTCAAATATTCCTCTCACTTTTGTCTGGATTTGTAATGATAGTCTATGCTCATCTTTCCATGGAGTTCGCTCTGGAATAGTTGTTAGGGGGGATACCAACTGTGGCAGATCGGTGGTTTCTCTGCAGAGTCATTTGGCCTGTGATAAAACTACTTTCTTTTCAACCGCCCCATAGCTAGGTTTCAAATCTGTTCTTCATAGGTGGCCTGGCAAGCTGAGAACTTTTTCTGCTTGTATTAGCGTTTTCGTATCTCTGCGCTCACTCAGTGCTTGTGTCCTCCCCATCTTCTCCATTTCCACTATAGGGTTGATCTCATCCCTCCTGTGGTGACTCTAAGTGTTATTTTGCACTTTGCCACTCTTATAGTGTGGTTTTTGATGCCGAACACACGCAGTTGACCCGTATTCCAGGTGTGGTCGTATGCTCTGTTACTTATTATTATGTTGGCTTAGTCAGATATGACAGAGCTACCGTATGACAGCAGACGGTACTACCTGCTTTCTGTTAGCGCTGAATGTTGGGCGGCGCTTACCAAACCTGACACCCCATTTTGTGCCCAGGGCTTCGGGTGGAGGAGTGTAATTGGGAGGGTACAAGCTTTACCCTAGTGTGAGGAAATACAACCTAAAGACTAAATGTCATGGCAGTACAGATCAGGCCCTAAGTCTTGTTTGGCAGATGGTCTAGGATGGAAGCTCCGATAGGTGGACAGTTAGAGCAATGCTTTGCTGATCCGGCAGCTTCTGAATCTTGTCTAGTTCCAGACATATTGGTGTTACATTTCCTCTGGAAGAAACTAGACAGAGCCAAGAGGTGGATCATGCTGCATGGGCAACACATGGTCTCTAAATTCAGCCCAGGATTTGTGCTATGGAGAGGCATAACTCCATTTAAAAACTATAGTCTGTGAAGATGGCAAGATGCCAGTCATAAATCATGTTGGCTTCTCTTATTTGTTCCTTAATTGTTTTATTACTTAAAAATAACTACGCAATCTGAAGTTAATGATTCTTTTTTGTCAGGCTTCAGCAGAACAATGGATGACATGCGTCCGAGAAGGGACTAGTTCTGTCATGTTGTATTAACCAGGCACTTGCTTGATGAATGGATCTGCAGGTACAAAAAAACCCATAAAGACAAGCTAAAAATGCTTGGCTGACATAACTTCAAGTACACAACTAAAATCAGTGGCAAATGATTCATTTTAAGCATTCCATGTCTTTAAAAAATTATCTAGTTATATTCCTTGATTAAACCAGAAACATCGCTGGGGTTTTGGTTTGTAATTTTGTGATAAAATTCTGTTTGTTTTCTCAAAAAGGTTCAAGTGACTTCATTTACCTTAACAATAAATGTCTCCTGAAGCAGTTATCTGCTGTGAGTGTAGGTCTGGATGACAAAGGAATAGGTGGCCAGTCTTTCTCTCACTTAGCAGATGACGAACGCAGGTGTCAAACCCTTGCCTATGTTCATGACCTTATTAGTACAGCTCTGTATCAACTATGCCAATATGCCAGTGACAGTATCGATAAGCCAATCACTAAACATTAAGCTACAACTAACATTTGTTCAGTAGTGTCACTTGTTTAAGATGGCGGTCATGCGAGTACAGGATGTGGCTTCAAGACTTATTATTCTTATGCCCAATAATAGAAAGAAAACAGTTCATATGCTTCTGATCTCGTGTCGTAAACTACGATTCCTTATTGGTCAGATGTGTACAAATACCGGAAGCTTAACTTATTGATTACTGATTTAATTTTCATTAACTATTGTAAATCATTATGACACATGAACTGTAGATTAGCTTTACAAAACTATCATTGCAAATAAAAGTGTGATGTAGTTTCTTGCATGCTTGTGTGATGTAGTTTCTTGCATGTCTGTGTGATGTAGTTGTTTCTTGAATGCCTGTGTGATGTAGTTTTTCTCTCCCTAGGATTTAGTCCTCCAAAATTTTCAGTAGCTGATCTCCATGTTTCATGTGACCAAGACTATACATGATGCTGCCTACTCTATCTAACCTCCACAACTGCCTCTTATACATCTCTTGGCCCACATCAAAGGTTATGCCCACATTAGGCTGAGACAGTGCTCCACCAGCCTCCTCACCTCCAGGCATGTTGCAGTGTGAGGGATCAAAGGGAATCCTCTTGGATTTCTAACATGATCCTATTTAATTGTTGATAAAAAGTGTAAGAACATGCACCCATTTATTGATTGTTTGGTAACTAGCTGATCACACCTAAAAACCTGGGTGCTCAATTTATTATATTGAACTATGATTGGCACAATTTTTAAAAAATACCTAACTAGCCAACTGTGAGGTAACAGCAAGATCAAGGAGCCTTGATGTGTTCAGTTATCTTACTACATGTTGCAGAAACCATCATCATGTGCCATGCAGACACCAGCCATGGTAAATAAATGTTTTTATGATAGTTTCACAAAACACTGTCCACTGCCAGAACAGTCTGATGTAAACTAACACTAAGGTAATCTGAAATAAACCAACCCATGTAAAGAATTTCACGTGGATTAGAAATGGTGCCAGATGATTCGTGGCAGATGTACTTCTAATATTGTTGATTAAGTCAAAACCTAAACAAGAATGCATCAATTTAAGGGTCACAGGCTGAAAAGAGGAAAGTCATGGATGGCTCCGACAGAGGACACAATTACGAAAGTGTGTATGCTTGAAAACATTGGGAGAGGAGAAGAGTGGGTCAGAATCATATTGGACTGGTAGTGCAGGGATTACCCAGCAGACTGCACAGAATTGGAGGTGCAACAATTGATTTATGACAATTCGTGTCCATTTAATGTAATCATCGACATGGATGGCTATATGGTAGGGAGGCATAAGAAGTACTTGGTGGTTCATAGCAAAGGTTAATGGACAGTGTTTTGTGCAGGAGAGACTGGCATATGATACCAGAACATCTAGTCTGAGAATGGAGGTGGAGGCACTTGAGGCCTATGTAAACAAGGTCCTTTACTTTGTACTTACTTTACTGATAACATTAAAGAACGACATTGCCATATTTATGTATACTGATTAATGGAAGACACTAACAACGATGGCCCATAGTTGAAGTTATGGGATAGACAAACAAGATGTTCATTTAATACAAACTGTTTTGACTGGACACTGTTGTCTACTAAACGATTATCAACAAGCATTGTTGTCAAAAGTGAATGTTTTATTCTGGTTCATTAAATGATGATTTTTATTTCAGATTTCAACATTAAATGTTACTCTTCAATGTATCAGGTAAACATAAGGTATACATATATTCAAATATATAAATATATAATTTTTCTTTTTATAAAGTTGATGACATCATAATTCACACTCCCGGATGGACACTCACACCAACAATCGTGAAAGAGAGTGGGTTGAAGGTCCGGAAGACATCACAGACTGGCACAATGTAATAAGAACACTGAGTCGTGAGTGCAGAGAATGTGCAGCGGGCCACACTGAGTTTGAAGCGCAACAGCTGATCCAGAGCAACACACATCAAGGTGACATAGTCATCTACACCGATGGGTCAGTGGTGAGAAACAGACGTAGTGGCTGGGTTTATTGCAAAGGCTAATGGACGAGTCTTGAAAAAGGAGAGTCTGGCATATGAGACTACAACCTCCAGCATGAAAATGGAGGTGGAGGCAGTAACAGCGGCATTCCGGTGGCTAGAGGAGACCACTGCAACACACTTTGTATTCATTATGGATTCAAAGAGTATGCTTAGTAAGGTGGAGAAAGGAATGTTATGTGTGGAATGGCGCTCGTCGCTTCAGAGGTCACAGATTGTGAGAATTGTATGGATATTTTGGCCCGGGCCATGCAGGGATTACGGGGGAATGAACAGGCCTGATAGGCTGGCAGGGAATGCACCTCTTGGTGGTATCTTGCCTATGGACAAGCGGGAGGTGGTCGTGCGCTTGTTGGACCAGGTGGAGAAGGCGGAGGAACAGACTGAGAACCCATATGTGGAAAGAATGGGATTGCGGGGGATCGGCAGGGGTTCTAGGAAGAATCTCAAAACTGAGAGGGAAGACCATAAGAACTTTTAATCAGATAGCGGTGGGAACAATTAGTAGTATGACTCTTTGCTGGCTGTTGAACTCGGGGACGGAGCACGTATGGGAATGTCCTGAGTGCAGTGATGTCGGTTCTTGACTCAACTTCAACTCAACACTCATGCCTTCAACTGGGAAAATAACATTATTACCATGAGGAAAAAAGTTATTTTACAAAACTAGCTTGATTTTAAATTTAGGAACACATTTCAACAAGACAAAGAAAATGCAAATAGATATGTTATGTTTTGTAAAAATAGTGTTATTTTAACTATAAACATTTATAATTAATGTTATATAGACTGCTTAAAATGGGACAGACAGAACTACAAAAATTAGATTTTTAAGAGCATGCATCTTTCCCATTGCAACATACACCTGTGAGACCTGGACACTTACTAAACAAGCTGAGCAGCGCATAAATGCCTTTGAATATAAATGTTATAGACGGGTTCTAAGAATATCTTGGGTAAAGAAAAGAACAAATGCATCCATACTTCAAGAGCTGAATATTGAAGAAGGTTGGCTATTAAAAACGATAAAACAAGGAAAATTGAAATATTTTGGTCACTTGAAACGCCACGAAAGTTAGGAGAGAACAATAATGAAGGACTATATGCCTGGGAAGAGAGGAAGAGGAAGGCCAAAGAGAAGATGGGTGCAGGATGTGGTGGACGATCTCCAGATGGGTGTATCGGACACGGAACATCTTGCTTATGAGCGAGAGGTTTTCCGGAAGGTTGTTATGGGAGCGAGGTTCTGCAAAGGGCATGCTACTGAATGAATGCATGAATGAGACAGCTTTAAAAAAAGCTATGTTAGTTATCTTAAATATTCTCAAATTTGTCAAACATAAAACCATGCTGGAAAATGCTGAAATTAAATGGCACACAATTCAAGTCACAACATCAACAATAAGAATTTGTATAAAAATATGATGTTTAAAGTAGCTTTCCAAAACAAATAAAAGCAGGAAAAACAGAGGATGTTGTGGCACAAGCCTTCATCAGTAAACAACAATAACAAAACACACCATTTAAATATATTCAGGACTGTAGTGTCATCCCTTAGTTTATGTCTTGTGTTGTTTGCTGATGAAGCTTGTATTCTGTTTTTCGTAATTGTGTTTTGTAAAGCTGCCCAACACTTCAAGTTTTTAAATTGTTTAACATTTTCACAGCTTTACCACAGTTTCAAACCATTTCATGTATATTGTGATCATCAATAATAAGCGAAGATATTAGTTAGTAAATAACCAAGCATCAAACACCAGTAAAGGAGATACAGATCAAAATATGAAAGGCCAATCTGGATATATTTTTTTTTTTGCGCTCAAGCAATTTGAACGTAGTCCATACACACTACTTCAAGTAGTGCTGGACAGAATTGTACTTGTGGATTAGCTTTTTCTAGTAACAGTGTCCATCGCTGAACCCACTCCGACTTCAGGGGTACTTGTAATTTACATTCCCAGGTCAAGGACAAGAGGTCAACATTTTAGTCTAACACTCTGGTGTAGGGGTTGAACCCCTTACCTCGCCATCAGCACACCAGATATTTAAGAACACGTGTTCTTATCCATTTGGCCATGCTTACCTCTGCAGTCTGGATCTGAAAAGCATAACTCTACCAAAGGTCACCTGTAAGAGGATTACCAGTGTGTAGACTGATGTATCATTATTATTATAACTTGTCTGCTGATATCCGCTAGAAAAATATTCTTGAAAATATACATCATGATGATGATGAGTTATCACAAATTACACTCTCCTTAATTCCTCTGCCAAGTGGAGTGCATCACATTCTGTTATGCACATCAAAGGTCAGCGTGTCTAACTTCAGCATGCATGAGGGTAAGGTTTGCTTCCTCCAGATACATTGCGTCCAAGGTATCAAGCTCTGTCTACTCATTGGTAGGTTGTCTTCAAATCATTTCTGTAATAATATGCATGAATCAAAGTATGATATCAATTATTCTGTTTTCTCTCATGCTGATATAATCTATAAGGAGTCTCAGTAACTGAGTTCATTGTTTTCTTTTAACAGATTCAGTGCCAAACAAAACACAGGTTTAGACCAAACAAATATGGATGGCAGACTATGGGAACTAGGGCTCTGTCACAGTTATGACTTACAAGTTGATAATTTGGTAGCAGACATGTATTATATATCACATTAAAGGGGGTTGCATAGGGCAAAACTGCTGTATATAAGCGTATGGCAGATATAGGAAGTTACTTAAGATGATTAATCATCCCATGGCACTTAATCAGTTAATATTCAGGCTTCATTTCTTCTTTTTCGCATGACTCATTGGGGAATGCTAGTTTTAATATGTACAGACGTGTGCAGCCTAGTGAAACTTATGCTTCATGCTGGCTGCTCTGTACAAAGAAGACCAAGCCATCAGATATAAAACCCGGGACAATGAAGTCGGTTCTCTTGCCTTTAACCCTTTCATTGTTTTTGCACTCAAAATGATGCCAACTCCTCTTGTAATCTTTCCCTTTTGGAGAAAAATCAGATAAAAATTTTAAAAAAGACGTGTCAAAGGCCTATTGTAGTATAAAAACATCTGACATATCAGTATTTTCATGAAGCCATGAAGACCATTCCAAACAAAATGAAGATTAATTCATTCCGATCATCTATTTCAGTGGTTCTCAACCTTTTTTGGCCCGTGCCCCCCTTCACCCTATTTTCTGAACGTCATTTCCCCCCCCCCCCCCCCCCCCCCCATTTCCTATCAAAAATTTGGCCCGTGCCCCCCTTCACCGTATTTTCACAACATCATTCCCCCCCTTTCATATTTCCTATCTAAAAATCCTCCCACCCCTACACAGTATACGTAAAATTGGAAGGTAAATTTAATAGCATATACTAAAACAAGTCTAGACATCCACATAAAACATGATTTGTGGGTCTACTTACTTTATAAAATGAATTTTAGAAGGGTGAGACATACATAACTGTAAAGTATGAAGGGAAAAACAATATCAAGTAATTGGTTCTTGTATTAACGCGATATTGAAATGGTCTTCATTCCCCCCCTGGAAATCCTAAAATTCCCCCCTTGGGGGGAATTCCCCACCGGTTGAGAACCACTGATCTATTTGTATGAATCCCACACCAACAGAAGAATATATTCAAAGAATGGGCACATTTTCAAAGCATTAAGAACTGATACTCAAATAAATTTATCATTTTGCACATTTTCATCATCACCATCTGTTCTATTTCCTTATATGGAAAGAAGACCAAACAGGCATTGAAGATTGATGGGATCTGTCTGTTTAACTTCCCACTCTTAAACTTCATAAAGTTGGATAAAGAAGTTAATGGAAAAAATAAACTCAAACTTCTTGTGTAACATCTTCCAAGCATTATTTCATTCTCACATCTCATATGACTGACTATTTAACAGAAACCATGTCATGAAACAAATGAGTTTCATCAGATAACAAAATCATGAACGGTAGCCTCCATATGTACATGCTGGTACAGCTGAGGGAGCTAACAGAAACAACAGTCTTCGTTGGCAATCCTTCAACTGGAGTTCACAAAGCATTACCCGAGTGGCTAAGCATAAAGACCAGGCTAGAATCTGTCACTTGATGCATGATACAAGGAACCTGCAGGCTTAGACTGTCGCAGGGGCACCTGAGCAGCAGCTTGCACTGGTGGTTGAGCATGTGCAGTTTGCTGAGGTGGTGAAGAAGCAGCACTTGCAGATGACTGGTTCTCAAACTGACTTAAAAATGCCTCACGTTTCCTGGATAACAAACAATAAAAACATGCAAACGTGTGGTGAATGAAAACAGGTTGTTTGTTTTTTTCAGTGGTTACGTTTATTTAAAAGTGACAATTAAGATTTCTATTACCTATTTTGAACATCATCAGTTACATCAACTATTCATCTTTGTTATTGCAATTGCCACTAACAAGTCTACAACTATCAATAGCATCCATCAGACTGTCTGTCTTCCTGCCTTCATCGTCTGACTCAAATTAAGTTGGAAATTGAGTTTCCATCACTAACTACATCATCTAATTCTGTACTGCTGCTACTGTGAGTTTAAAATACCTTACTAAGACCTTTTCATTGAGGTCCTGTACTTTCATGCCAATAGGATTTACACTAAAATCACCAATGTGGAGCTCATGTAGAGAACTAAACAAACTCCAGTCAATCAAGAGGTGAGGAAATGGTGCTGGCATTGGATATGACACTTTGAGAAAATCAGGATAATATAAGGAGACACTCCCTTGTCTGGAACCCACAGAGTGAATGAAATAGTGGAGAGACCTAAAAAATACATGGAGAAAAGAATTCACAACAGAGATGAACAATATATAAACAACAGAATGGAGCTGCAGGAAGTAGCAAATGATAGGACAACTTGGCATGAGTTGGCTGAGGACCTAATCCCCCAATCAATACAGGGCAACAGAGGATTGTTTCCAAGGCACTTTTATTTGTTTAAAATTCATGCTTTCTCCTTTTTACTGAAAGCAATAATAAGCAATGAACAGAACTACTCAATCTCTAGATTTTATTAAAATGCTTTATTAAGCATTTTTACCAGAATAAGCAGCAAAATTCACAATAAGAAAAAGCTCATTTAATTGAAATACACACTTCTACAAAACTGCATAAACTGACTTAACTGGCTGTATTTTCCCAAACAGTTTTTTTTTCTTCGTGCTGACACTTAAATCATTGTAATTTCAGATAATGATTGTATAAGAAACTATATGGTTCTCATTTACATGTGATGTAAATAATTCCATATTTTAAAATTACTTTTAACAAATTATACTTTCTCCACCTCATGTGGTAGCAGTAGTGGCTAGATTCTCATCTGCTATGTCGATGGTCTTCAGGTTTGATCAGCATCATGGCAGATTTGAAGATTTAAAATAGACCCGGGGCTTCAAGGTCAACCCAGCCAAAAGTGGGCACCAGGAAATGTCAGTGGGAAGTAAAGGTGGCCGGAGTGATACTGACCACATGCCCCACCAGGTGCCAATAGGGCTACAAATATATAGGCCTAGCAGTGTATGCCTGAGCTATATACAAATGACCTTTACTAATTTTTGTTTATTGTCAACAGATGAACCCTGTGTCCAGTAGGGAAGTATTTAAAGTGTAAAAGTAGATGTTTCAATTCTAACAAGTGAATTGTGACGATAATATTTTAAGATAAATGTATTCTATATAAAAACAGCAACAAGAAACAAAAGGGGCAAGCAATATTTTAACTGAAGAAATGTGGTTTCTGAGGAAAATGCAAAGAATACCATGGACAGACAGAAAAACCAATGACCAAGTACTACAGGAGACAAATGACAATCGTAAGTTGATTAGAGAAATTAGACGTAGATGGTCAAAATTTTTTGGACATGTTATGAGAAGAAATGGATTGGAGAACTTAGTGACAACTGGCAAGATCGAAGGGTACAGACCAAGAGGAAGATCGAGAGGAAAATATCTGGATGGCTTCGCCACATGGCATGGATGAGACAAGAACACTGAGCTGATCCACGACTCTGGGGATCGAGTGAAATGGCGAGTCATGAACGCCAACGCTTTCCGGCATGGCACATGATTGGTTGATTGATTGAATATTTTAACATTGGATTTTTTTAGAGTAGAAATTAGAACAAACCTGCGGACTACGAGAAGTAAGACTTTTGAGAGAACCAAGTGATGACTGCGAATCTACAACCATGGCCAGACTGGGAGAACAGCAAATTAAAAGAGGTGTGGTCAAACAAGAACACTATGCAGGAAGCCAAAGAAGATTGATAAATCAGCACAGAACTGGTGTCATTAGCTGCTACACGCTGCAGGATTTGCTGAGGAGGGGATCCGAGCACTTATGGACTGAATCGTTTGATGTGCAATGAGGATAATCTGTCGACTAACTAACTAACTAAAAAACAAACCTGCGGACCTCCTCAGGTGGCGGAACTGTGGCGTTTCTTATAGCATTCTGTTCAGCCTGTTTTAAATATAACAGTTTGTAACAATGTTCAGATAATGTAAGCGAAGAGATCTGTCTATATTTAACCACTAAATACCCTTTTTCTTCTGTCAAAGAGTGTAGAATGTCTTGTTAGGACATCAATACAATATATATTGTCTGGCTTTATCTTTATTTTTATATAATTAGTTATTAGTAAACAGAAGCTATGTCACACTCACAGGACATTGCCTTCAGTGCTCAGTGTCTTATAGCAGAAAGAAGTGTGTGGACACTAACTAACCCGGTCACATGCTGGCTGGACATGCATCTTACATGCCCAAACAAGCGACAGGTAGCACTAATACATGAAGACTTAATAAATCACATACTAATAGTAGTATCCTCAATGGAATCACCCTTACACACAACATACACTGTCTAAATTCATCAAATCAATCCCAGAATTTATGATCTCAGGAAACAAGAAATGAAGTGCTTTGATGAAGACATAAGTTACATGAAAAATAAGGTTCATGTCTGAATAACCCATGTCCTTCCTGGAAATAAAATACATTTTTGTTGTGTGAAATCTGCAGTATGCACCTGATGAGATGCAGTAAAAACTGCCAGACAATAAGCTGTGCAATCTATTGTTTGTTTCTTCATTATTCAGAATACAATAAATTGTTTAAAAGAACAGAAAATGTCCTAGTGAAGGAACAGAGCAACACCATGAACATAAACTGTTGATAAATTATAAATCAACACTTGAAATAAATATTCAGCAAACTGTGTTGCCCATTGGCCCAAAACTTATATTATTAACTTCATGGTCTCTTCTAACCTTAAGCATGTCAAGAAGATGCAGTCTCTCAAACAAAAGCTATCAGCATTCTTGGAGACTCAGAAAATTGTCATGAACTAAACATCTATAGTATTAACACAAGACTAGAATGTTTAGCAACCAAAGACACCATCAGAAATACAGCCCACCCCAGAAGAGATAACCAATAGGCAATGCATGACACAATATTTGCTTGCACAAAAAAAGTCATGATTTGAGAAAAGAAAAGCTAGGTACAGATATCTACCAAAAAGCAATATCTCTCTATATGAAAGACACATTCCCCATGAGCTCAGCAAAAACAATATCATTATTGTAAAACCCACAGACAAACAAGAGCAAGTCATTTTAGATGTAGATAAATATCAAAATATAGAAGGTATTTATTCATCATCATCATCATCTACTGCCAACCCCACAATGAAGATTAGTGATAGTGGATTTCCAGTAGTTTGTCTTGAGCCTTGGTTGTAAAAGAAAATATATAACACATTATCAGATACAATGCAAGAAGATAGTATTGGAAAGGAACTCGTTTTGTGAGGCTGAGATGATCTCAAGATACAAATCTCACATACAAATAACAAATCTCTACATTCTTGGGCAAACTCCCTGACCACTAAATCAACAAACTAATGCCCTTGAAAAAGCGAGCTGAGTGCTGCTGAACTAAACCTGACATCTACGTAAACACAAATCATGATTAGGAAGCTCCACAACAGGAAAAGTATATGCAGATGCAGGCGAACCTTTCGACTGAAGTCTTTATCAACGAACATGAAAGACAAAAAAAAATGCTTAGCTGTAATTCAATAAGCATAGAAACTAAGTTTCTCTGATTTAGTTTCTTTTTTATTTTTGGGTGGTCACGTGCATTAAACGGCTACTACTTATGTGTGCACTGGACTGATTTTGCGTGTGGGTTAGTTTTCCCCATTTACAGTGCCTAAAGCTATCTTTTAAACCCTTTCCTGACTTCTGTGGTACTTGTAATTTATGCTGCCCAAGTCAAGGACAAGAGGTCAACATTTCAGCGGAGCTGACTGGCTTGTGGAACAAACTCACTATACCGCAGTCAGAATAACTAGTTTAAGTGTGTGTGTGTGTTTTTTGTAATTTTATTTTTATTTATAAAATGTTTAGTGGATGGCTCTGTGGTCAAGGGATTACGGATGTAGTTCATAATCCTGCATACTGTGTTCGAAACACAGCTGCAGACGATTTGGTAGCAGACCGTCTTGCATTGGTTTTTTACGAAATGGTATGGGTGCCAGTCGTTCAGAAAGCAATGGCAAACTACTGAACATAAACTTGCCCAGGAATCACAAATATCCAAATAATGTTGGGGTTGACTGCTATGTCCTGTAAAAGATATGCAATTAACTTTTTTTTTTTTGTGGAAACATTAGCTTGTATCTTTTTTTTTTTGCAGAGCTTCCTAGACATATTTTCTGTTTATTCAGAATCCAATGCACTAGCCACTATGCTATTTAGCTAATAAGTTATTGAAATAAATTGTTTTCATAACAGTGTCCCACAGAGTGCAGTGTACTTTTTGTAAATATTTATATTTTGTAAGAACATAAAACAATGAACAGAGGAGACATCTTTCAGCTGCAACAGTAAAGTAGGCAGCCACAATCATCATTTTGCGCCATAAAAATAAGCATTTATGTTGTCATGGTTCACTATCTCACACACTCACCATCTTGGATAAGGTCTGTGGTTGTGTCCCAATTATACCATATGGTCAAGCTATCCAGGTATTTCAGGTATTTATCTCTGTCTTACTCGTTGGTATTTTCCCAACAATTATGCCAGCTGTCACTAAGTTTTAAAGTTGCCCAAAAAAATCTTGACTGTCTACATCTAACATCTATAATCAGTTTATAGTTTTTATTTGATTTGTGAAGAACTGTCTCATTCTTTTTTCTGTCTGTCCATGGTGTCCTTCGTATTTTCCTCAAAAACCACATGTTTTGCTATAATTGAATGTTTCTCAGCTTGTCTGTTTATTGAATTCCACAAAACTGCATAAACTGATGTAATTGTCTCTCCACACATTGAAGTTACAGAGTTGAAAATATAAAACATAAAAAAAGGACCCCTTTACGTGCCCTGAGGTATTTGTATAGGCCAATCATCAATTGTCACTCAAAAAATGATATAGTCAATATCACACCAGTAGCTGAAAATATACTTTCTACATTTCTGTATAACTTACTTTTCTTCTGGCCTCAGCCTTTTTCTTCTCAATTTCAGCCTCTTCTGCCTTCTTTCTGGCATCTCTCTGCTCTTCTTGACGCTTCTGCAAATGTTCAAGCCAAATGTAATATACTTCCATAACCTAACTCCTTTTTCTTCTGCCCTTTATCCCCTGTTGGGGTATAGGCCCTCAACTAATTCATGCCAAGCCTTCCTATCCTTTGCTATCTCCTGCAGGTTCCTCCATGTCTTCCCTATATATATATAGCCACAAGTCCGAATTGCCGAATTTAACCAGAATACTTTTTGCGGTGACATTTGGCTACATGTTGTGTCTCCGATTTGAGGACATAACGCGTACTCATGATGTTAACTTTCCCAATTATATCAAGATCACGTTAAAACAGAAACCATTTGCTGGATATTGTTTTTCCCTCCATGCGATACGAATCTATACTTCTCGTCTTCTCAAATTTGTTTCCAAGATGGAGTTACAGACTGGCTTTATAAGACGTAAGTAGACCCGTAAATTCCATTTTAACTAGATTTTTAGCATTGTTCTAGTATGTATTATTCAACTTAGCATCCATTTTTACCTATACTTTGTAGTTTTCGACTATTAAAGTTGGCAATGCCATCTCAAACTGAAATTATAAAGATGGCATGCTGTAATGTGGTATTTCAGGATGGTCGAATAGGGAAAGCTATCAAACAGAATTCCCTACACTCAATCAGATCGACAATCTTGAGAAACTTTTGGCTCATATATAAGTAGATCTAGGAAGAATGATCCCATGGATGTGAGACTGTGATGCTGGTCGAGTAGTAAGAGTAAAATAAGTATTTCTGAGGATGGAAGTAATGTACAGAAAAGACTAAGTATCCTGCTGCTCACACACCCTTGCACGAAAGTAATAAATATATCCCCCAAAGAGATAACAAACAAACAAAAAAAGAAGGAGAAAGCGTATCTGCCAGACTCTTTCACTCCAAATCCTCTCTCACAGAAAACTAAATTTTGAAGAAGTAAGTATGTCACAAAAGTAAACTCTAATGAATAAAAGGAATGGAATAGTTTTATGTGACCAGACAGTATGTTTCAAGTTAGTTGCATATCCTTTACAGGGCATTGCAGTCAACTCCAAAATTTTTTGGCTGTTTGTGATTCCTGGGCAAGTTTACGTTCAGTAGTTTGCCATTCCTTTCTAAATGACCGGCGCTCATACCATTGTACCGAAACCAACAAAATGTTGTCTGCTTCCAAATTTGTAATCCCTTTGCCACAGAGCCGGAGGATAGAATGTAGAGCAACACAATTTGTTTAGTCTAATCCTTGTGGAGGGTTTTATGTTTCTGGCACCTGTAGATCAGGGATCGCAGGGCGACACAAAGTCACCTGATAAAACTTGCAGACATCCCTGGTTCTCCTGGTGTAATGTACTGGAAATTAGTCACTCCAATGAATGGTCAGAATCTTGGTGATGGTGAGGAGAGTATGTCAAATATGGCCCAATAAGTTTTGGGTACAGGATCATACCTATCACCATGTCCATGGGTTCCAGAGCCAGTATGCATATTCTCCAACACAGGTATAGATAGCAGATATAATGGCTTAATAACCACTACAAAGATTTATTATGAGCGAGTAGGTGTTATGCCTGGATTTTCAGGGTTAGAGGCTCGATTAAGAGAGAGACAAAAATCTGCTGCCTTGCAGGTCAAAGTTAGGGAAGGCAAACTCAAAAGAAATGCCTGTTGAAATCGGACACCGAGTCACAAGCTTTTATCTTTACAAAACAGTATCTGTTTAAATTGAGTATATTGCGTCACAAGCCTACTGAAACAGTGCAAGATAATTATTTTTTATTTTTTTTGGGGGGGGGGGGGGGGGGGGGGGGCATTCACAAGCTTTGAATTAAAACATAGTCCATAGATGTGCTACTACTTTAAGTATAAAAGTACACTGAACTGATTGTTTTACAAGTGAATTAACTTTCCCTATTACCAGTGTCCCTCACCATCAGGTGAACCAACTCCAACTTCAGAGGTACTAATAATTTACATCCCCAAATCACAGATGAGAAGTCCAACTAACCAGTGTAGGGGTTAAACCCTTTACCTCGGCGTCAGCACACTGGAAGTTTAAGAGAGAGTGCTCTTATACATTTGGCCATGCTGATCTTCGGGAATTTGTTTAATAATTATAAAAGAAGTAGCCAGAGAACACAACAGACAATACAATATATGACAAGTATTATGGGACATATTGGAAGTCAGCTAGTTTCTAAATTAGGGTTTTAAGGAGAGAATTTCCCTTGCATTCGATGACAACATAACACTGATATGATGTCCTGTTTAACATATTGCTGAACATTTAATAACCTTTGTGCTGTACATACACGGTAGACAAATGGCAGAATCTGTCTCTTATTGAGGTGTTTTATCACACCATGCCATGTATCAAAGCTTTAATTGTCTTGGAAAGGAAAGACTAAAGTGAAACACCTTTACAGAAACTGCAAAAAGAAAGATCACAACAGATCTTACACTTAACATATCAACAGCTAACCCGTTTACAATGCAAACAAGATCCCAGCTTGCAAACAGCAGTGCCTGTCTGGGATGATAGAAAAAATTCCTGGTACAGAGAAGAAAGAAACAAAAAGCAGAATGAAACAGAAAGTAAAAAGAAAAACAGCTATAAACTATACAGAAGGACATTACCCAAGTATCGCCTGGAGCCATGCATAAATAAATGGATCTGTGAAAAACTCAACAGAAAATGGAGGTGGAGGAATTCTCTGGATGTAATCAGTAAAGCTAAGAAAACAGTCAGTGGCAGACGGAAAATTCTCATGCAACTTCAGAGCCTTCAAAACTAGAGAAGTAATTGTTGACAGAGAAAAATGGACAGAAAAACATAGCTCTCTTCAAAGATGGAAATCAGTTTCAATACTTAAGAACAAAAACAATGTAAAATTAGCAGATTTAAGAACACCACTCCATTTACTATGTCAGGAACAATAAAAGGGTATGCTACAATGGATCCCATCACTCGGCGATATATTTGGAAATTACAAAATGGGCAGACAAACTGGCAAAGAAAGGCGGATGACTACCTCAGCTTAATACATAACCTAGGATGTGAGGTCAAGAGATTTATAAGAAGCACTTATAGAACTAAGTGAGAATCAAAGCACCCAGACTACTAGACAAACGATTAATATTACCAACCCCAGTCAAGTAAACAAATAGCAATTTTCAGACTCTATACAGGACATGACTTTCTCCACACTCCTGTATATCCATGTGAGGAATGTAACTTGCGTGAGAATCGGTAGCGGTTCTCGCCACATTAGTGACTTACAGGGTATGAGAGCCGGTCGCTCAGAAAGCAATGGCAAACCACTGAGCGTAATCTTGCCAAGAAATCAACAATCAGCTGAAAGATGCTGATGTTGACAGTGAAGTCCTGTAAATGATACGCAAACAAAAAAACAAAAAACCAAAACCAAAACCAAAAAAAATACAGGATATAACAGACTGAAATATCACTAGTTCAATAAGCTAAGGTATGCACATACTAATGAACATAACTGTAGAATTGGTAAAATGAGGGCTAAACATTTACTGCAAGAGTGTCCAGCATTATCAACTTGGCCTACACCTGCTACATTTACGAACAAACTCTATGCAGATGTCAACAACCTCAAGTTGACTGCTGCTTTCTTTAAATATATTCAGATTGGCGTTTGAAGGTGTATGAAGCAGAAGACATTCATGCAATCTGTGACATGATTACGTATGGCATTTATTAATTTCTTAAGCATAAACATTAACTTATCAACATGCAACAATCCCCTAAGTAACTCCCTGACATACAGGAAAACCACAAATTAATGCTTGTTACCTCAAATGATGCCCAAGTGTTACTAGGTTCCATAAGAAAAACAAAGAATAGTCACACTGTAACCGACCATGCATGTCATAAAAGGCCACTAAGTATGGCTGGCATGGAACTGGCCACATCACCCCATAGACAACTTAAACTGCAAAATCCAACCAATCATGAACAAGTGTGCAAAGGGCTTAGTACGAGTTGGTTGAGAGCCCATACTCCATTGAGAGACGAAAGACAGAAGAAGATGATGATGATGACCCCGAATAGTGTAGTCACTAAAAGAAATAAGTATGCTGCAACACTAAATCAATTAGACATCTCAAATAAGTGCTATCACTGGCTTATTTGTTCACAAACACCTTAACCAGTAATATTTAAAAATCTAATAATCATCATGCAGCAAGTGCTTTGCAGTACATTGCTCTCATCATGGCACGCCAAAGTATCTTGACCTCAGTCTGTTCTCCTGTCTCGTGCATCCTCATGCCCAAGGTGTCTGCAATGTCCTATTTTCATCTTTGTGCTAGGTCAACCTCATGCCTTCTCACCACTAACCATTTCTTCCTTCACTGTTCTTTCCAAGCCACTGTGACATTTACTATTGCACTTTATGAGTCTTTGATGTTCAGATCTTATAGTGTCAGTATTTTTCTTCTTCTCAGTGCCCAAAAACCCCAACTTTCTTCAGTGATTGTGAAATGGTCCATGACTCACATCTGTATTGTACCAGAGAAAAGATGTGTGTTCTCAAACATTTTACTTCATTTATTTGCTGATGTTGTGCCATAGTTAAACATTATAAATATATGAGTACAATAATGACTATGATATACTGACAAGGATCACTGTAATAAAGATGATAAAAGCATTATAAATATATCTATTGGAAATAAAAGACCAGTTAAGACAGCTCATATTATACGATATAATTTTTCTTAGATGATAAATTTCATTAACAACATGTTATTTCAGGCATAAAGTAGTTTATGTGGTGTATTTTAAAAAGCCACGTATTTAGAAAACATTCCAAATACCATTCTATCCAACTTGTGTCTCCTTAAAGCTTGTTCCTGCTCCTTCCTGACTTGTTCCTCTGTAACTGTACCACCACCTACAGCAGTGAAAGCATAGGTTATGTTTTGGGAAAGTGCAGGTTATGTTTTGGCAAAGTATAAATTGTTTTGGGAAGTATAGGTTATGTGTTTAGAAAATACAGGTTATCTTTTAGCAAAGTACATGTTTTGAGAAGTACAAGTTATGTTTTGGGAAAGTACATGTTTTATGTTTTATGAAAGTACAGGTTGTTTTGGGAAAGTACAGGTTATGTTTTGACAAAGTACAGGTTATGTTTTGGGAAAATACAGGTAATGTTTTGGGAAAGTATAGGTTGTTTTGAGAAAGTACAGGTTATGTTTTGAGAAAGTACAGGGTATGTTTTGGGAAAGTACAGGTTATGTTTTGAGAAATTACAGGTTATGTTTTGAGAAAGTACAGGTTATGTTTTGGCAAAGTACAGGTTATGTTTTGGCAAAGTACAGGTTATTGTTTTGGCAAAGTATAGGTTTGTTACATATGAATGTGTCGCAATCACTAAAGAATTAAACTCGGGCCTTTGAGCTTCAAAGTTACAAAAAAGCTCTGAGAATATCATGGACCAGGAAGAAAGATTTAACACTCTACAAGATGTGAACATCAAAGACAACTGACTCATAAAGAGCGTCATGTGGCGGTAACTACAATACTTTGGTTATATGCAGCATCACAGGGACTTAGAAAGAACAAGTGATGCAAGGCATGGTTCCAGGAAGAAGAAGTAGGGACTGGCCAAAGCAAAGATGGATACAGGACACCGCAGATACCTTGGGCATGGGGTGACAGGAGATTGATCAGCAGGCTGTGACAACAGCAATGTTCACAAAGTGACATCATGATAACTGGTTTGTTATGCGAAAAGTATGTGTATTGTTTTGGGAAAGGTGTAAGTTATATTATACACAGCCACTGCACAGGTAATAAATTAAAACAGATGTTTTCGCCTTGTTAAGCAAACTGACACTTATTCTTTTTCTTCTTCAGCGTTCCGAGCCATTGAGGTTCTTTGCTGCAGATACAATCCAGCTCCATTCGTCTCTCTGGTTGACCCTCTCTTGCCAGTCGTTGATTCCAAGTGCTTGTAGGTCTGTATATATTATCTCTCCACCGTCTTCTTGGTCTACCTCGGGGTCTACGGTCATTTATTTCCTGAGTGTAAGCGAGTTTTGTTTCCCTATTATCTTCCATTCTTTCTATATGCCCCAGCCATTGTAGTCTATTAGCCTTCATGATACCAGTGATTAGCGGGGACTTAAACAGATCATATATGTCTTTGTTACTTCTTCTTTTCCACTCTCCACTTTGTGTATCCCTAATGGGTCCAAAGATGCATCTTAAAACTTTGTTCTCAAAGGTTTGTAGCAAGGCTTCGTCTCCTTTCGTTGTACTCCAGGTTTCAGAGCCATACAGCACAACTGGTCTGATCAGTGTTTTGTATATTGTGATCTTGGTGTTACGAGATAGTGCCTTTGATTTTAATAGATGTTGTAGTGCATAGTATATCTTATTTCCAGAATTGATTCTAGTTTGTATTTCTTCCTTTATTATGTTGGAGCAGTTGAAGATTGTACCCAGGTATTTGTATGTTTCCGTTCTTTTAATGGTCATATTATCTATTTGTATGTGGCCAGAGTTTTTAGCCATTCCTTCTCTTGAAATTACCATATATTCTGTCTTATCTTGGTTGATAACCAGCCCCATCTGTTGGGCTTTTTCCTTTAAGTGAGTCAATATTTCCAATGTCTTTTGTTCATTTTCCCCTATAATATCTATATCATCTGCATAACCAAGCAGCTTGGATGTTCCTCCAATATCACATTCCTCCTTTACCTTCCTTACAACTTTCTCTAGAGCCAGATTGAAGAGTAGCGGCGATAGTGCATCACCCTGTTTCAAGCCAGATGTTATTTGGAAAGGGTCTGATTTCCTGCCTTTATATGTTACTATATTATAAGTATCTTCCATGCATAGTCTGGTCATGTTGATTAACTTCCTTGGTATTCCAAATTCCCGCATAGCATTCCATAGACTATTCCTATGGACACTATCATAAGCCTTTTTAAAATCCACAAAAATGTTATGGAGATCTCTTTTATATTCCCAATTTTTCTCGGCTATTTGTCGTAAGATAAATATCTGATCTATTGTTGATCTGTTTTGTCTAAAACACGCCTGGTAGTCACCTATGTATTCTGAATATGGTTTTAGTCTATTTAGTAATACTGCGGATAGTATCTTATAGCTTATGGACAGTAGTGACATTCCTCTATAATTTTCACACTAAAACTTGTCTCCTTTCTTAAAGATAGGTATCAATAATGACTCTTTCCAGTCATGGGGTAATTCTTCATGTCCTCCAGATTTTTATTATTAGTTCGTATAACTTTAGATGTAATGCATGGCCACCCGCCTTTATAAATTCAGCAGCAATTCCATCAGCCCGTTGCCTTATTGTTTTTAAGTCGTGTGATTACATATAGGATTTCTTCAAATGCAGGTTCTTCAATTTGTGGTTCACACGTTAGAACCTCTTCCTGTGGGAAAGTGTTACTTGGAGCTTCACAATTTAGTAATTCAACAAAATATTCTTTCCATGTGTTGCACATTCCCTCATTGGTATTTATCATATTCCCATTTTTGTCTTTTAAACCATATGTGTTGTGTTGGTGCCCTCGTTTCATTGACTTCAGTTCTTTAAAAATCTTTCTGGATTCGTTTTTCTGGTGATTAGTTTCCATATCTTTGATTATATTACTCATATATTCTCGCTTCTGCTGTCGAACTATTTTTGTAGCATCTTTACATTCATTTCTATATTGCTCTTCCTTTTGGATGTTGTTGATGTCATTTAGCCATAGCTGTCTGGCATTCTTTTTCCTAATGACTGCTTCTTCACATTTTGGATTGAACCATCTGTTCTTTCTATGCGTGGTTAACACACCGAGACATTCTTCTACAGTAGATTGAATTGTATTCTTGATGTTCAACCAAGTTTGGTCAACGCTTTCCTCCAACGGGTTTTGTAGAATTTCAAGTTTACATTTTATTTCATCTGCAAATTTCTCTTTGACTGTAATTTCTTGTAGTTTTTCTCTGTTATATGTTGGGTGTAACCTTTGTAGTTTAGCATAGAAAGTTCTCTTAAGTTTTATTTTAAATTTTGCCCCAACGAGGAAGTGGTCGCTGTGGCACTCAGCTCCTCTATAGCTTCTAACTTGATGCATTTTTGTTGTTAATTAAAATGTGATCTATTTGATTATAGGTTCTCTTGTCACATGATTTCCAAGTTATGAAAATTACATACCAACTTTTCCAACATGGCTGACATGTGTGATAGCTTTATCCCGCTTGTACTGTTCATATGCCTGCATCTCTCTCTGTGCCACTTTACAGCAAGCAGAAATAAACACTTGTTGCATAGAATATTTACACAAAACAATCATGGTGTAAACAAAATTTGTCCTGAAGCAATTTCCTGTGATAGGATATAGCCATCCCATTTTGTAGGCCTACATGCACGGAGGAATAGGGGGGCCTATCATTGCCTCATTTAGCAGGCGATTAAAAACCCTCATCTGACTGTACTTTTGCCATTGTCAGTGTAATTTCCTATCAAATTCGTTAATGGTGTAAATATTAGAGAATTATTGGTTAACTGGATTTAAGGAGAAACTTTACTGCACTTGAGAATATCCATTAGTGCACAGTTCTCTTTTACATCAAAAAAGGAGGTTCTCAGCTTAGTGCACAAATCCTGTAGCACTGGTGAGCATCCAATATGTGCATACCAGAATCCAACCACACACATATGCCCACCCATCCACATACATATAAAAAATAGATATATTATTCTACTGTGGGTAGACATGTTGCATATCCCTTGCAGGACGTTGCAGTCAACCCAGCATTTTTCAGCTGCTGTTGATGTACTAGGCAAGTTTTTACATTCAGTAGTTTGCCATTGCTTTCTGAACGACCGGCTCCCATACCAGCACGTTATAACACAACGCGACATAACTTTTGAAATTTTGACAAGGCAGTGTTAACTATGGCCTACTCTTTACAAACATAAGACTACACATAAATGGCTTAATCTCTCAGGGCAAGTTGTCTACATTTGGCAGCAGGGTGTCATTCTTAGCAAAATGCATGTTTGCCACAGATAATCCAGGGATCCACCTAGTAAGTTGGCAAAAATAAAATTAGTTAAATATTACAATCTCATTACTATTTAAATGTACCAGGAATCTAAGGTCGCCCAGCCTAAAATGGGTACTAGGAAATGTCTTGGAAAATAAAGTCAGCCGGCATCATATTGATCATATTACCGTACAAGTGCTGATTGGCTGATAAAATTATGGGACTAGCAACAAATGTCCGATACGTGTGTCAAAAAAAAGGTCCTTGCTTACAATTAAACCAGAAGTTGCGGCGAAATCTACACAGCTTATGGTATATACAACTGCTTATACAGTAAACTGATTACCATATACACAACAAACCCTGACACATACATACACACTGTCAGGGACCTTACAGGGACAACTGATACATTATAAAATGTTACTGACTTTGATGGAAGAATATGATGTCCTGATGATTATTCTTGGCACAGAACAAACCCTTAGAACCTGTCTGGGACCTTACAAGGATAATACTCCCAAGCAGCAGGAGTCCTGTCAGGGACCTTACAAGCATAACACTCCCAAGTAGAAGGAGTCCTATGACTCATTCATGTCTCTGTGTCTGACCAAGATGTAACTAATACAATACAACCACTCTGATGAAGTGAGCTCCCTGCACCAATAACATTCTAGTAATATTAGTAGACAGGATAACCCACTGCTCAGTATCTTCATCAATATGCACATGTGTGGCAAATCTTAAACCATATTCTATCATGTTAGTTAAGGATTTCTTCTGTCTGCTCTGCCACCACTTTTTTTCCTAGAGAATAACTTTCAAGGAGGAATCGAGGTAAATTAAACAGCCAAACTAGGCAGCCTTTGGTTTCTCACTGCAGACAAAGAGTGCTTCTGGATAACCTGCATATTCATTCACTCGTTCCCTAAGAGAAATGCCACCATAGTCATAAACTCAGTGAAGGAAAACAAACTCTTAACTGCTCCAGTAGAGGATGGAAAACACACTATGGTGTGGCAAACCCAGCACTTTGGTGTGGCAAACCCAGCGCTTTGGTGTGGCAAACACAGGACTTTGGTGTGGCAAACACAGCACTTTGGTGTGGGAAATACAGGAATTCAGTGTAGCAAACACAGCACTTTGGTGTGGGAAATACAGGAATTCAGTGTAGCAAACACAGCACTTTGATGTGGGAAACAGGAATTCAGTGTAGCAAACACAGCTCTGAGGTGAAAGGAAAAATCTCTTAACTGCTCCCTCTTGCAGTAGAGGATGGAAAACACACTTTGGTGTGGCAAACACAGCAGTTTGGTGTGGCAAACCCAGCAATTTGGTGTGGCAAACACAGGACTTCGGTGTGGCAAACACAGCACTTTGGTGTGACAAACACAGCTCCGAAGACCATGAATTCACTGGGATTAGTGGACACCTCTGGAGTGCTCTTTGCTGTTAGCAGAAGTACCACAGAGAAGGGCACTTACTCTGGCAACTTGAAAGGTTGCTAAACATTTAGTATAGTCCACAGAAATATGGATGAGGAAATCAAGGGAAAACTACCACATTATGCATCCTAAGAAACTCAAAGAGAAGCTGTGGCTTGGAAAGAACAGTGATGGAAAACTGAATGATCGGAAGAAGAGGCATGGTTCAGCCAGCATGACGATCATTCTTCAGAAATTCCTGTTCAGTTGACAGGTCATAAAAAGATGAATTTAGCCATCACAGAACATTTGCTTATTAGTCATTGGTTGTTAACCACGGTTTCAACTTCACTGCAAAGGGTCGCCCCATAATGCTCCATTCCTGTGCCAGTTAATATCACACAAAATACTCCTTACTGTTCCATTTAAAAAGTGAAACAGACAGCAGTCCCAAAAAACCAAAGCACGCACAAGCATACATGTATAAGGTCGCTTGCCAGAATGGAAACACAACAGTTCACCAGTAAAACTACAGTTCATCATCAATGGAAGCAGCAAGCATTAGAAAACCAGCAGTTGCACACAAAACCATCCATCTGCCATTTTTATGAACATGTAGTTCACAAAACAAACCACCGTGGACAGGTGTAAAAGCATTTCATAGGAAATCCACAGCTCACAGTGTAGCTCCACACACTTAACTCAGTAGCTGGGCAACAGAACCATGTACAAACAGTCCAACATGAGAAAAATGTGTAAACAAACTAGCCAGAAGCAAACACACACCACAGGCTTAACAGTTCAACAACTTATCCACCATATTGGACCAGAAGTCTATTTGTTTATTAGCAATCATAGAGTTAACAAACAAGTTGCATTTTGTATACTTTATTTGACAAACAATAATTGATTGCTAAAATATATCAAAGCATCATCTACTAAGCACCTCCAGCCGTTGCTATGCAAACAGAAGGACTTCCTGTTAAGTGTTAGACTTCCATGGGACGAATGCTCTCAACTCTTAAACAATATCAATGACTATGTACTTAGTATTTCAGCTCAAGTATTATTGTTTGCCCAGCTCGTATGACATACAACCCTGCAGTATGCACCTGATGAGATGCAGCGAAATATGCCAGGCGAGAAATCGTGTAATAATTTGTTTATGGCGTCTGTGTTTATATTCACTACAGGAATACATTGTTTTGCATTGTTACACTTGATAAGATGTCCAGTTTCATGTCAATGGAAATCCACAATGAAATAACAAGTTTACTTACTCTGGCTGATCTGCTCTCGCTTCCTTTCATTTGGAGGAATCACTGAATACCCATTAGCACTGAAATATGATCAAATAGCCATGTTATGGTAGAAGTACAGTGATTTCATGAGTGAAATATGACCAAACAGCCATGTTATGGTAGTGTGAAATATGACCAAACAGCCATGTTATGGTAGAAGTACAGTGATTACATGAGTGAAATATTACCAAACAGCCATGTTATGGTAGAGTGAAATATGACCAAACAGCCATGTTATGGTAGAAGTACAGTGATTTCATGAGTTAAATATGACCAAACAGCCATGTTATGGTAGAAGTACAGTGATTTCATGAGTGAAATATGACCAAACAGCCATGTTATGGTAGAAGTACAGTGATTTCATGAGTTAAATATGACCAAACAGCCATGTTATGGTAGAAGTACAGTGATTTCATGAGTGAAATATGACCAAACAGCCATGTTATGGTAGAAGTACAGTGATTTCATGAGTGAAATATGACCAAACAGCCATGTTATGGTATAGTGAAATATGACCAAACAGCCATGTTATGGTAGAAGAGCTGTGATTTCATGAGTTAAATATGACCAAACAGCCATGTTATGGTAGAAGTACAGTGATTTCATGAGTTAAATACGACCAAACAGCCATGTTATGGTAGAGTGAAATATGACCAAACAGTCATGTTATGGTAGAAGTAAAGTGATTTCATGAGCTAAATATGACCAAACAGCCATGTTATGGTAGAAGTACAGTGATTTCATGAGTTAAATATGACCAAACAGCCATGGTATGGTAGAAGTACAGTGATTTCATGAGTGAAATATGACCTAACAGCCATGTTATGGTAGAAGTACAGTGATTTCATGAGTTAAATATGACCAAACAGCCATGTTATGGTAGAAGTACAGTGATTTCATGAGTGAAATATGACCAAACAGCCATGTTATGGTAGAAGTACAGTGATTTCATGAGTTAAATATGACCAAACAGCCATGTTATGGTAGAGTGAAATATGACCAAACAGCCATGTTATGGTAGAAGAGCTGTGATTTCATGAGTTAAATATGACCAAACAGCCATGTTATGGTAGAAGTACAGTGATTTCATGAGTTAAAGATGACCAAACAGCCATGTTATGGTAGAGTGAAATATGACCAAACAGCCATGTTATGGTAGAAGTACAGTGATTTCATGAGTTAAATATGACCAAACAGCCATGTTATGGTAGAAGAGCTGTGATTCCATGAGTGAAATATGACCAAACAGCCATTTTATGGTAGAAGTACAGTGATTCATGAGTTAAATATGACTAAACAGCCATGTTATGGTAGAAGAGCTGTGATTTCATGAGTTAAATATGACCAAACAGCCATGTTATGGTAGAGTGAAATATGACCAAACAGCCATGTTATGGTAGAAGAGCTGTGATTTCATGAGTTAAATATGACCAAACAGCCATGTTATGGTAGAAGTACAGTGATTTCATGAGTTAAATATGACCAAACAGCCATGTTATGGTAGAGTGAAATATGACCAAACAGCCATGTTATGGTAGAAGAGCTGTGATTTCATGAGTTAAATATGACCAAACAGCCATGTTATGGTAGAGTGAAATATGACCAAACAGCCATGTTATGATAGAAGTACAGTAATTTCCTGAGTTAAATATGACCAAACAGCCATGTTATGGTAGAGTGAAATATGACCAAACAGCCATGTTATGGTAGAAGTACAGTAATTTCATGAGTTAAATATAACCAAACAGTGATGTTATGGTAGAAGTACAGTGATTTCATGAGTTAAATATGACCAAACAGCCATGTTATGATAGAAGTACAGTGATTTCATGAGTTAAATATGACCAAACAGCCACGTTATGGTAGAAGAGCTGTGATTTCATGAGTTAAAAAGGTTAAAAGGCAAGAGAACTGACTTAACTGCACTAGGTTTTTATCCCATATAGCTTAGTCTCTCTCCGCAAAATCCCCAACTACCCACCAAAAGTGTTGCACAGAGCATGAACTTCATAGCTCTACCGTCAACCCACAGGAGCCGCTGAAAAACTTCTACTAGTGAACTAAAAGACAGCCTGAAAGCACATCCACAACCTTCTAAGCATGTGGCAGAGACGAACCACTTCACCAAGGAGACTTCCCATGATTTCATAAGTGTTTCAGTAAAGCACAATTTTCTGGGAGAGAGAGAAGCAACCAGGAAGTGAATTGGCAATGCCACTTTATATGTCATAACCTAGAATATGTGAATGCCTTACACTTCATGCCCCAGTGGCAGTATCTGCTATGGGACTACCTTTACCTGTTTGTCAAGTACAATAGGATTTTTTTAAATAGATGAGACATAAAATTTGATAGCAGACTAATAGGAAACGATCTTCTTTATGAAATGCAGATGTAGAGTATACTTACTATTTCTCTGCAAATTCAAATTCTATCCAATTTGTTACACACATGTCCCTATTACCTCTTAATGTATACACAATAGCAACAAAAATCAAGTAGAATAACTTGTTGCACATTATTTGTGTCACAAATGTATAAAACCAAGAATGAGACAGACAAGACACATTAAAAGAAGCAAACAGGACAGCCAGCATTACTAAACAAAAAGGAACAAAGTCAACTCACTAGCTTGCTGTTCTAGTAGGACTCTGTTGTTGCTGTGCTTCACCTGCAGCATTATTTTGTTGGCCTTGGTTGTGGGCACTATTGAAGCTCCTGGTCTCACCTACACATAAGATGTAAACAAACACCCATCAAATTACATTACTTATGTGTAAGAAGACTGAATACAATAAACATTATTTTTGAAAACAGACAAATTCTAGGCTTATAGAAAAGTAGAAAACACAAATCCCTTGGACTCTAGTAGACTGCCTGGTAAGAAAGAGCAATTATACCTGAATCTGGGGTAAAATGACAGCTGAGAGCTGCTGTCAGCTGCTTAGAATGTTAAAGATGAAAAACAACTCATTACTTAACAAATCCAGTTCAACTTTCCTAAATGTATGGTCAATACAATACAAAATAGTACTTCCATCATTGCTCATGTTAACATTATATAGAATAGATGGTATAATAATTTGATGTATAACTATGAACAACAAATATTTGCTTCTTGATGATGGTTACACAATAAAATTGCTCTTTTCCTTTCTGCTGGTGGATATCAACATAAGATTTGTTTCATTTTAATCATCATCAAGTGCCCTGTCCACTGGCATAGACATTCATATCTCTCAACAGATCTCATTCTTGGTGTTCTGGATCAACTCTGCTGATGATATTCCTACTTGCCACTGTCTCAGTACATCCAGCATCATTTCTCTTGATCCGCCTCTACCTCTTTTCCCACTGATTTTTCCAGACATCACTATGTTTTCTAATGCCACTCTTCTCATCACATGACCCAAAGATGCTGTTTGTCTCTTTCTTATAGTTGGATTTAATGTTCTACTTTCATTTGCCCTTTCCAGTCAATTGCTGTTAGTTACTCTGGCAGCCCAAGGTATTCACACAACTCATTTCAGAAAGTGATTTAACCATACCAAAACAAATGACTTTTGATTTCAATCATCTGACTCCATGCAACTGACCCCAGTAGTAGTTATAATAACAGCAAAAGTTATACTCAAACTACAGAGGACTACTCCCGGAGCTGATACCAAAGAGCATTTAATGTAAAACATGACTAGGGAGCTTGAGAAATGAAAGACATAACAAACTTAATATTTTAGGAAAAGTGTATATACTGAAACCCACACAAACCAAGGGTGTGTCTGAGCGTCAATTAGTGATATATTCCACTCTCGGAAGGCTACTAGATTACTCAATCATTGTTAAGGGTGCCTTACCAGTTCAAGGGTAGATAACTTCATTTGGAAGGTCACAACATCACTCACATCAAGACCATACTGAATAAGAAGCCTTTGCTAAGTGACCTGACTTGATTAGAATGTTGATGACATAACAGAATGCATGGCATGCAATCACACGCTGAAGGTCCACTCTCTCAATTTTGTCAAACTAATGTTGTGGCGCCGGTCTCTCTGGCTGTGGGGTTACAACACTTTCTCTCTGTAATCCCGTTTATCACGCAGAGTCTCGTAGCGGAGCGAGAGCTGAGGCGGTTCGACCCCCGCTCGTGACTTGCGGGATACTGAGCCGGCCGCTCAGAAAGCAATGGCAAACTACTGAGCGTAATCTTGCCAAGAGATCAACAAACAGCTGAAAGATGCTGGTGTTGACAGCTAAGTCCTGTAAAGGATATGCTAAAAAAAAAAAAAAAATTTTGTGGCTGTAGGTTCTCAAATATGTCAAACTACCCAGCCTAGAAGTACACATCAGTACCAGCCTCTTGATGAATCCACAATAGTCTTGAACCTTGGACTTTTTAACAAAATGTTGCATGTCCACTGCAACTTCAAGTTGATTTACTAAGCAATTTTACATTCAGTAGTTTGCCATTGCTTTCGAAATGAGAAGTCAACGTTTTAAATTCATCTGACTAGTGTAGG
Source organism: Cepaea nemoralis (assembly GCA_014155875.1). Taxonomy (NCBI): domain Eukaryota; kingdom Metazoa; phylum Mollusca; class Gastropoda; order Stylommatophora; family Helicidae; genus Cepaea; species Cepaea nemoralis. The sequence goes on from JACEFZ010021429.1 coordinate 283,926, forward strand.
GAATGAACCGGCTGCCCTGCCATCAGGCCACAGGAAATTTAAGAGTGAGCACTGTTAACCTTTCAGTTGCAACTGCTTTGCCATAAATGCAGCTACGTGCTGCATTCACGTTCCCTGTGTCCATGTTCTGGCAATTCTGGACATGGGACATCTTGTTTCTGACTATGTTCACGCACACCTGTTCATTCAACTAGAATACATTTAAAATAACATATGCTTCAACTGACTAAACTCTCCACTATATGACAAGTGACCATAATTACACAGAAGAAAGCATGCACCCAAGAACACATCGCACCCCTACTCCGCGCCAATTTCATTATATTACGAGGTCTGGGAACATCCTACTGACAAAAGTACTGGGAATGTACTGACCAAGCTTTAGGTTAACCCTGATGCAGAGAGAGGCAGGAATGGACTGACAAACCTTCAGGTTAACCCTGATGCAGAGATGCAAGAATATACTGACAAACCTTCAGGTTAACCCTGATGCAGAGATGCAGGAATGTACTGAAACACCTTCAGGTTAACCCTGATGCAGAGAGAGGCAGGAATGGACTGACAAACCTTCAGGTTAACCCTGATGCAGAGATGCAAGAATATACTGACAAACCTTCAGGTTAACCCTGATGCAGAGATGCAAGAATATACTGACAAACCTTCAGGTTAACCCTGATGCAGAGAGAGGCAGGAATGGACTGACAAACCTTCAGGTTAACCCTGATGCAGAGATGCAAGAATATACTGACAAACCTTCAGGTTAACCCTGATGCAGAGATGCAGGAATGTACTGAAACATCTTCAGGTTAACCCTCATGCAGAGAGGCAGGAATGTACTGACAAACCTTCAGGTTAACCCTGATGCAGTAGAGGCAGGAATGGACTGACAAATCTTCAGTTACACCATCATCATCATCATCATGTGTCATGTAGATAAGCATGGGTGATCATGATTCACCATCTCACACAATCACCAGTTTCGGATCAGATAATGCGCTCTTGTTCCCATTATGCCATATGATCAAGCCATCCAGGTATTTATCTCTTTGTCTTCCCTATGCCCACTTCCCATAAAGTTTGCTACATGAAACTAAGTTATCCAGTTTATTTCTCCTGATAACATGTTCAACAAATCTTGAATGTCCATGTTTTATTTTTCTAATCAATTGGCAGTTTTCATTGTTTTGTGTCTTTTCTGTCCATACATGGTATTTTTTCATGCTATCCTCTGAAACCACATTTCCAATTGCTTGCTTATTGTCCAAGCTTTACATGCATACAACAATATAAGTTCTCTATAACACTTTATCACTCTTTTTCTCACTGCAAATAACAGCTTGATATTAGTGAGTATTTTATTGTAGGTGAAGCTTATTACAGTGGATAGCGACTTTTTACACAAATGTAAGAATGCCTATGTTATTGTCTTCACCAAGTATTGGATGTTGTAATATATAGCTAAAGAAGTGGTAATGAAATAATGAAAGCTTCCCACACCAAAAAACCTTTCGTTTAGAGAATAACCAATAATACATGTCTCCTGAGTATTTTCGCATACCAGACTACATTTGTGAGTGAGTTCTACATAAGTGGATAGGGAGCTGGGCTGGGGAATTTGTGGATGTACATATAGACAGAAATCCTATTGTTGCAGGGTGCAAAGATAAACAACAAGTGGCCAGGTATCTTCTATGATGCTTAGAAACTTGTCAGATTGAATCTTTATTAAACTACCTATAGAGTGGGTGTAGAGATCTGGAGGTACTGTGTGATTACATTTTTCAAGACTTATCCAAATAAGTGGGTCTCTTATTTGAAACAAGAATTAATAAAGTGTCTATAGATGACAGCCACAGTGGCACAGTGGTTAGTGTGCTTGCTTGTCAGAACTGGTCCAGATTCCATCCCCAGCACAGGCAAGATTATTTTTTTTCCCAACCAGTATGGCTCTGGTTGTCTGGAACAGGCAGACAGATTGGCTAGTGCAGCAACATTAAGGGGTGATTTGATGCATGATAAGACAGATGTGGTGGAGGCCCTCTGGGAGAATGTGATTAATTCAGATGAACAGATAGATTATCATGGTCTAGAGAGAATGCAGCAGCAAAGGGGTGGTCATTGGATCTGGTCGACAGTCATCATTCAGAGGTAAAGCAAGATGGACACATAATCAGATTGCAGTGGGTATTATTAATATTGTAACTCTTCATTGGCTGTTAAAGATGAGGATTAAGCGTTTATGGGAATGCCCAGAGTGCAAAGATGTCAGATCTTGGAGAAGAGAGTTAAAGACAGAGATGAATAATGTGGGCAGGACAACATGGGAGCTGCAGGAGATAGTAAAAGATGGTATATGAAAGATGAGGTGGTTGAGGGCCTAACCCCTAGTGGGGGATGTCAATCTGTCATTTACTGCCAATATAGTACCTTGCGGTGTATGGCAGGGGAGTCTTGAACCTGAGGAATTAAAGCTGCCTGGCTAGTGTAGTTGCCGTGAACAAGGAAAAGAGAATAGATGGTCTGGAATCAACCCAGCCTCATAAAAATAGGTACCAATTGTCATAACTTTCTGGGAAGAAAAGGTGGCATGGAGTTGAATTGCCCACTCCACTTCATATTTTGTAGCCAAAAATATGTGAAAACCTAAGACTTCACATCTCAATGGCAGTATGGTTCAGTATCTGTTATGTGGCTACCTCTACCTAGCTACAGATGATGTGGTGACTGGAAATTCCCGATGTTAATGAAAGCCTTTGGGATGACAACTGTTATTTTTCCATACCTTAGAGCAGTGGTTCTCAACCGGTGCGGAATTTCCCCCCCCCCCCCACCCCCTGGGGGAATTTTAGGGTTTCCAGGGGGGGAATTAAGATTATTTCTAGATTGTGTTAATACAAGAACCGATTACTTGATATTGTTTTTCCCTTCATACTTTACGGTTCTGTACATATCACCCTTCTGAAATTCATTTTATAAAGTAAGTAGATCCACAAATCACAGTTTATGTAGATGTCTAGACTTGTTTTAGTATGTGCTATTAAATTTAGCTTCAGTTATTAGTATACTGTGTAGGGGCAGGGGGAAATATTTAGGGAGGAAATACAGGGGGGGGGGGGAATGATGTCCTAAAAATATGGTGGGGGGGGGGGGGGGGGAATGAGTTCTAAAAATATGTAAAAATATGGTGAGAAAGGTTGAGAACCACTGCCTTAGAGGTTGTTTTGTTAGTTATTTACCATACGTTTGTTTTACATGTTTAATCCTTCATATCATTTAGTTTGCAAACACTGGTGTCTCACGCACAACAATTCATTAGGCTAATGAAAAGCAAAAACAGTAAAACATCTCTACATAGTACATAATATTATATCGAAGTGACTATTTGCAATGGAATTGCGAATATAAATAAATTATATTCGCAATTCCATTGCGAATATAAAAAAATTATATTCGCAATCGAAGTAGGTCACGTGATTATTCCTATGCGTGTGTCCACATTACAATATTTTGTTGGTCCGTTAACGTGTCCTCAGTAGCATAGTGGTTAGTGTTTCCGCCTGGTGCACGGGAGCTCCGGGTTCGATTCCCAAATCGGGAGGTGACGTTTTTTTTTTTTTTCCATTTTCAGGAGTTAGGTGACACCAATGCTTGTCTGATGATTTCGCTTTAGGCATATGTTTTCTACGGATTTTGTGTATTAGGTGTTGTTTATCTTGCTCCGCAGGAACCTGCACACTTGTCTTTCTGTTCTTATCTGTCCTCTACTTTTGTTATCTTGGGAAAGGAGCTTAGCCACCCGAACATGAGTTCTCTCTCTCTCTCTCTCTCTCTCTCTCTCTCTCTCTCTCTCTCTCTCTCTCTCTCTCTCTCTCTCTCTCGCTCGCTCTAAGTCTCGATCTCCCACCTCTCCCTTTCTTGTCTTTACCACTCTTTAATGTCTTTCAATACATCTTTCTCATATCTCTGACTCTCACACTGTCTTCGTTATCTATCTTTCTCCTCTCTCTTTTCCACCTGCTTCAGATATACCGGGTTTTCCTGCACTTTATAATATGCGTAGCATTTCCTTTTCCTTGTTTATTTATTAATTAATGAGGCCAGTCAATCGAAAGCCTGGTGTTTGAATTGCCTAATCATGTCTTGCTGTGGCGAAGCATATTATTACTGTCAGCTTGGACCAGAACAGAGTCACTCAGATAGGATGTAATGGGGGCCATAGAAAGTGTCAAATTGAGAGAATCATAAATAGTAAGACGGTAACGTAAACAAGCATGGATGCCTGGTATGGTAACAGTAAGTGTACTAGGGCTGTACTGGATTCAAATTTTTGAAATCCGGCCGGAGCCGGATTTGGCCGGATTTATGAAGTGAGATCCGGCCGGAGCCGGATTTACAAATAAAAAAATAAAAATAAAATAACATACTACATCACTTGACTTAGGTGAGTGGAGTCACTCGACTGTTCATTACTGCAGTTCATTACTATAGACATGACAATGATGACATATACTCATATTAAATCATTTAAATGTAAAATAATTACATTCACAGTAGAATAAGTAATTAAGTAATATTAAGTTCCATAAGTTCAAGATGAAACATAATACATAAGCACATAATGCTAATTTAGTAATTTTAATTGTTAGTTTTCAGTTTCAGTTTTTAGTTTTCACATTGTTTTCAGTTGGCAAATTATCAGCTCAGTTACAACTCACAACAACAGTACACTGAACAGATTGAATTTATTGAAATACATTCATTTAGTAATTTCACTATTTCAGTCAGTCTTCATTATGGCTGTGAAGTTGAACTCTCAGAGTCAAGAAGAGATGAGTTGTATTTCAGGAAAATCAACGTCTCCGCATTTTCTGGTAAAAGGCTACTATGGTGGTCAGTGATAATGTCTCCTGCAGTACTGAACAGCCTTTCCGATGGCACACTTGTAGGTGGTGGTGCAAGAATTACCTGCGCCAGTCTAGCCATGCTTGGAAATCTTTGCTTATTGGCATACCACCATGAAACTGGATCTGACTGTCGAGTTTGAAGTGGCTCTGACAGGTACTGTGTCACCTCAGTGTTAATGCTGTTGCCTTCGGCACTTGCAGAACGATCTGCGGTGGGATTTTCCTCGACAATTGTGTCAAAACAGCTCCATAGGCTGGACTCGTACTGTGTGGCAGTGCTCACAGAAGTCAAAACACTAGTACTACTACTACTAATAGTAGCTGATGGATCCTGTGGACTGACTGTGTTTGCTGAATCAATAATGGAGTTAGCTGCTAACAGCAGATGGGCTCGTGCATCACTTCTACCACGTTCGGAGAAGAAGCACAGCTTGAATCGAGGATCCAGTAGTGTGGCACAGGTGTAAATACTGTTGGATTCAATGTCCGCAAATCTGCTGCTAACAGCTTCAAGCAGGGCTGCTTTCATAGTTTTGATCCCAGCATCACTACCTTCTTTCTGGAGGAAAGCCATGAGTGTTTTCACTAATGGGATCACAACTGATATTGATGCCTGAGCTGCACTTATTTCACGTGTGATTTCTTCAAATGGTGCCAAAGTAGCTACCACATTCTCCGTGACTGCCCACTGTTGTGCCGTTAGCCCAGTTACCGAATCAATTTCAAAATTTTCAACACAGTACAGGCTGATGCTGCGCTGTTGTTCTAACAGACGTCGTAACATATAGAACGTTGAGTTCCATCGTGTTGTCACGTCCTGGATAAGCTGATGTTGTGGTAGGTTTAATTCATTTTGAAGTTCATGCAAACGACTGGTTGCTGAAGAAGAGTGTTTGAAATGTCCTACCAATATTCTTCCAGTACTGATGATGCCAGCAACATACTTTTGACTCAAAAGACCATCACGCACACACAGCTGCAGTGTGTGTGCAAAACATCCAACACTTGAATAGCTGCCATCACGAAAGCATTTGGCAATGTTGAATGCATTGTCTCTCACAACAACATGGCACTTCTCACGTGCAATTGACCACTCATCCAGCATCATTTCAAAATGTGCAAGCAAGTTTGTGGCCGTGTGATGTTCATCACATGCAGTACAATGGAAGACTACACTGCGGAGAACGAAGGAGTCTGTTAACCAATGGCCAGTGAGGCCCATAAATGACTGAGTGGTGTGTTCAGCTGTCCACGTATCTGTTGTGAATGATATGTAATCAGTGTCAGATATCATTGCTGCAATTTTTACCTTCAGACGTTTACACATGTCAGGAATGATATGTTCAGCAAAGTACTTTCTTGAAGGCAATTCATACCTTTTTTCCATTGTATGCATCAACTCTCTGAAACCTGGTCGTTCCACTACTTGAAAAGGCTCCATATCTATGGCTATCATTCGGGCTACGGCAGCATGAATGCGTTTAGCATTGGGACTGTTGATGTCCCAAATTTTGGCCCGGTCCCATGCCTGCACAATTGACTGCTGGGTACTGCTGCTTGCTTTGTGCAAACACGGTCCCAGATTCATCATAGATGTGGTCGCCAATACACTGGCCTTCAGTGATGCTTTCTTTTCCATCATTTCGTCATAGCTTTTCTTGTGCATCGATCGCAAATGGGTCTGCATTGATGATGTTGAGAAGTCTTTGGGGCGATCTGATCGTCCACGCGATAACTGTTTGTCACACAACTTACATATTACCTTCGCTGAATCATCGTCTTTAACCTTGAAGTAATCCCAAACGGCGCTGTATGACTTAGATTTTGATGCCATTTTATTTTATGGGCAAGACCAAAGAAATTTACGAAAATAAATATTCAAGTCCCACAAACTCATGAAGTAATGCACCATTAAAATTCAAAATGAGTGTTTATTTCTTAAAATTCTTATTTACATCAGCGAGAAATAGTAAACTGGAAGTGCTACTGTGCTATTGCCTAAAATTTGACGTGGCCTCATGAAACATGTACAGAAAATTCACGTGACTAGGCAACACAAATCCGGCCTAAATCCGCCAAAACTGGACCGGAGCCGGAGCCGAAGCCGGATTTGTAGAAATGGCCGGATTCCGGATTTGCCGGAGCCGGAGCCGAAATCCGGTACACCCCTAACAGAAACGAAAGTTAACAATTCTTGAACTTGCCTGGGGACAGAATTATTTGTAGAGATCGTTATTTGTATTGGGGATACCTGTTCTGAACAATTATTCTTGATATTTAAACAGGACTAACGTAATGTAAAAATAAAACGGGATGCCAAAAGAACGAACAGAAGTAAGATGTAAGAAGAAGAGTGATTCATTAATAAATACGGAGAATTCGGCAGAATTAACCTCGCAACAGTGAACATTCTTCCTATTTAAATTAACCACCTTCTTAGACTTCTTAATGGCCCAAACTAAAATTGACTAGTAAGCAGACGATGTGACATCGCAAATCGATTGCGAATATAATTTTTTTATATTCGCAATTCCATTGCAAATATAATTTTTTTATATTTGCAATTCCATTGCGAATAGTGCCTCCCATATTATATATACCTCTCGGCGCGGTGAATAGTGAATGAGGTCCCGTTTCCTTTTTTGAACCCAATCCAACATAATGTTAACAGTAACATAATCTTAGGCTAAAACTATTAGCAAAATGTTGGGGAAATATATCTATATGATACTATATCCAAGCAAGTGTACCTAGAAAAACAACATTATTAATTAAATTAATAATTTAAATTACCATTACCTGGATTCTGCTGATTATTCATATTCAAACTGCGAGCTCTGCCTCTAGTACTAGTAGTAGTCCTGCTAGACGTGCCTGCTTGCTGATTTAGTGGGACCCGACTGTTTACAGACCTGCCCCTTATCGCATTTGTCTGGCGCGGACGCTGGCAATGTGGATGTTTTTTTACTCATGATTCTCCTATTTAGAAACTGAAACTGAAACACAAACTGTTCTGAGAGAGGGCCGGTTATTTTTGTTTCCATGGAGTTAAAAATAGTATTCATGTAATGCTTGAGTATGTATATGTGTGTTTTTTTAATAAAACAAACCTAAAATTATTCTTTATATTCACCAACGAATAAGGTTAAAAATAACCGATATTTACAAATATGTACAATTAGAATTAAAATATTTTGTAGAGCTAGTTACTGTTGATAGTTATAATGCTTAATTTTAGACTTATATATTTATGCCGCTTCTGTACGATTGGGGAACGGAGAAGGAGTTGTCGTGGTGGATGGATAGTTTTTTTATATTTTAGAAGGAGCAAGTAATGCACCCTATAGACAGCAACAGAGACGAGACAGAAAACGAAATTAGTAAAATACTGTAAACCAGCCATTAACTATAGACTATACTATAGGATAGGCTATAGGTATATATATATAATATACAGTGGAGTCTGGATAAGTAGAAGTTGCAGGGGCTGAAGGAATTTGTTCTACTTATCCATTCCATTGTCTCTCACCCATCAGGTAAATCCACCCAGACTTCAGGCAGGGGCAGACTTGAGCATTCCTCGCTCATGGCTGCTTAATTGTATAATAAGCTTCTTCTAGTACTTCTACATTGGTTTGTTAGATGTGTACTCACTCCATATTGTTTAAGGATTTCCCACAGCTTGTATAATGTATCTACTCTTGGTTGCGAATAGAGACTTTGTTTATTCGCAACTTGGTTGCGATACTCAGGCGAATAGAGACTTCATTTATTCGCAATGAAGTTGCAAATAAACTCTCCCAAATGTAAATTTTGTCAATTGATGACAAAATATCTGACTGCGATACAGGTTGTGCTTGCAGCCCACAGTCATCCTCATCATCAGAGTCAGGGCTGGAAGGGTCTGTTGGTTGAATGACTGGCATACATAGCCCTATAATATCAGTGCTTGAAAGAGTGGCACTAGTAGAAACGTCATTGTCAATGTTCACAAACTCCTCTGGTTCAATCTTCAGCTCTTTATACAAACTAGCAAGTAATGGCCCCACTGAAATGTCAGTAACATTGCTCTCACTGCTCGCAGAACTATATTTAGCTAAAGCAGGTCTGAGCACGTCTTCTATCCATGAGTGAGTCATTGCTTCATCGACTGACTGTTTCTCTCCACACACATTCTTGTAAGTGATGCAATATCATTTTTGGAAACGATCCAACCAGCCAACACTACAATTCCAGTCTGTCTGACCTCCAAGACATGCAAATTCTTCTGCTTTCGCAATAAGTAAAGGCCCATTTACTGGTACACTTGCCAATCTAATCACAGTGAACTATTTTAAAAGGGCAGCATCAACAAAATCGCACGCAGCAGTTCTAGCTCTCTGCCTATCACTGTCGATTTGACATTTGAAAAACAATTGTTTGTAGTGGTCTTTTATGCTTTAAAATGCCTGGAAAGTGTCGATGTTGGAATACCAAATTCTCTAGCTATATCCACTTTCTTCTTCCCAATATGTTCAACCTCTTCCAACAGCTCAATCTTTCTTGTTAAAGTCAAAGTTTTAAGCTTTCGTCCACTAGCAGCCATTGTTGACATGTAGCAACATATCGTATGTGTGAGATTGTTCTCCGGGCTGACTAAAAATACACATTCTTTCGCAAAACAATTTTTTTTTTGGGGGGGGGAGGGGGGGGTGTGAAATTAACAGTTCGACTTAAACGTGGACATTTATATAGTCGGTATTCATTTTTATGTTCGACTACTCCGAAAATTCAAATTAACCGAATTCGACTTATCAGGAATTTTTATACAAAGATAAAGAAGGATCTTGGCCGGAACCAAGCCAATAACGTCGACTTAAGCGGAATTCTAGTTATTCCGAGTTCGACTTAAGTGGACTCGACTGTACTATGTATTAGAATTCTTATGGTAAAATAGAAAACCCATGCATGTCGGTATATTATTACAGTTGAGTATTGATAAGCATCAGTAAGGCGGAAGCGTTAATTCAATGATTACATTTTCACTGTGCTTTCCTGGAACGAAGTGATTATTTACAAACGTTTGTGAATAATCTGGGAGAGATTATTCCCAAATGCAATCGGTCATGTGACTGGTAACATGGTTACGTGACCTACATTTGACTATATTCTTAGTTTTGGTGGGACCATTATCATGTGGTAAGTGTCTGCCTGTCACACGAGAGACCGACGTTCGGTTCCCCGCCATAAAATTTTTAATAAAAAAATATTAAACATTTTAATAAAATTGTAATAAAGACTATTAAACATTACGAACTAAAATATAGAACTGAGAAACCCGAACCTTGTGAATAAAGTATGCTCTATGGATCTTCGGAAGTTGCCCGGAGGTGGGGGGGGGGGAGGCGCGCACCCCCCGGGCAGCAACGGTGTGATCGAGTGTCAGAATAGATGGATCCATTAGATGTCTGTGTTTAATGTGAATGAATAGAAGTCAATGGAAGAAAATGGGCGAAAGCATACTTGCACAACAGAAGAGCCGAGTACAGATAGGCGGAATCAAGAGCAAGAAAAAGAACTTGCAAAGAAAAGACAGACAAGAAGAGAGAATAATAGTCTTCTGAAGCCAGTCAATGGCGGTAGTAAACATCACGTGATCAATCGTTTGTGAATAGTGCCCCTCGTATTATTCACAAATGTTTGTGAATAAAATCTCCCTTCCTGGAAAGTTTCCAAGACTTTTTAAAAATCATTTAATGTTGCATATCCCTTTCAGGACGCTGCAGTCAACACCAGCATTGTCAGCTGCTGTTGATGTGCTAGACAAGTTTTTACGTTCAGTAGTTTGCCATTGCTTTCTGAACGACCGGCTCACATACCCCCGTAATTTACCAGCGCGGTGCGATCCGCTGCCAAATCTCGCACAGCTGTTTTCCCCACATAGATATATGGGATACGAACAGCGTGGTTGACCCCTTGGCCAGGGAGCACGAAAAATGCTGGTGTCGACTGCAATGTTCTGTAAAGGATATGCAAAATCACTTAAATGAAATTGAAATGAATGTAAACAAACAAGAAGAAGAAGCCTGGCACAAATAATAGTAATAATGTATCGTAAATTTAAAATGAAGTCTTTTTATATAATTAATTTATTCACTTCATATGATATTCAACTGTATGGTATTCACCTGACAAGATGCCGTGGAATATGTCAGGCAATAAATTGTGTTACTTTTTGTTTGTCACTTCTGTGTTGAAAGCCTAAAATTAATTAAGTTGTGGCAGTCAACTTTGCTGCAAATTTGGCATTCCCAAGCATGTTCATTTCAGCTCAGCAGTCATCCTAATATAGCCCAGCTCACTGTTCTCATAAGGAGTTGGTTAGGATATCTCCCCTTGTTGATGGCATCGACATGCTTGGCCAGGCTTCACTCCCAGATTGTGTAATTAGTTGAGCTAAAGACAGAGTTATCATTACCCTCACGCCAAGTTGTTACTACATTGACAAGATCTAACCCTATCCTTGCTTCAACTTCTTCCTGTTTGTATTGTTGCTTTGTTTACCAATTGTCCCATACGGTTATACCTTTTACTCCTGCATGTCCAGGAATGTGTGCACCCATGGTGAATTATGTGAGCGTGAGGTGCAACTTGTCAAAGTTGTCTACCCATTCAGAACAAAGACTGCTGCTTGCAATTTTATGTCTCATGTTCATGAAGTCTGATATGATTATCACATTTGTGGCTGCTTGTTCTATTTGAGTGTTCTGGAGGGTGTCATTTTGAATTTTGATTAACCAGTCTACTACTTCGCTTGGTTATACTCTTTTAAAATCTAAAACCCAAATATTCAAGCTGTCAGTGTACAACTTAACAAAGTCAGTGCCAAACATAAAATTGGACCAAATAAAAATGAATGACGGAAAATGGAAAATAGGGGTGTGTCACAATTATGGCTTAAAAGTTGTTAATATGGTAGCAGACATGTATTATAATGCAGTGACAACATGTTAGCGATATATAAGTCCATGGTAGATATGGGTAATCGTTTAAGATGATTAATCATCCCATGGCATTTAATCAGTTACGGATGATTATCCTGGAAACAGTGCAAATTATCCTTCATCTGTAGCACAGGCCAGGAGGAGACTGTAGCACAACCCAGGAGGAGACTGTAGCACAGACCAGGAGGAGATTGTAGCACAGCCCAGGAGGAGATTGTAGCACAGCCCAGTAGGAGACTGTAGCACAGCCCAGGAGTAGACTAGCACAACCCAGGAGAGATTGTAGCACAGCCCTGGAGGAGACTGTAGCACAGACCAGGAGTAGACTAGCACAGCCCAGGAGTAGACTAGCACAACCCAGGAGGAGACTTAGCACAGCCCAGGAGTAGACTAGCACAGCCCAGGAGGAGACTGTAGCACAGCCCAGGAGTAGACTAGCACAGCCCAGGAGGAGACTGTAGCACAGCCCAGGAGGAGACTGTAGCACAGCCCAGGAGGAGACTGTAGCACAGCCCAGGAGTAGACTAGCACAGCCCAAGAGGAGACTGTAGCACAGCCCAGGAGTAGACTAGCACAGCCCAAGAGGAGACTGTAGCACAGCCCAGGAGTAGACTAGCACAACCCAGTAGGATATTGTAGCACAGCCCAGGAGGAGACTGTAGCACAGCCCAGGAGTAGACTAGCACAACCCAGTAGGATATTGTAGCACAGCCCAGGAGTAGACTAGCACAACCCAGTAGGAGATTGTAGCACAGCCCATGAGTAGACTAGCACAACCCAGTAGGAGATTGTAGCACAGTCCAGGAGTAGACTAGCACAACCCAGTAGGAAATTGTAGCACAGCCCAGGAGTAGACTAGCACAACCCAGTAGGAGATTGTAGCACAGCCCAAGAGTAGACTAGCACAACCCATTAGGAGATTGTAGCACAGCCCAGGAGTAGACTAGCACAACCCAGTAGGAGATTGTAGCACAGCCCAGGATTAGACTAGCCCAACCCAGTAGGAGATTGTAACACAGCCCAGGAGGAGACTGTAGCACAGCCCAGGAGGAGACTGTAGCACAGCCCAGGAGGAGACTAGCACAGCATAGGAGGAGACTGTAGCACAGCCCAGGAGTAGACTAGCACAGCCCAGGAGGAGACTGTAGCACAGCCCAGGAGGAGACTGTAGCACAGCCCAGGAGTAGACTAGCACAGCCCAAGAGGAGATTGTTGCACAGCCCAGGAGTAGACTAGCACAGCCCAGGAGTAGACTAGCACAACCCAGTAGGATATTGTAGCACAGCCCAGGAGACTGTAGCACAGCCCAGGAGTAGACTAGCACAACCCAGTAGGATATTGTAGCACAGCCCAGGAGTAGACTAGCACAACCCAGTAGGAGATTGTAGCACAGCCCAGGAGTAGACTAGCACAACCCAGTAGAAGATTGTAGCACAGTCCAGGAGTAGACTAGCACAACCCAGTAGGAGATTGTAGCACAGCCCAGGAGTAGACTAGCACAACCCAGTAGGAGATTGTAGCACAGCCCAGGAGTAGACTAGCACAACCCATTAGGAAATTGTAGCACAGCCCAGGAGTAGACTAGCACAACCCAGTAGGAGATTGTAGCACAGCCCAGGATTAGACTAGCCCAACCCAGTAGGAGATTGTAACACAGCCCAGGAGGAGACTGTAGCACAGCCCAGGAGGAGACTGTAGCACAGCCCAGGAGGAGACTAGCACAGCCCAGGAGGAGATTGTAGCACAGCCCAGGAGAAGACTGTAGCACAGCCCAGGAGGAGATTGTAGCACAGCCCAGGAGGAGACTGTAGTACAGCCCAGGAGGAGACTGTAGCACAGCCCAGGAGGAGACTAGCACAGCCCAGGAGGAGACTGTAGCACAGCCCAGGAGGAGATTGTAGCACAGCCCAGGAGGAGATTGTAGCACAGCCCAGGAGTAGACTAGCACAACCCAGTAGGAGATTGTAGCACAGCCCAGGATTAGACTAGCCCAACCCAGTAGGAGATTGTAACACAGCCCAGGAGGAGACTGTAGCACAGCCCAGGAGGAGACTGTAGCACAGCCCAGGAGGAGACTGTAGCACAGCCCAGGAGGAGACTGTAGCACAGCCCAGGAGTAGACTAGCACAACCCAGTAGGATATTGTAGCACAGCCCAGGAGTAGACTAGCACAACCCAGTAGGATATTGTAGCACAGCCCAGGAGTAGACTAGCACAACCCAGTAGGAGATTGTAGCACAGCCCAGGAGTAGACTAGCACAACCCAGTAGGAGATTGTAGCACAGCCCAGGAGTAGACTAGCACAACCCATTAGGAGATTGTAACACAGCCCAGGAGGAGACTGTAGCACAGCCCAGGAGGAGACTGTAGCACAGCCCAGGAGGAGACTGTAGCACAGCCCAGGAGTAGACTAGCACAACCCAGTAGGATATTGTAGCACAGCCCAGGAGTAGACTAGCACAACCCAGTAGGATATTGTAGCACAGCCTAGGAGTAGACTAGCACAACCCAGTAGGAGATTGTAGCACAGCCCAGGAGTAGACTAGCACAACCCAGTAGGAGATTGTAGCACAGCCCAGGATTAGACTAGCCCAACCCAGTAGGAGATTGTAACACAGCCCAGGAGGAGACTGTAGCACAGCCCAGGAGGAGACTGTAGCACAGCCCAGGAGGAGACTAGCACAGCCCAGGAGGAGACTAGCACAGCCCAGGAGGAGATTGTAGCACAGCCCAGGAGACTGTAGCACAGCCCAGGAGGAGACTGTAGCACAGCCCAGGAGGAGACTGTAGCACAGCCCAGGAGAAGACTCTAGCACAGCCCAGGAGGAGATTGTAGCACAGCCCAGGAGGAGACTGTAGCACAGCCCAGGAGGAGACCGTAGCACAGCCCAGGAGGAGACCGTAGCACAGCCCAGGAGGAGACCGTAGCACAGCCCAGGAGGAGATTGTAGCACAGCCCAGGAGGAGACTGTAGCACAGCCCAGGAGGAGACCGTAGCACAGCCCAGGAGGAGATTGTAGCACAGCCCAGGAGTAGACTAGCACAACCCAGTAGGAGATTGTAGCACAGCCCAGGATTAGACTAGCCCAACCCAGTAGGAGATTGTAACACAGCCCAGGAGGAGACTGTAGCACAGCCCAGGAGGAGACTGTAGCACAGCCCAGGAGGAGACTGTAGCACAGCCCAGGAGGAGACTGTAGCACAGCCCAGGAGGAGACCGTAGCACAGCCCAGGAGGAGATCGTAGCACAGCCCAGGAGGAGACTAGCCCAGCCCAGGAGGAGACTATTTGGAAATCATGACTAAAACTAGTGTATAGTGAGGGCTCCACTTACGATCATTTGTCCTGCTACCATGGACGTTTCCTAACCAATTAAATACTAATGCATTTGTTCTCGTAGCTAAGCTGCGAGTGATTTGGAAGCAGACCGCATTGCGTTGGTTTTTT
This sequence comes from Cepaea nemoralis, assembly GCA_014155875.1. Classification (NCBI taxonomy): domain Eukaryota; kingdom Metazoa; phylum Mollusca; class Gastropoda; order Stylommatophora; family Helicidae; genus Cepaea; species Cepaea nemoralis. The sequence goes on from JACEFZ010021429.1 coordinate 299,260, forward strand.
TCTTATAAAATGGTATGGGTGCCGGTCATTCAGAAAGCAGTGGCACACTACTGAACGTAACCTTGCCTGGTGATCACAAACAGGCTAAAATTGCTGGTAAAGTCAATTATATAGCACACTGGCCAGCACTCTTGCCTGCCAGTCTGAAGGTTATGTGTTTGAATCCCCCTCAGGAGGACCAAGCCTAAATGGGTACTAAAACATGTTATGGGAAGTAACATCAGCTGATATGATGACCACATTAATTGCATGCTGATTGATTTATATCAAGGTCTGTAAAAGAGCCCTTTACTTTTGTTTTCTTTCTATAGTCTTTGAGGTAACCCTACAATGGTCATTCCACCAGAGACACGCTTTACTATTTTTTTGAACTGTTGATTTTAGCTGCAAGAGAAATGTCAGGAACAGAACTCTGAAATGTTCTCCACTTTTATTGACCTTGCCAAGGCTTTTGATACAGTCAGCAGAGAAGGACTGTGGAAGATTATGGCAAAATATGGCTGTCCACAAATGTTTGTCCAAATAGTGCGGCTATTTCATGATGGTATGCAGGCAAGAGTACAGGGAAATGGTGAACTGTCTGAGCCCTTTCCTGTCACCAATGGAGTGAAGCAAGGATGTGTCCTGGCACCAACACTGTTCAGCCTCATGTTTTCAGCTATGCTGACTGAATGCCTTCGAGAACAATGACATTGGAATAGACATCAACTACCGCATGGAAGGAAAGTTGTTCAATCTCAGAAAGCTGAAAGCCAAAACCAAAACTAACAGCGACACCGTGAGAGAACTGCTGTTTGCTAATGATTGCGCTCTATATGCCAACTCAGAGGCGGACATGCAATACAATGTTTAATCTTTCTCATATGCCTGTGCCAACTTTGGGCTCAATATCAACTTGGAGAAGACTGTAGTTATGTACCAGCCAGCTCCAGGGAATAATCACACCTGCCGAATATCAAGGTGAATGGTCATAGACTAAGTGTTGTGGACAAATTCACCTATCTTGGCAGCACTGTGTCACAAGCTGCCACAATTGATGACGAAGTGAATGCAAGAATCTCCAAGGCCAGCGCGGCCTTTGGCAGACTGTACAAGAATGTATGGGACAGAAATGGAATAAGCCTGCAAACAAAGCTGAAAGTCTATAAAGCAGTTGTATTATCCACACTGCTATATGCTTGTGAAACATGGACTGTTTATCAGCGACATGCTAGGAAATTAAACCACTTCCACACAGTCTGCCTTAGGAAGCTATTGAAGATTAAATGGCAAGACAAGATCCCAGACACTGAAGTTCTAGAAAGAGCGTCCATGCCCAGTATCCACACTCTACTAATGAAGAATCAGATTCGCTGGGCTGGTCACTTAACTCGTATGCCAGATCACAGGCTCCCTAAACAAATTTTTTACGGCGAGCTGCGTTGTGGTAAACGCTCCCAAGGCGGCCAGAGGAAACGCTTTAAAGACACTCTGAAAATCTCACTGAAAGCTTTTGGAATTCATCTTGACACCTGGGAGACTGCTGCTAAAGACCACAATTTGTGGCGTACATCATTACATAAGGGTGCAGTCACTTATGAAGCAAACAGGACTGCAAGAGCTGTGAAGAAAAGGCTGGACAGTAAAACCACTGCAGGAGATCCTCCTCCTGGAACGTCAAGCATTCTTTGCCCACATTGTCAAAGAACATTTTGAGCCAAAATAGGCCTTATCAGCCATCTTAAAACGCACGGCTCCATACTTTCAACCCCACTGGATGGAATGAATGGTCATCATTGTTCTTGATGGACAAACATCAACCTGTACAGTGATCAATCCATCAGGAACACGCTTTAACTGAAGTTGCTATTTTGAAAATCCATTATCAAAAATGTTTCTGTTTCAGGCCATGCTGCAGGATTTGCTGACTGGACTGGAAAAGGCTGGCCTAATACTCATGACAGGTGGGAATTTAGTTAGGAACAATTTTTGTTTTAAATGTTGCATATCCCTTGCAGGACGTTGCAGTAAACACTAGCATTTTTCAGCTGCTGTTGATGTACTAGGCACATTTTATGTTCAGTAGTTTGCCATTGCTTTCTGAATGACCGGCTCCCATACCAACACGTTATAATACAACGTGACAGGTCTGCTGCACAAATCGGTCACGCTGCGTTTCGAACGCCTGGTAAGCAGCTCACGAACCGTGTTCACAAGCCTTTGGCCATGGAGACCGGCTAATGGTCATCATAATAGGAACAATACAAAAATGAAATTCCACATGGAAGTTTTCATCACAAATATTACATTCGTACAGATATTTATGGGAGCTGGAGTAGTGCAGTTGCTAACACACTAGTCTGCCGGCAGGTCCTGTGGCCTTGGATTTTAATTTGTATCGAGTCGTTATTTTTAAATTGACCTGCACTCCTAGATCGTCCTGGCTTAAAATAGGTACCAGGAAATGTCTTGAAAAGTAAACGTGGTCAGTGTGATGGTGACCACATGACCTCTGGAGTGTCGATTGGTCGATGCAAATATGGGGGATACACTTGAAGGCGTAAGCAGGGTGTTTTACTTTACTCTTTTACTTAGCATTAATTATATTTCAACTATTTATTTTACTCTTTTTCTTGCAATTCATTGTATGTCTAATCTTGAACGAGGCATGTAACTCTTCTGTGTGGAGTATTAACTCGTTCTGTTCCACCAGCTGTCACAGATCCACACTGTCCTCGTTATTACCCTGTGTCTGTCGTCCTGGAAATGTAGAATATCTCAAGCTAATGCAGCATTGCACTTGATGAAGAATATTTTGTGCCCCATATTTATGACATTGACAGAACATTCTTGACAGTCTTGTTTCGTGGCAAGGGAGGTAGTCAGGACATGAATTGTTCCATGCTGTTTGAGATCGCAGTTTTTGGAGATACTAGCCAGCCAGCAAGGCACTTGATGATGATGATATAACTGGGAAGTTTGATGAAAGGAAGACACACACTGGTACAAGTGAACATTTTGACCAACATCTTTATCATTGAACAGAAACACACAAAACATGGATACCTAACTAGAAATCTAAGTGCAGCAGAAGCTGAAGTAGCACAGTTACAAACAACTAATTCAAATTTTGCAATAATCAATGTGTTACCCTGTTGGTGTCAAGTCATCAAATGCTGCTACTTTGACAGTTATCATCATTAAATGCCATGTCAGCTGGCGTAGGCGTTCATGACTCTCCACAGATCTCGGTCCTTGGTTTTGTGGATCAACACTGCGAATGATATTCCTCCATGCCACCATCTCAATCCATCCAGCATCATTTCTCTTGGTCTGCCTTTGCCTCTCTTCTCCTCGATCATTCCAGTTGTCACGGTGTTATCCAATGCCTCTCTTCTCATCATGTGACAAAAGGAAGCTGTTTGTATGTAATGTTCTAGTTTCATTAGCCTCTTTCAGGCAATCGTTATTTACTTTGTCAGTCCAAGGAATTCGCAACATTCATCTTAGGAACCACATCTCTGTTGCTTCCAAGTTCTTCCTAATTTGTTCATTTACATCCTAAGATTCACAGCCATATAGCAAAATAGTTTCTATACAGCATTTCAGCACTCTCTTTCTTACATTCAATGATAGCGACTTTTGCATAAGATACTCCTCATTGTCTGAAAAGCAGCTTTTGCTTGCCCTATTCTGCTCTTAATCTCTGTTGTGCACCTTCCATCTGATGTTTATAAATACCCCTAGGTATTTAAAATTATACACTTGGTTAAGAATTTTCCCTTTTATTTCCATTTCACATTTTGGTGTCACCTTTTTCTTTGATATCACCATTGTTACTGTTTTCTGACAATGTATAAAATTTCTGTCATATAAGCATAAAGCGTTGGGAAAATGTTGCTGTCCTGGCGAGTATAGTGATGTGAGAATGTTTCTACTCTATCAGTGTAAAATGTTGCTGTCCTACGAGTATAGAGATGTGAGAATGTTTCTACTCTATCAGTGTAAAATGTTGCTGTCCTACGAGTATAGAGATGTGAGAATGTTTCTACTCTATCAGTGTAAAATGATGTTTTTCTGTCTTCCAAATCTGAAGATGATGCATTGTGCCCAGGAAGACATCTGCTAATGAACTGGATTTATCACTTGGCAACTAGGTCAGTGCACCTCAAGTTTATTGTTATTTTTGTTGTCATATATGTAGTTTACTAAGAATTCATCCTGTCTCTTTCAAAAGACACAGTGAAGATCAAATTCTGTTTTTGAACTTCAAAACAAAATGTCTACAAACAAAGCTACTAGTCACCAAACATCATAATCAAAAGAAAGACATTGAACATGTCACAGACTTTCAATATCTTGACTCCTATAATCATCAACAATGGGGACTTCAAAATAAATCAGACATAGATCGTATTCTGGTACGAGCCTTGGGCCTTGTCCACCTCAGATTGGAAGCATTAGACTCGAGCTAGTTACTAGTAGTGGGTTGTGCTCAATCTTTAAACCTCAAATCTTTAAACAACCAAATAAATCAAATCAGACACAGGGGGCACATTGGTGGAATGGTTAGGGCATTACATTGACGATGGCATGAGCATGACCACACAAAGGTTCAGTACATGCTCTCATTGTTCGCTATGGAAGGGAAAGACTGACCACCTATTCCTCCATACATTCAGGTCTACAAAAATGTGATGGTCCCACCACTTCACATACCCAGGTCTACACAAATGTGATGGTCCCACCACTTCACATACTCAGGTCTACACAAATATGATGGTGCCACCACTTCACATACCTAGGTCTACACAAATGTGATGGTCCCACCACTTCACATACCCAGGTCTACACAAATGTGATAGTCCTAACTTCACATACCCAAGTCTACACAAATGTGATGGTCCCACCACTTCACATACCCAGGTCTACACAAATGTGATGGTCCCACCACTTCACATACCCAAGTCTACACATATGTGATGGTCCCACCACTTCACATACCCAGGTCTACACAAATGTGATGGTCCTAACTTCACACACTCAGGTCTACACAAATGTGATGGTCCCACCACTTCACATACCCAGATCTACACAAATGTGATGGTCCCACCACTTCACATACCCAGGTCTACACAAATGTGATGGTCCCACCACTTCACATACCCAGGTCTACACAAATGTGAAGGTCCTAACTTCACATACCCAGGTCTGCACAAATGTGATGGTCCCACTACTTCACATACCCAGGTCTACACACATGTGATGGTCCCACCACTTCACATACCCAGGTCTACACAAATGTGATGGTTCCACCACTTCACATACCCAGGTCTTCACAAATGTGTTGGTCCCATCACTTCACATATCCAGCTCTGCACAAATGTGATGGTCCCACCACTTCACATACCCAGGTCTACACAAATGTGATGGTCCCACCACTTCACATACCCAGGTCTACACAAATGTGATGGTCCCACCACTTCACATACCCAGGTCTACACAAATGTGATGGTCCCACCACTTCACATACCCAGGTCTACACAATGTGATGGTCCCACCACTTCACATACCCAGGTCTACACAAATGTGATGGTGCCACCACTTCACATACCCAGGTCTACACAAATGTGATGGTCCCATCACTTCATATACCCAGGTCTACACAAATGTGATGGTCCCACCACTTCACATACCCAGGTCTACACACATGGATGGTCCCACCACTTCACATACCCAGGTCTACACAAATGTGATGGTCCCACCACTTCACATACCCAGGTCTACACAAATGTGATGGTCCCACCACTTCACATACCCAGGTCTACACAAATGTGATGGTCCCACCACTTCACATACCCAAGTCTACACAAATGTGATGGTCCCACCACTTCAATACCCAGTCTACACAAATGTGATGGCGCCACCACTTCACATACCCAGGTGTACACAAATGTGATGGTGCCACCACTTCACATACCCAGGTCTACACAAATATGATGGTCCCACCACTTCACATACCCAGGTCTACACAAATGTGATGGTCCTAACTTCACATACCCAGGTCTAGACAAATGTGATGGTCCCACCACTTCACATACCCTGGTCTGCACAAATGTGATAATCCCACCACTTCACATACCCAGGTCTACACAAATGTGATGGTCCCACCACTTCACATACCCAGGTCTACACAAATGTGATGGTCCTAACTTCACATACCCAGGTCTACACAAATGTGATGGTCCTAACTTCATATACCCAGGTCTACACAAATGTGATGGTCTCACCACTTCACATACCCAGGTATACACAAATGTGATGGTCCCACCACTTCATATACCCAGGTATACACAAATATGATGGTCCCACCACTTCATATACCCAGGTCTACACAAATGTGATGGTCCCACCACTTCACATACCCAGGTCTACACAAATGTGATGGTCCTAACTTCACACACTCAGGTCTACACAAATGTGATGGTCCTAACTTCACATACCCAGGTCTACACAAATGTGATGGTCCCACCACTTCACATACCCAGGTCTACACAAATGTGATGGTCCTAACTTCACACACTCAGGTCTACACAAATGTGATGGTCCTAACTTCACATACCCAGGTCTACACAAATGTGATGGTCCCACCACTTCATATACCCAGGTCTACACAAATGTACCCAGTACAGGGTACACCAGTACAGTGCAAGATGTGGTGAGTAAAATAAGATGTGACAAGCGCAGATAGCTTCAGGGCAGGAAAAAAAGCTGGGAGCAGCCACCTTGGTGGAATTTTGAGGTGGAGAAGACTTGGGTGGATAAGCGTAGTGCTGTAAGGAGATGGCGAAATGCCAAGAAGAACAGAGCTGGTCATCCTAGTCTCTGCATGCACTTAGAAAGAGAGATGCACACAAAAGTAAGCTATTTCAAAAAACTGGTCATGGTGGTTAAAAGCGAAAAATGGGCAGAGGTGTGTCAAAGAGTAAGCACAGACAAGTCACTGAAATTATTCTGGCGACTACATAAAAGCATGAGTGGTGTAGTCTAGAATAAGAGCATTTCTGACTTCCAAGGTGCTGACCTCATCTGGCAGAGGACTGACGAGGACAAGGGCAAAGCCCTCTTTGAACGCTATCTAGAGCAGAGCAACCAGACAGACATGGGAGGCCGAAATCTGGCCAAGGAGGTCACCTCAGACAGGTGCAAGGCCCAGAACACTTTGGATGAAGACACAGTGACAGTGGAAGAAATAAAGGCTGTACTTCGACGATCAAGAAACAGCGCTCCAGGGCCTGATGGCATAAGATCTCCGGTACTGTTCAACGCCTACACAGTGAGAATCACCAGTGAGCAGATCACTGGACCTGGCAGGACATTGTCATATGCCGATGATACTTTAGTGTATCGTCAGGGTAAGGATAGAGAGCAGGTTGCTGTGGAACTACAAACCGAACTCAATCGCATAATTACTTTGTGTGATGAAGCTGAGGCAATGGTCAACCCAACAAAGGCAACAGTGACTTGGTTCTCGTTGAATAATCATATTGTCAACACTCCAACACCAACTGCAATGCTGTGTTCAGAGACGGTGGAAAGAACGCAGGCAATGAATTACCTGGGGGTACGGTTTGATCGAAGCCTTGCTTATAATGAGCACATAGACCAGGTGATAACAAAGGCCAAGCGGGGTTTGGCTGCGATGCGGGTGATGGCGGCAGCAAACTGTGAGCAGCGCCATCTATGTCTTCTGTACGAGGGGCTGGTCATGTCTGTTTTGGAGTATGCAATGGCAATCCTGACTCTCAGCCGTAAGCAGATAGAAAGGATGGAAAGGATACAGAATGAAGCTATGCGCATTATTCTTGGATGTACAAGAGATACAGCATGCAGGGCGATGCGCTACCTTCTTGATTTTCCAACCATTGAAGAGAGAATACAAGTTTGCAGGGCACGCGCCTACCTCAGAGTTAACGCAAACACACAACATCCACTGCATAGTGAAATTATGAAGGTGAAGGGCAGCAGGTTAAAAAGAGGACAGTCGTGGATGGGTCAAGCCGAAGACATTCTTCAACAGGTGTGTTCACTTGAGGACTTAGAACCTGGCGAGGAGTGGGTGCAAGTGCCAACAGATTTCTGCACATCCTTTTCAGTTTGCATCCAACTAGATAGAAAATGCAGACAAGAAAATCCGGCTGCTGTGGAGGCTGAAGTACAAGCGTTGATTTTCGAGAATTCGCTAGACGGTGATGCGGTCATCTACACAGATGGGTCAGTCGTCCGACATGTGAGAAGCTCATGGGCCTTTACAGCTCGGGCCGGAGGGAGAATTGTGAAGGAGGACTCTGGTGCTTTCACTGAAACCACAAGTAGCCTGACTATGGAAGTCATGGCAGTAAGTAAAGCAATAACATGGCTCGAGACACAGACATTCACTAGGGCATGTTTCCTTAGCGACTCAATGAACATGATCAAGAGGATAGAGGAGGGGTCGATCCGAAGAGAATGGTTGCTGCCTCTGGAGCGGTCTCGGCTGGCAAAGATTAGTTTCATCTTCGTGCCAGGGCATGCGGGAGTACAAGGAAATGAGCGGGCTGACAAGCTCGCAGGTGAGGCTACTGTGGAGGGCAGACGTGCATGGACCAGGCTGACATTCTGAATGCTCTACGAGAAGTAAGACTTTTGCGTGAACCAAGTGATGACTGTGAATCTACAACCGTGGCCAGACTGCGAGAACAGCAAATTAAAAGAGGGGTGGCCAAACAAGAACACTACGCAGGAAGCCAAAGAAGATTGATAAACCAACACAGAACTGGCGTCATTAGCCGCTACACACTGCGGGATTTGCTGAGGAAGGGATCCGAGCACTTATGGACTGAATGGTTCGATGTGCAATGAGGATGATCTGTCGACTAGCTAACTAACTAACCAACTACACAAATGTGATGGTCCCACCACTTCACATACCCAGGTCTACACAAATGTGATAGTCCCACCACTTCACATACAAATGTGATGGTCCTAACTTCACACACCCAGGTCTACACAAATGTGATGGTCCCACCACTTCACATACCCAGGTCTACACAAATGTGATGGTCCCACCACTTCACATACCCAGATCTACACAAATGTGATGGTGCCACCACTTCACATACCCAGGTCTACACAAATGTGATGGTCCTAACTTCACACACTCAGGTCTACACAAATGTGATAATCCTAACTTCACATACCCAGGTCTACACAAATGTGATGGTCCTAACTTCACACACTCAGGTCTACACAAATGTGATGATCCTAACTTCACATACCCAGGTCTACACAAATGTGATGGTCCTATCTTCACATATCCAGGTCTACACAAATGTGATGGTCCCACCACTTCACATACCCAGGTCTACACAAATGTGATGGTCCCACCACTTCACATACCAAGGTCTACACAAATGTGATAGTCCCACCACTTCACATACCCAGGTCTACACAAATGTGATGGTCCCACCACTTCACATACCCAGGTCTACACAAATGTGATGGTCCTAACTTCACACACTCAGGTCTACACAAATGTGATGATCCTAACTTCACATACCCAGGCCTACACAAATGTGATGGTCCTATCTTCACATATCCAGGTCTACACAAATGTGATGGTCCCACCACTTCATATACCCAGGTATACACAAATGTGATGGTCCCACCACTTCACATACCAATGTCTACACAAATGTGATAGTCCCACCACTTCACATACCCAGGTCTACACAAATGTGATGGTCTTAACTTCACATACCCAGGTCTACACAAATGTGATGGTCCCACCACTTCACATACCCAGGTCTACACAAATGTGATGGTCCCACCACTTCACATACCCAGGTCTACACAAATGTGATGGTCCCACCACTTCACATACCCAGGTCTACACAAATGTGATGGTCCCACTACTTCACATACCCAGGTCTACACAAATGTGATGGTCCTAACTTCACATACCCAGGTCTACACAAATGTGATGGTCCCACCACTTCACATACCCAGGTCTAGACAAATGTGATGGTCCCACCACTTCACATACCCAGGTCTACACAAATGTGATGGTCCCACCACTTCACATACCCAGGTCTACACAAATGTGATGGTCCCACCACTTCACATACCCAGATCTACACAAATGTGATGGTGCCACCACTTCACATACCCAGGTCTACACAAATGTGATGGTCCTAACTTCACACACTCAGGTCTACACAAATGTGATGGTCCTAACTTCACACACTCAGGTCTACACAAATGTGATGGTCCTAACTTCACATACCCAGGTCTACACAAATGTGATCGTCCTAACTTCACACACTCAGGTCTACACAAATGTGATGATCCTAACTTCACATACCCAGGTCTACACAAATGTGATGGTCCTAACTTCACTCACTCAGGCCTACACAAATGTGATGGTCCTATCTTCACATATCCAGGTCTACACAAATGTGATGGTCCCACCACTTCATATACCCAGGTATACACAAATGTGATGGTCCCACCACTTCACATACCAAGGTCTACACAAATGTGATAGTCCCACCACTTCACATACCCAGGTCTACACAAATGTGATGGTCTTAACTTCACATACCCAGGTCTACACAAATGTGATGGTCCCACCACTTCACATACCCAGGTCTACACAAATGTGATGGTCCCACCACTTCACATACCCAGGTCTACACAAATGTGATGGTCCCACCACTTCACATACCCAGGTCTACACAAATGTGATGGTCCCACTACTTCACATACCCAGGTCTACACAAATGTGATGGTCCTAACTTCACATACCCAGGTCTACACAAATGTGATGGTCCCACCACTTCACATACCCAGGTCTACACAAATGTGATGGTCCCACCACTTCACATACCCAGGTCTACACAAATTTGATGGTCCCACCACTTCACATACCCAGGTCTACACAAATGTGATGGTCCCACCACTTCACATACCCAGGTCTACACAAATGTGATGGTCCCACCACTTCACATACCCAGGTCTACACAAATGTGATGGTCCTAACTTCACATACCTAGGTCTACACAAATGTGATGGTCCTAACTTCACATGCCCAGATCTACACAAATGTGATGGCACCACCACTTCACATACCCAGGTCTACACAAATGTGATGGTCCTAACCTCACACTCTCAGGTCTACACAAATGTGATGGTCCTAACTTCACACATTCAAGTCTACACAAATGTGATGGTCCCACCACTTCACATACCCAGGTCTACACAAATGTGATGGTCCTAACTTCACATACCCAGATCTACACAAATGTGATGGTACCACCACTTCACATACCCAGGTCTACACAAATGTGATGGTACCACCACTTCACATACCCAGGTCTACACAAATGTGATGGTCCTAACTTCACACACTCAGGTCTACACAAATGTGATGGTCCTAACTTCACACACTCAGGTCTACACAAATGTGATGGTCCTAACTTCACATACCCAGGTCTACACAAATGTGATAGTCCTAACTTCACACACTCAGGTCTACACAAATGTGATGGTGCCACCACTTGACATAACCAGGTCTACACAAATGTTATGGTGCCACCACTTCACAATCCCAGGTCTAGACAAATGTGATGGTCCTAACTTCACATACCCACAGCAGATTTCTGCTACAGGTCTTGGTTGTTGTATTTTATTTTTTTTTGTTAATAGACTGGCTATGGCAGTGCAGAGGCTACACAATATTAAAAGTTTTTGACACAAAACCAGCAAATGGTACGAAGTAATGACAAGACTGGTGAAAACAGACAGCTCAGTTGTAGGGCCACTTGGGCACTTTAGGTCTCAAATAGAGGATGTGGCACACAGAAGTCAACAACCACAGCAGCTACTAATAGAAGCAGCACAACAAATCTTAGATGAATTGAAGATCGTCCAGCAGAAATCTAGTGGGATGTGGCAAAGATGGCTGAAATCAAGGGAAACAGAAGCAGAACTAAAGAATATACAAAGACAGTTGAAAAGGGTTTGAACATCTCCCTTCAGTGATTTGATTGGATTGAACCAGCATGCAAAATACAGTAACATTTTGAAAACATCTTTCCTGTGGCAACATATGGATGTGAATAATGGACCATTTCGCAATCAATGAAAAAGAAAACTGGGGCTTTTGAACTTAAATGTTACAGAAAAGTTCTCTATCGTGTACATAGAAGGAAAAATACTGATAGTCTATCAGATGTGAACACCGAAGACAAGTGGCTGTTAAACAGCTTCATATCTCAGAAAAGTGAACTACTTTGGCCATATTAAATGTTACAGCGGCATGTAAAATACAGTAAAGGAAGTTATGGTTCTTGGAAGAAGAGACCAGCACAAAGATAGGAGTCAGGATATTGCAGACACCTCGGGTGAGAACGAACGAACGAACAAACTAGTACACCTATGGGGTTGATGCTGCGTCATGACTAGTACACCTCTGGGGTTGATCCAGCCTCATGCCCAGTACACCTCTGGGGTTGATCCAACCTCATGAAAATGGGTAGCAGACACATTGTAGAATTTTCTGGATACTGTCTGGGAAGGAAAGGGAATTGGCCAACCCACTTCATATCTTGTGGTCATAATATGTTAAGGCCTTATTCTTGACACACGAAATGGCAGTCTCTAATTGTGGAAACTTTATATATTGGATCAGTCACAGGCTGGAAAGGAAAGAATATCAAAGCTAAAAGAAAATATACCTCAATTATAACCAACGTTGCAGAAGCAGGTTGAACAAGGCTAAATTTGTATTTATTGTTTGTTGTTGTAAATATTGGAATGGATTGAATTGAAATGGGTTACACAGCAAAACGAAGATCTACTGTAACAATGCGTATACAGAGGATCAACAAGTTCGGCTGTGTTATTTCAAAACAGGCTTTATTTGCACATGATGGTCGATACAAAATCCAAGTACAAATCAATCGTGATGTCTTCTCTTCCCTCGTCCTTGGTGGTCACTACCCAACAACAAGCTACGTCACGACTTGAGCATCCTTCTTACTGTTCTATATGGATGCTCAAGCGTGCTGTAGTCTTGCACCCCTAAGCTAATACTAATATGATATTCATTCTGCTACACTACAAAATGATAAATTGATGATTTTGTTTTCAAGAGACAATTTAAGAAATGCCATGAAATATGCTATATAACCCGACCATGTGTGAAGCATGTCCCCACTATGTCTAGGTAAGGCAGATATCAAGTGAACCACTCTGATAATGTTACAGGGCAGGACAAAGATCAAGTAAAACGTACACTAATGAATCAACAACTTGTGCCATTTACACTGAAAGATTTGGCCATCTCGTTACAATGCAATGTCATTAGTTATCAAAGAATATCGGATATGAGAGCAAGAGGGTACCCGAGAAGAAAATGGACTGACGGCATCAAAGACATCGTACAGTGCTTGGAATTACATGTTCCAGTACCACCCATTGGGCATTGGAACATTGACTATTTCTCCCCGTAGGCAAAAGTGGGATATGATGATGCTGAAAGCCCTACAAGAATAAAATAAAATAAATGAAAACCATAAATTGATTAGAGAAATTAGATGTAGACAGTCAACATTTTTGGACACTTTATGAGAAGAAATAAATTAGAGAACTTAGTGACAACTGGCAAGATTGAGGGGAAAAGAACAAGGGGAAGGCAGAGAAGTAAATATATGGATGGCTTGGCTACGTGGCATGGTTGAGAGAACATAGAGCTGATCCACGACTCTGGTGATTGTATGAAATGGCGAAACATGATCACCCATGCTTATCAGTATGGCATGTGATGATAATGATGATTAAAAGGGAGATTTTAGAAATAAGTTCTTAGAATAGTTACATAACCAAACTACTTGTAGAAGCTTCTCCCCACCATGTCAAGCTGCAGATTGCAAAGTAATCAGATGTCAACATCGTTCCTGGTGTACAAAATGAGAAATAGAGCAGATTGGTATATATTGAATATGAGATATTCTGTGACTCTCTCCTTGTTTGACAGATTGCCACAAGTGATTGTACATAAAGCCTGGATTTTATATTTTCTTTCTGTCTGTATGAAAAATGTGTTTCCGTGTTTTATTTTACCAGATGTGATAAACTTATACTGGTTTGTTTTGAGCGACACCCTGACTTTTTCAAGAACTGGCTACCACTAGATATACAGAAAAAGTAAGTTTTAAACATGTAAGTTTTGCATCATTTCCATGTCAGTAATCAGGTAGTTTTGCAACTGAGTTTCTAGTCAGACATGTTCGTAGTTGAATTTCCAAGTAATTTAGTGAATCAGTCAGGTGTCGTCTCCCTGTTCCTAGGGGGGTGTCGTCTCCCTGTTCCTAGGGTGAAATCCATAATCTATTTAGGTCAATGCAAAAGCCCCATAAATTCCTCACCAGCTCAGTACTCTCTGGGAGTGTCTGTCAGTTCAGGTATCTGTATGGTGGGCACTCCTGAAGGATGTATTCAGGGTTCTGAATATGTTGGGGATTCCTAAAGGATGCATTCAAGGTTCTGAATGTGTTGGGGGATTTCAGAAGGATGCACTCAGAATATTGGGGGAATTCTGAAGGATGCATTCAAAATGTTGGGGGAATTCTAAAGGATGCATTCAGGGTTCTGATGGATGTGTTCTGAATTCCTGTTCCAAATGGACATTCATCTGTGTGAGAGATTTTGAGATGACATAGATGGCCGGGGTAGATTGTAGTGGTAGTCCATAGGGGAATATACGGTAGTCTACCATGGTCATTCCTCAAATGAAAAATGACGGTTTATTTTTGCCTTTGGAGTTAGTGAATTGAGTCCAGTCTGTTGTCTATGTTCATAGTTTTCTTCCACTCAGAAATTGAATGTGAAAGATGGTTTGTTAGCATCCCAGAAATAACAGTGGGTACCTCAGCTGTTCCAGTTTTAAACATCAGCTATCTCATTCCCAGTTATCCCACAAAGGGAACGTAGCCACTGGAGGACTGTAGTTGAGAATCTGTGGATGTTTATTGCTGAACTCACTTCATACAAACAAATCTATTAAAAACCACAATGTAGGGAAATATTAAGGGCAAAAGAACTAGAGAACATTGAAGATATCTTCTTCTTCTTCTTCTGCTTCTGCATTCATCCAGAGAGTTTTTTCGGATGTAATTGTGTTGTGCCTGTTCTTACAGCAGGACTGTGATCTTGCACCGTTAGGCCAACACATCCAACTTCTCCAGGCATTTGTTGAATGTTGTCCCGGGTATTGAAGATATATAAATGAATAGAAAATATCAAGACATTGACTGGAAGAAGATTATGAGCACGCTGTAAAGTTCAGGACAGAATAAGGACAACTATCATTAATGGCTTAAAAACACATTAGTTTAGTTTATTGCGTTATCAGTATCCTAGTCTTGTTTTATTTCCTACCACTATGTTTAAAGCATACAGCCTGTCTAGTCATGTTTTCTGTCATGCTTTTACAAGGGCAACCGTTATTGCTGGCAGAAATGTTCACATGATTTCTTCTTCTTCTTCTTCGTTATCCAGAGTTTTTTTTTTTTTTTTTTTTTTTTTTTCGGATGTGATTGCGTTGTGCCTGTTTACAGCAGAGCTGCGTTCTTGCGCCATTAGGCCGACACATCCGACTTCTGCGGGCATTTGTTGACCGGGTTAACCTTCCCGGTTCACATGATTTGAAAGTTAATTTTATCAGATGTCAAGCCTGTCTTTCTACATCAACAACATCATCATCATAAATGCCAAGTCGATAAGCTTGGGTGGTCTCTCCCCTCTCAGATAAGGTCTGTATTCTCATCTTGATTATGCTGTGTAGCTAAACCATGCCTTTGCTCATTTTTCAAGAATTTGTGATTTATCAAATCATAATGTACCCGGGAAGGTTAACCCGGTCAACAAATGCCCGCAGAAGTCGGATGTGTCGGCCTAACGGCGCAAGAACGCAGCTCTGCTGTAAACAGGCACAACGCAATCACATCCGGAAAAAAAACTCCGGATGAACGAAGAAGAAGAAATCATAATGTACTAGGGTTTTACACTGATAGTTTTGCCTTGCGTTCTGCCAGTTTGTCTATGGTTTAACTCTGCTTTCTACATTTGCTAACTACAAGTTTGTTACAGCTATTATTAATGGTTGGCTTGATTTCATTGCACACAGATACTTGTATAAGCACCTCAGTCTCCTCACATATCACACTGGGAGGTTCTCAGCACACTGCATGAAAACAAAAGATTATGTTTTATTAATGTTGTCACCATTTTCCTTATAGCACAGTGTATTAAAAGAGTTTCTAACTTCTCCTGACAGGCTGACTGTTATTAATGGCAGAAAAACAGCAACAAATGTAGGAAGACCTGCGGGTGATGTAATGGATGATGTGACAAATGAAGTATCACGCACTGGAGAATCTGTTGGCGTTGTGATTGATTCATTGTCCCTGCATCTCCTAGTCAAGTCAGCTCCTCTTACATGTTCTTTCCTCCACAACCTTGCCGCAGGTAATTGTAATCTAAATTCATCTTGTTATTTTTCTTGTTCTTCTTCTCTTTGTTCTTCTTATCTTCTTCTTCTTCTCCTCCTCCTATTTCTTCTTCTTCTTCTTTTACTTCCTCCTTCCCCTCTTCTCTTCTCTCCCTCTTCCTCCTCTCTCTTCTTTTTCTTTCATGGGAGAACTTTTTCTATGGATATTCTTGCTCTAATCTCTGCACATCTTCTATCAACTGCTGTGGCTGTTCCGGGATGGTTTAAAAAATTCACTTTTGGTAGATTTTGTCCCCATTTATTTGTATTTTGAATTGTAATATTTCCTTTTTCCATAAATTCTGTTTTCCTACAGTTTGATTCTAGTCCCTGTTTCACACTGAACAGTAACATCCGCTAAATGTTGAAAATTGTTTTCATTGTCTAGCAAGTCATTACTGATTTATCTGCACATCTAGTTGATGTTATGTCCTTGAGTGATGATTTCTCTCATGACTTTTAAATTTTTAATTAAATTGTCACTGTGTCGGGAAAAAAGATTTGGAGCATTATAATCCCATCGCACCCTAAATTGATTGGCTGAAACTAACCTGCTTCATTGGCAATTTTTAGCTTATTGTTTTCCATGTTTCATATTTACAAGTCTGAGCAACAATGTGGAGAATTAAGAAATAAAAAATAAAAACTGAAGCTAGTGCAACATATCAATTGCATGAACATGATAGATGTGCGCCCAACCAGTGTGTGACAGGGATTGTTAGCATTCGTATACTTCTATTTATATTTTGAGGGAAACAGAGTACTTATAATGATATTCTGAGTGCTATGATATAACTTCTGTTAACAAAAAGCCATTGCATGCCTAAGATCTTTCCCATCCATGTTTAGATCAGCAAGCATTTATATCATGTTGTGTGTCTCACTCTATCAGAAACGTTTGTGTAATAAATGAAATGAAGGTGTGGGTCTGTGTTTTCTTCTATAGGTAGCTCTATTCATGTTTTCAGCAAATACACAGTATTTATTGTACCCTTAGTTAGTTAGTCTTTCCTCTTGAGCCCAAAGTGGCGCATAGGGCAGAATTCATGGCTCTCCATGTCTGGCGGTTCGCTGCCACCTGTTGTAGATCTTGGATGTTTGTTTGGCCATTGAATGAGCCTTCTCTGATGATGGTTCTACGCAGGGTCTCTCTTGGTCTTCCCCGTTTTCTTTTCCCTGACGGTGTCCATATGCGGGCTTGGTAGGGGAGTCTTGTCTTGTCCATTCTGAGTACATGGCCGATGTAGTTCCAACGGCGTTTTCTTATAAAATTGGATACAATATCTTGCTTAGTCTCTTGTCTTATTTGCATATTGGTTCTAAAATCTGTCCAGTGGAGGTTTAGAATTCTTCTTAGACATTTGTTCTCAAAATTGTCTAATTTTTTATCTAAAGCTACCATTGACTTCCAACTTTCACATCCATAAGTTAACACTGGAATCACACAAGAGTTGAAGATTTTAAGTTTCGTATGTTTGCTGAGTGTCTTTGACTTCCAGATGTTTGACAGTTTATTGAAGGCACCAGATGCCAGTGCGATTCTAGATGATATTTCTGGTGTTGAGTCCCCTGTAGATGTCATTTTGCTTCCTAGGTATGTGAAGCTGTTGACTTTTTCAAGAACGTGGTTGTTTAATTTGATGTCGTCTGAACTGTTGGTAAGATCAATAGTTTTTGTTTTGGCGGTGTTAATTTGGAGACCAATTTGTCCTGAAACATTTTGGAGATGGTTTATTTTCTCTTGGGCATCTGGGTGTGTTGAACTCAAAAGCACTATGTCGTCGGCAAAGTCCAGGTCTTCTAGAATTTTGTCAACCCAATGGATACCCATATTTGTGTTGTTTGTGCTTTTGCGCATGACCCAATCGATAGCTATTCCAAAGAGCATCAGTGATAAGATACAACCCTGCTTCACTCCTGTTTCCACTGAGAACCAGTCAGAGTTACCTGATTCTGTTCTTACGCAGCAGCGTGTCTCTTTGTAGAAGGATATTGTACCCTTGCTTTCTACAAAACCACACTGTTCTTCCCTGATTTTTGGTTGTATTTTTTCCTAACCTTTTGCATTAAGATTGTTAGCAAAATCTTTGTGATGTCACTCATTGTGCTATTTTTTCAATCGTGATCGCATTTTATGATTTATGATTTCTTTTAAATTGCAATAAAGATTAAAGATTAAAAACTTAACTTCATCGCATGGGTTTCATCCCATCTGGTGTGTGCTCTCACCACAGAATGGCAAGCACCTGCCAGGAGCATCACACAAAGCACAAACTCTGTAGTTCCACCGATGATCCCCATGGGTCTACAGAAAAATTACATCGAGGTCTGAATGACAAGATCCTAAACTGAATTCACAACCTTTAGAGCGCAACGAACGCTTGGTCGCAGGGACCCCCAATTGCAATAAACTGAGACTTACGTAGGGCAGAAGGGATATGTCTGATGTCAAAGATAGTGCCCAGCAGCCTAGTGGTCTGGTCAGTTCTCTACCATAGTCTCTGTTATTCTGCTAATCCATCTTTTGCAGGGGTTTGCTTCTTGCTCTGTTCCCAAAGTATCTAAATGTCGGTTCTTTTTTAGGTATGCTGTGTGTTGACATTCTTGTTACATGACCAAACCATCTAACTCTCTGTCTCAAACAAAACCATTGCTAACATTGCTTCCCAATGCAACAATTTCTGATTCTGTCTCTAGTACTCTTCAGAGACATTTCATCACAGTCTTGATGCAGTGCCAAAGGTAAATTTTGTCTTTAGAAGAAAATGGTTTAGTTTCTTAGAATACTGTAAATCTCGTATCTGAACAGTCATTCAATCAATCAAGGGGGCTGAGGTATGGTGTCTGCCTCGAGTGCTGGAGATCCCAGGTTCAAGCCCCGGTGAGGGCCTGGGATTTTTTCACGTGGACTTCTAGTAACAAAATTTCCCCTGGTCTCTGGGTAGTGAGATCAGACGCCCGATCGGGACGTGTATTGTTGTGCACGTAAAAAAATCCCTTGGCAGTTGGAAATAGAAAAAGAGTAGCCTGACGGCGCTGCCCGGGCAAAATTTTGAGTTAAAAATCTTCCAAAGTATTTCACGATCCTGCACCGGTGCTGCGGAGTTTCGTGCACTGAGCTGATATTCTCCGGACTCAGGCTTGAGTTAGGAGTAGAACGGAGCACTTATGGGTTACACCTGTGTGCCGAGATGTTGACCCGTAACTAAAATAAACTAAACTAAAACTAAACATCAATCAATCAGGGTCACAATGATGGTTGGCTCGAATAGATCTCCAAGCACTCTGTCTCTCGCCCTAGACAGACTGCTGTTTGACCATTTCTTCATATAATCTTTGCACTTGTATTGCTGTCTATCTCTTGCTCACCTGCCTTCAACTAATCACTTCTGTATGGTTTTTACAAGAGTGCTATATCTTTTCAGGTAAGCTAAGTGAAGGTCACTTTTACACACTTAAGGTGCATTGGTTAAATGGTGCTAGACCCATATTTTTGTAGACCAAACAGCACTTGCCGGTCTCTCTGGCTGAGGGGTTACAACACTTTCTCCGTAATCCCGTTTATCACGCAAAGTCTCATAGCAGGGCGAGAGCTGGGAGCGGTTCGACCCCCTCTGGTGACTTGCGGGATAACTGAGCCGGCTGCTCAGAAAGCAATGGCAAACTACTTAGCGTAATCTTGCCAAGAAATCAACATACAGCTGAAAGATGCTGATGTTGACAGCGATGTCCTGTAAAGGATATGCAAAACATTTATTTTAAACAGCACTCAGTGGCTGACGTGGTCAGGATCTCACCTGCTGCTTTACTTCCCAAAACATTTCCTGGTGCCAATCTCAAACTGGGTCGACCTGGAAGCACAAGTCAATTTTACAAATTCGAAACTGCACAGGTGCGGATCGAGCCCAAGACCACCATTATGACATGTGAGTGTCTATATACTACCATGGCTCCCACATTACTTCGTATGGCCAAACTATTTGTCTCTTTTTTATTTCAGTCATCAACTCTCTTTTCATTCCCAATCTCTTTATAACCTCTGTATTTATCTGCTAGAAAAAGATTTGATCTGTTATATAATAGGTGCTTTGATTGGTTATAAATATGAGAATTTGATCTGTTATATAATAGGTGCTTTGATTGGTTATAAAGATGAGAATTTGATCTGTTATATAATAGATAATTTGATTGATTATAAATATGAGAATTTGATCTGTTATATAATCGGTGCTTCGATTGGTTATAAAGATGAGAATTTGATCTGTTATATAATAGGTGCTTCGATTGGTTATAAAGATGAGAATTTGATCTGTTATATAATAGGTGCTTCGATTGGTTATAAAGATGAGAATTTGGCCTGTTATATAATAGATAATTTGATTGGTTATAAATATGAGAATTTGATCTGTTATATAATAGGTGCTTTGATTGGTTATAACAGATGAGAATTTGATCTGTTATATAATAGGTGCTTTGATTGGTTATAAAGATGAGAATTTGATCTGTTATATAATAGGTGCTTTGATTGGTTATAAAGATGAGAATTTGGCCTGTTATATAATAGATAATTTGATTGATTATAAATATGAGAATTTGATCTGTTATATAATAGGTGCTTTGATTGGTTATAAATATGAGAATTTGATCTGTTATATAATAGGTGCTTTGATTGGTTATAAAGATGAGAATTTGATCTGTTATATAATAGGTGCTTCGATTGGTTATAAAGATGAGAATTTGATCTGTTATATAATAGGTGCTTTGATTGGTTATAAAGATGAGAATTTGGCCTGTTATATAATAGATAATTTGATTGATTATAAATATGAGAATTTGATCTGTTATATAATAGGTGCTTTGATTGGTTATACAGATGAGAATTTGATCTGTTATATAATAGATAATTTGATTGATTATAAATATGAGAATTTGATCTGTTATATAATCGGTGCTTCGATTGGTTATAAAGATGAGAATTTGATCTGTTATATAATAGGTGCTTCGATTGGTTATAAAGATGAGAATTTGATCTGTTATATAATAGGTGCTTTGATTGGTTATAAAGATGAGAATTTGGCCTGTTATATAATAGATAATTTGATTGGTTATAAATATGAGAATTTGATCTGTTATATAATAGGTGCTTTGATTGGTTATAAAGATGAGAATTTGATCTGTTATATAATAGGTGCTTTCGATTGGTTATAAATATGAGAATTTGATCTGTTATATAATAGGTGCTTTGATTGGTTATAAAGATGAGAATTTGCCTGTTATATAATAGATAATTTGATTGATTATAAATATGAGAATTTGATCTGTTATATAATAGGTGCTTTGATTGGTTATAAATATGAGAATTTGATCTGTTATATAATAGGTGCTTTGATTGGTTATAAAGATGAGAATTTGATCTGTTATATAATAGGTGCTTTGATTAGTTATAAAGATGATAATTTGATCTGTTATATAATAGGTGCTTTGATTGGTTATAAAAATGTGAATTTGGTCTGTAGGACAATGTTACTTAAACAAGCTTGACATGTGATTTTTGAAAAGTTTGGCCTGTATTTCCCACAGAAAGTCAAGTTACCCAAGTGGTTGCCTTACTACACAAAGATGTCCATGATCAGAATACATGTAGGCTTCTTGAGTATACAGCACCCACTGTTGTAGAGATGACATCTGCAGCAGGAGCCAAGTACATGTGCTGCATCAGACACTGTCGACCCACAGGGAAAGTGTTCAAATCTGTGAGAAGATTTTGCTCTATCTATTATTTTAATGTTAATAAATTGTTTTTATATACAACAATAAGAAGGAGACAAACAGCTTTCTTTGGTCATGTGATGAGAAGAGAGGCATTGGATATGTTCCAGTAGATATGTTCTGCCATAGGCATTGGCATATCGTGACAACTGGAAAGATCAAGGGGAAGAGACATAGACCCAGAGAAATTATACTGGATGGACTGGGATGATGACGGAATATTATCAGCACAGTTGATCCAGAACCCCAAAGACTTAGATCTGTGAACACCTAACCAGATGGGAGGGTACTTGATGATGATGAAAATGTTTTTAAAAGATGTTTCTTGATCAAGCAAAACTGGTGATCCTTTTCCATACAAGAATAGGACACAACATACAGAACAGTCACTTACACAGACAGAACAGTCACTTACACAGACAGAACAGTCACTTACACACAGAACAGTCACTTACACACACAGAACAGTCACTTACACAGAACAGTCACTTACACAGACAGAACCTTCACTTACACAGAACAGTCACTTACACACACAGAACAGTCACTTACACACACAGAACAGTCACTTACACAGACAGAACCTTCACTTACACAGACAGAACCTTCACTTACACAGACAGAACAGTCACACACAGAACCTTCACTTACACAGACAGAACAGTCACTTACACACACAGAACAGTCACTTACACACACAGAACAGTCACTTACACAGACAGAACAGTCACTTACACAAACAGAACAGTCACTTACACAGACAGAACAGTCACTTACACACACAGAACAGTCACACAGACAGAACAGTTACTTACACAGACAGAACCTTCACTTACACAGACAGAACAGTCACTTACACAGACAGAACAGTCACTTACACACACAGAACAGTCACTTAGACAGAACAGTCACTTACACACACAGAACAGTCACTTACACAGACAGAACAGTCACTTACACAGACAGAACAGTCACATACACAGACAGAACAGTCACTTACACAGACAGAACAGTCATACACACAGAACAGTCACTTACACACACAGAACAGTCACTTACACACAGAACCTTCACTTACACACACAGAACAGTCACTTACACACACAGAACAGTCACTTACACACACAGAACAGTCACTTACACACAAAGAACCATCACTTACACACAGAACAGTCACTTACACACACAGAACAGTCACTTACACAGACAGAACAGTCACACACACAGACAGAACAGTCACACACACAGAACAGTCACTTACACACACAGAACAGTCACTTACACACAGAACAGTCACTTACACACACAGAACAGTCACTTACACACAAAGAACCGTCACTTACACACAAAGAACCGTCACTTACACACAGAACAGTCACTTACACAGACAGAACCTTCACTTAGACACACAGAACCTTCACTTACACACACAGAACAGTCACACACACAGAACAGTCACTTACACATACAGAACCTTCACTTACACAGACAGAACAGTCACTTACACATACAGAACCTTCACTTACACACACAGAACAGTCACTTACACACACAGAACAGTCACTTACACACAGAACAGTCACTTACACACACAGAACAGTCACTTACACACAGAACAGTCACTTACACACACAGAACAGTCACTTACACAGACAGAACAGTCACTTACACAGACAGAACCTTCACTTACACACACAGAACAGTCACTTAGACACACAGAACAGTCACTTACACAGAACCTTCACTTACACACACAGAACAGTCACTTACACACAGAACAGTCACACACACAGAACAGTCACTTACACACACAGAACAGTCACTTACACACAACAGTCACTTACACACAACAGTCACTTACACAGACAGAACAGTCACTTACACAGACAGGACAGTCACTTACACACACAGGACAGTCACTTACACACACAGAACAGTCACTTACACACAGAACAGTCACTTACACACAGAACAGTCACTTACACACACAGAACAGTCACTTACACACACAGAACAGTCACTTACACACAGAACAGTCACTTACACAGAACAGTCACTTACACACACAGAACAGTCACACACACAGAACAGTCACTTACACAGACAGAACCTTCACTTACACAGACAGAACAGTCACTTACACAGAACAGTCACTTACACAGACAGAACCTTCACTTACACGCACAGAACAGTCACTTACACACACAGAACAGTCACTTACACACAGAACAGTCACTTACACACACAGAACAGTCACTTACACACACAGAACAGTCACACACACAGAACAGTCACTTATACACACAGAACAGTCACTTATACACACAGAACAGTCACTTATACACAGAACAGTCACACACACAGAACAGTCACTTACACACACAGAACAGTCACTTACACACAGAACAGTCACTTACACAGACAGAACAGTCACTTACACACAGAACAGTCACTTACACACAGAACAGACACTTACACACACAGAACAGTCACTTACACACACAGAACAGTCACTTACACACAGAACAGTCACTTACACAGAACAGTCACTTACACACACAGAACAGTCACACACACAGAACAGTCACTTACACAGACAGAACCTTCACTTACACAGACAGAACAGTCACTTACACAGAACAGTCACTTACACAGACAGAACCTTCACTTACACGCACAGAACAGTCACTTACACACACAGAACAGTCACTTACACACAGAACAGTCACTTACACACACAGAACAGTCACTTACACACACAGAACAGTCACACACACAGAACAGTCACTTATACACACAGAACAGTCACTTATACACACAGAACAGTCACTTATACACAGAACAGTCACACACACAGAACAGTCACTTACACACACAGAACAGTCACTTACACACAGAACAGTCACTTACACAGACAGAACAGTCACTTACACACAGAACAGTCACTTACACACAGAACAGACACTTACACACACAGAACAGTCACTTACACACACAGAACAGTCACTTACACAGACAGAACCTTCACTTACACAGACAGAACCTTCACTTACACAGACAGATCAGTCACTTAAACACCCACAGAACAGTCACTTACACACACAGAACAGTCACTTACACACACAGAACAGTCACTTACACACACAGAACAGTCACTTACACAGACAGAACCTTCACTTACACAGACAGAACCTTCACTTACACAGACAGATCAGTCACTTAATCACACACAGAACAGTCACTTACACACACAGAACAGTCACTTACACACACAGAACAGTCACTTACACACACAGAACAGTCACTTACACACAGAACAGTCACTTACACACACAGAACAGTCACACACAGAACCTTCACTTACACACACAGAACAGTCACTTACACACACATAACAGTCACTTACACAGACAGAACCTTCATTTACACACACAGAACAGTCACTTACACAGACAGAACAGTGACTTACACACACAGAACAGTCACTTACACACACAGAACAGTCACTTACACACACAGAACAGTCACTTACACACACAGAACAGTCACTTACACAGACTGAACAGTCACACACACAGAACAGTCACTTACACAGACAGAACAGTCACTTACACAGACAGAACCTTCACTTACACAGACAGAACCTTCACTTACACAGACAGAACCTCCACTTACACAGACAGATCAGTCACTTACACACACAGAACAGTCACTTACACACACAGATCAGTCACTTACACACACAGAACAGTCACTTACACACACAGAACAGTCACTTACACACACAGAACCTTCACTTACACAGACAGAACCTTCACTTACACACACAGAATGATCACTTACACAGACAGAACAGTCACTTACACACACAAAACAGTCACTTACACACACAGAACAGTCACTTACACACAGAACAGTCACACAGACAGAATGATCACTTACACAGACAGAACAGTCACACACACACACACAGAACAGTCACTTACACAGACTGAACAGTCACACACACAGAACAGTCACTTACACAGACAGAACAGTCACTTACACAGACAGAACCTTCACTTACACAGAAAGAACCTTCACTTACACAGACAGAACCTCCACTTACACAGACAGATCAGTCACTTACACAGACAGAAACTTCACTTACACAGACAGAACAGTCACTTACACAGTCAGAACAGTCACTTACACAGACAGAACCTTCACTTACACACACAGAACAGTCACTTACACACACAGAACAGTTACTTACACAGACAGAACAGTCACTTACACAGACAGAACAGTCACTTACACAGACAGAACCTTCACTTACACACACAGAACAGTCACTTACACACACAGAACAGTCACTTACACACACAGAACAGTCACTTACACACACAGAACAGTCACACACACAGAACAGTCACTTACACACACAGAACCTTCACTTACACACACAGAACCTTCACTTACACACACAGAACAGTCACTTACACACACAGAACAGTCACTTACACACACAGAACAGTCACTTACACACAGAACAGTCACTTACACACACAGAACAGTCACTTACACACACAGAACAGTCACTTACACAGACAGAACAGTCACTTACACAGACAGAACAGTCACTTACACAGACAGAACCTTCACTTACACACACAGAACAGTCACTTAGACACACAGAACAGTCACTTACACAGAACCTTCACTTACACACACAGAACAGTCACACACACAGAACAGTCACTTACACAGACTGAACAGTCACTTACACATACAGAACCTTCACTTACACAGACAGAACAGTCACTTACACAGACAGAACAGTCACTTACACACACAGAACAGTCACTTACACACACAGAACAGTCACTTACACATACAGAACCTTCACTTACACACACATAACAGTCACTTACACACACAGAACAGTCACTTACACACACAGAACAGTCACTTACACACAAAGAACAGTCACTTACACACACAGAACAGTCACTTACACACACAGAACAGTCACTTACACACACAGAACAGTCACACACAAAGAACAGTCACTTACACACACAGAACAGTCACTTACACACACAGAACAGTCACTTACACAGAACAGTCACTTACACACAGAACAGTCACACACACAGAACAGTCACTTACACACACAGAACAGTCACTTACACACAACAGTCACTTACACAGACAGGACAGTCACTTACACAGACAGGACAGTCACTTACACACACAGGACAGTCACTTACACACACAGAACAGTCACTTACACACACAGAACAGTCACTTACACACAGAACAGTCACTTACACACACAGAACAGTCACTTACACACACAGAACAGTCACTTACACACACAGAACAGTCACTTACACACACAGAACAGTCACTTACACAGAACAGTCACTTACACACACAGAACAGTCACTTGCAGAGACAGAACCTTCACTTACACACACAGAACCTTCACTTACACAGTCAGAACAGTCACTTACACAGACAGAACCTTCACTTACACACACAGAACCTTCACTTACACACACAGAACAGTCACTTACACACACAGAACAGTCACTTACACACAGAACAGTCACTTACACACACAGAACAGTCACTTACACACACAGAACAGTCACTTACACACACAGAACAGTCACACACACAGAACAGTCACTTACACACACAGAACAGTCACTTACACACACAGAACAGTCACTTACACACACAGAACAGTCACTTACACACAGAACAGTCACTTACACACACAGAACAGTCACTTACACACACAGAACAGTCACTTACACAGACAGAACCTTCACTTACACAGACAGAACCTTCACTTACACAGACAGATCAGTCACTTACACACCCACAGAACAGTCACTTACACACACAGAACAGTCACTTACACACACAGAACAGTCACTTACACACACAGAACAGTCACTTAAACACACACAGAACAGTCACTTACACACACAGAACAGTCACGTACACACACAGAACAGTCACTTACACACACAGAACAGTCACTTACACACACATAACAGTCACTTACACACACATAACAGTCACTTACACACACACAGAACAGTCACTTACACACACAGAACAGTCACTTACACACACATAACAGTCACTTACACACAGAACAGTCACTTACACACACAGAACAGTCACTTACACACAAAGAACCGTCACTTACACACAAAGAACCGTCACTTACACACAGAACAGTCACTTACACAGACAGAACAGTCACTTACACAGACAGAACCTTAACTTAGACACACAGAACCTTCACTTACACACACAGAACAGTCACACACACAGAACAGTCACTTACACATACAGAACCTTCACTTACACAGACAGAACAGTCACTTACACATACAGAACCTTCACTTACACACACAGAACAGTCACTTACACACACAGAACAGTCACTTACACACACAGAACAGTCACTTACACACACAGAACAGTCACTACACACAGAACAGTCACTTACACACACAGAACAGTCACTTACACACAGAACAGTCACTACACAAAGAACTCACTTACACACAGAACATCACTTACACAGACAGTCACTACATCAGACAGAACGTCACTTACACAGACAGAACAGTCACTTACACAACAGAACGTCACTTACACACAGAACCTTCACTTACACACACAGAACCGTCACTTACACACAGAACAGTCACTTACACAGACAGAACAGTCACTACACAGACAGAACAGTCACTTACACACACAGAACCTTCACTTACACACACAGAACAGTCACTACACACACAGAACAGTCACTACACACACAGAAACAGTCAATTACACACAGACAGAACACAGATCACTTACACATACAGAACAGTCACTTACACACACAGAACCTCACTACACACACAGAACGTCACTTACACACACAGAACAGTCACTTACACACACAGAACAGTCACTTACACACAAGAACAGTCACTTACACACAGAACAGTCACTTACACAGACAGAACAGTCACTTACACAGACAGAACAGTCACTTACACAGACAGAACCTTCACTTACACCACACAGAACAGTCACTTAGACACACAGAACAGTCACTTACACAGAACCTTCACTTACACACACAGAACAGTCACTACACACAGAACAGTCACTTACACAGACTGAACAGTCACTTACACACATAACTTCACTAACAGACGACAGTCACTTACACAGACAGAACAGTCACTTACACACAACAGTCACTTACCACAGACAGTCACACACATACAGACTTACTACACACACAGGACAGTCACTTACACACACAGGACAGTCACTTACACACACAGAACAGTCACTTACAACACAAAGAACAGTCACTTACACACAGAACAGTCACTCACACAGAACAGTCACTTACACACACAGAACAGTCACACACACAGAACAGTCACTTACACAGACAGACGTCACTTACACAAGCAAACAGTCACTTACACAGAACCTTCACTTACACACACAGAACCGCACTACACACAGAACAGTCACACACACAGAACAGTCACTCACACAACGTCACTTACACACAACGTCACTTACACAGACAGACAGTCATACACACACAGGACAGTCACTACCAACAGAACAGTCACCCACACAGAACAGTCCTTACACACGAACAGTCACTTACACACACAGAACAGTCACTTACACACAGAACAGTCACTTACACACACAGAACAGTCACTTACACACACAGAACAGTCACTTACACACACAGAACAGTCACTACACACACAGACAGTCACTTACACAGAACAGTCACTTACACACACAGAACAGTCACTTCACAGAAAGAACCTTCACTACACACACAGAACCTTTCACTTACACAGTCAGAACAGTCACTTACACAGACGGAACCTCCCTACACACACAGAACCTTCACTTACACACACAGAACAGTCACTTACACACACAGAACAGTCACTTACACACACGAACAGTCACTTACACACACAGAACAGTCACTTACACACACAGAACAGTCACAACACAGAACTTCACTACACACAGAACAGTCACTTACACACACAGAACAGTCACGTCACCACAGAACCGTACTTACCACACACAGAACAGTCACTTACATACACAGAACAGTCACTTACACACACAGAACAGTCGCTTACACACACAGAACAGTCACTTACACAGACAGAACAGTTCACTTACACAGCAGAACCTTCATCTTACACACACAGATCAGTCACTTACACACACGAACAGCACTTACACACACAGAACAGTCACTTACACACACAGAACAGTCACTTACACAGACAGAACCTTCACTTACACACACAGAACAGTCACTTACACACACAGAACAGTCACTTACACACACAGAACAGTCACTTACACACACAGAACAGTCACTACACACACAGAACAGTCCTTACACAGAACAGTCACTTACACACAGAACATAAACAGAACCTTCCTTGCACACACAGAACAGTCACTTACACACACATAACAGTCAATACACGACAACCTTCACTTACACAGACAGAACAGTCACTACACAGACAGAGACAGTCACTACACACACAGACAGTCACTTACACACACAGTAACAGTCACTTACACCACAGACAGTCACTTACACGACAGACAGTCACTTACACACACAGAACAGTCACTTACACAACAGAAACAGTCACTTACACACACAGAACAGTCACTTCACACAGAACAGTCACTTACACACACAGAACAGTCACTGCAGACAGACCTTCACTTACACAACAGACCTCACTTACACAGACAGAACAGTCACTTACACAGACAGACAGTCACTACAACACACAGGACACTTTCACTACACACACAGAACAGTCACTTACACACACAGAACAGTCACTTACACACAGAACAGTCACTTACACACACAGAACAGTCACTACACACACAGAACAGTCCACTACACACAGAACAGTCACTTACACACACGAACAGTCACTTACACACACAGAACAGTCACTTGCAGAGACAGAACCTTCACTTACACCACAGAACGCTCACTTACATCAGTCACAAACAGTCACTACACACACAGAACGTCACTTACACACCAGAACAGTCGCTTACACTCACAGAACAGTCACACAGACACGAAAGGATCACTTACACAGTACGAACAGTCACAACCACTGCCACACACACAGAACAGTCACTTACACCCAGAACATTCAACACACCCTCAGAACAGTCACTTACACACACAGAACGTCACTTACACACACAGAACAGGTCACTTACACACACAGACAGTCATACACAGACAGACACAGTCCACGTACACACAGACAGTCACTTACAGAAAAACACGCGTCAAGAACAGTCACGTCACACAGAACAGTCACTTACACACACAGAACAGTTCACTTACACGCACAGTAACAGTCACTTACACAGACCGACGATCACTTTACACAGACAGTAACGTCACTTACACAGACAGTAACGAGTCACTTACACACCCACAGAACGTCACTTACACACTCAGAACAGTCACTTCACAGTCAGAACAGTCACTCACACACGGAACAGTCACTTACACAGACGAACCTGTCACTACACACGACGAGACGTCACTACACACACAGAACAGTCACTGTACACAGTCCGAACAGTCTACACAGACATGGAACGTCACTTACACACACAGAACAGTCACTAAAGGTACACACACAGAACAGTCGCACTACACACACAGACCGTCACTTACGACACAGAACGTCACCTACACACACAGACATGGTCACTTACACGACAGAACCTCACTTACACACACAGAACAGTCCACTTACACACACAGAACAGTCACTTACACACACAGAACAGTCCACTTACACACACAGAATGGTCACCTTACCACACAGAATGGTCACTTTACACAACAAGGCTCTCTGTGGTCAGCCACCTGCCTCATGCCATGAAGGTCATGGTTTTATATTTTCAAACTCCGCCATTTGCTTCACAAGTGCAGTTTTTCGGAGATCCAATGGCAGTCATTGCTGAGCTACAGTGATCCTATTCTGAGTGATGCTTTCAGCGGCTGATCTATGGGAAGAAGACCATATATGGGATAGAAGACCATATTGGATAGAAGCTGTGAATGAAGTCAATCCTCTTGCTTTTAACCCACAGAATGAAATTGGTCTTGGCACTCCCCATGCACGTGTGGGCTGCAGAACATATCTCCTGGAACATATTCTTCATGGCTGCACATGATTGTCAATGTCAAACTGAACATTGCCCACGAGAAACTCTCACAAAGCTGTAATGTGATCTATGGAGAAGATGCAGCAC
The DNA here is from genome assembly GCA_014155875.1 of Cepaea nemoralis. Classification (NCBI taxonomy): domain Eukaryota; kingdom Metazoa; phylum Mollusca; class Gastropoda; order Stylommatophora; family Helicidae; genus Cepaea; species Cepaea nemoralis. Next base: position 331,979 of record JACEFZ010021429.1, read on the forward strand.
TCTTTGAGATATCTGTGTATGATCTATGGGAGGGACTGGAGCACTTGTGGAGAAAAACATGTGTGATCTA